>OY998153.1:15377010-15850374 GCA_963921925.1 Sphagnum tenellum
TTTGGAACTTGGGTTTCAAAGTTTTAGCCAGAGAAGAAAGATGGGACACACTTGGAAGAAAATGCAGGACGGTGTGGGTTGCATAAGTTTTTGGGGGTAATATATTTTCTGTTGCGCTATCCATCTTTTAGAATGTGACAATTTCACAATAGAATTAAGGGCTTATGATTGGGGGGATGATGATGATCACTAGAGATCTTGAGAGCAACTAAGTTTGGCAAACAAATTTCTATGGGTTTAAATGGGTATATGGGAAGAGAAGACTTGATTATTTTAAGACCTCCGAATGCACATTGTGTATTTGTTTTTGGTGGTGTTTTGTTTATGGCTCTAGTAAGGGCATGGGTTGCACATGTCAAATTTTTGGGAAGCCTATCTACACCATGAATCATTGTCAAATTTTTTCTTGCAACATTTCCTATAGATCTCAAGACCCCTTTAGCCATTGGGCATATTAAGGTTTTCATATTTTGTGAGGATGGATCCTTTTGATTTGCCAAACATTGTTATTGGAAGCTCATGAGAGAAAGATCAAAGCGATATACCCCCCATAGGCTTTTAAAATTAAATTTTTACTTGATTAGAGTAGTAAGTGTTTGAACTTGTGAAGGTGCCTTAATTATCATATTCGATGATTCTGTAGATTATTCAAGTTATATGGATTGTGTTCATGGATATGGATGTTTGATGTGAAGGGACTTTCTTGTGCCCTTATTTCCTTCAACACCCCTTAGTGAATTGCATTCCTTCAATCAAGTCTTGTCCTTTACTCATTTTATCTTTCAAATAACACATACCTTGAATAATGGCACAATTGTGATAGTTGTATCAATAGGAGCAGTTGTAAGAAGAAGCTACATTAGTCATAATTGATGGTACCAAAAGGATTATCATGTCCCTCCATACATATCTTTAAAAACTCCTAATACTACCTCCAGTCTCATTAGGACTTAAGAATGCTTATGAAAATATAAGCTTTATATGAACAAAAAAAAATTGGAAGCTCACAAAATCTTCTTGCTTCAACTCTCTTGAACCTTTCAAAATTCATAGCCTCTCATAAATAACATTGAAGCTTTGCATGCACATGATCTTGTACACATGAACACATGTAAAAATCTAGTTCAGAAATTTTTAAAATATAATCAGTCTTCATGTAGTGTGAAGCCTCAAAATCATAACCCTAAATTGAGATCCCTTGTATGCTTCTCTGGATGTTTGGTCTCAATTTCAAGGCATGGCATGGCATGGCCTACTCTATATATGCCTTGCATGGAAGCATTAGAAGCTCTTGGACTTTTGAGCTTTTCTTTGTAACTTGGGGGGGAGGCTGGACATGGACAAGTTACTCCAGAATTATATCCATTTCTTAGCCTTCAAGGAAGTATAGATATGAAACATTTGAACATTGGGAGTTGTAAATTGATCCATTAAGCCCTCCTTTCTTCTAAAATCAGTGGTGGATTTGCACAGATTGTGTTCTTTGCTCACCATTTTGGCATGGTCTTGTTGCCTCTGATATTTGTTTGTTAGGTTTCAGAAAACTGGATTTCAAATGGAGATTCAAATTTGAGCTCCACTGACAGGAGCCCTAGTTTCTGACAATAGCAACGGTTATTTGAATCACTTGATAGAGATTTCCCTGGGGGGTGGGGGGGGGTTCTCTGCCCAAAATAAAACATTGAGGTACCACTCCACAGAATGTGCCTTTAGATTCAAGATATGCTCACTTTAGGAAGTATTTGTTGGTACTACACCCTAACCTATTTACTAAGTGAATGGGTACTTACACTCTTAGGAAGGGTTATTTGCTCAAAAGTTTACTTACCCTTTGTACATAACTTACAAAGCTCAGCCAAAGGAAAGGGCTGCATGATTTTGATGAGCAAACAGTTGCATGATTGATTATTTGATAAAGACAAGTGTACTAGTCAAGACTTCACAGAGTGACATATCACAGAGGGATTCATTGCAATCTTGGTTGATTCTTAACTTTTATGAAGAACCTCCAGTTTTGGTTCCTTGATTTTGTTAATACTAATCTATCTGGTTATGATGTTATGAGAAAATTTCAAAAAAACCATCAGGTTTCATGAAACAACCTGCAAAGAACTGGTGGGTTAGAAATCAGGGTAAGTTCTTGGATCAGTTACCTGAATTTTTGAGATTCATTGTTAGGTCATAACTGATTCTTTGATTTTTTGAGAACCTTTGGTCAAGTGTCAGTAACTCATTGTTTGATTGTTTGAGAATCACTGGTCAAGAGTTCATATACCCAACCCTTATCTGCAAGTTCTTTTTTTTTTTGGGGAAAGAGAATTGCAAAATAAGAATATATCATTGTTGGTATGTTCTTGGACTTCACTGGGTTCAGGTTAGAAGAAAGATTCTAGGGTCTCCAAATTGAAGGTTTTGAGTTTTTTTGGAATTGTCGTTGAAATTTAATCGGAGAATCAACTTATTTTCAAAATTGAACTGGAACTTGAATTGTGACAATGTTTTTTTTGTTTGCAAATTTTTGTCAAAAGGCTAAGGGTAATTATGGCATCCAAAAGGCATAAAGGGAAAAAGGGTTACAAAAAGTGATGGCATCACCAAAAATAGTTGAATTGTCAATAGGTGATTGAAATCACCCTTCCATCATTACCTAGCAAGGAGCTAGCTCCACCGTAGATGTGTAAGGATGGAGTAGCCAAACCCTTTAGTTTCATCTCTCACAATCGCTTTTGTTCTTATAGTTTTTAACCCTTTTCAACACTTGCTTTTATAATTTCTAAACCCTCTTCATCGATTCTCCTTATTGGTTTGCTGTAGAATTGGCCATTAGCGGATCATCCCCTTGATTTAGGGATGAGTAAATGAGTCAAGACTAAGGAGGGTTTTCATGGGTTTTCAGAATCCAAAAGTTGAAGTTGTAAGCTTTTAGGTATATTGTTGTTGGTGACTTATGAATGCGGGATTTGTTCCAAGATTTGTAGCTAGCTACTTGTAATCAAAATTTCAAAGTACTCTCACGTTTTAGCTCCAATGACTAGTCTCCATGGATTTGCAAGAAGATTTAGGAGTCAACTACTTAGAATTGAAACTTGGGAGCTTGGAAGTTGCATGATTCCTTGTGGTTGGTTTTTTTTTTTTTTACCATTGAAGTGCGATCAAAAACCTTACAACTTAAACCTTATATTACAACCTCTTTATAGATAAGGGAAGCTTTCTTCATTTTTCTTGTATTTTTTTTTACATTTTTTTGAATCTTTGAGTTGATTGTTGAAGCTTTTTAAGTTCTTAGGACCTAGCATCCATTGTTTTTGTTTTCTTGACATCATTATTGTTTCTATTCCTTGCTTGGCCCTAAGTGCATCACCATGTGCTTATGTTTTTTACTTGGCCCTCAGTGCATTGTCGTGTGTTTCTTTTCTTTGCTTGGCCTAGATGCGTCATTGTGTGTTTTTGTTCCTTATTTGGCTTGAGTGCATTGTTGGGTGTTTCTATTCCTTGTTTGGCTTGAGTGTATTATTGAGTGTTTGTATTCCTTACTCAACTTTAATGCATTGCCTTATGTTTTTGTTCCTTGTTTAACTTGAATGCATTGTTGGGTGTTTCTGTTTGTTGTTTGACTTTAGTGCATTGCTTTATGTTTCTATTTTTTGTTTGGCTTGAATGCATAGCTGAATGTTTCTATTGCTTATTCAACTTCAATGCATTACCCTATGTTTTTGTTCCATGTTTGACCCTTAGCCTTCATGTTTAAATTGCCATTAAAATTGTAGCCCCCTAAAACCTTCAAGTATAAATACTTGTTTGGTGACAAAATTTCGAAAGGGGATGATTTTTTGGTAGCCATTTTATAAATGATGATGATTTTTTCTTTTTGTTCATTTGTTGTGGAAACGGATGTGGAACCTGATTGTGAACTTGTGGATCAAATTTTGGCACAAGAAAATAGTATTGCATTGACCAAAAAAGAAACAAAGGCCTATGAATTGAATGAGCATTTTTAGGATACTTGGGCAATCAAGCTTCTTTGGGCAAAATTTGATGTAGGTTCCAATGGCAAAGTTGTTTAGATTTGGTACAAAGTATATAGCCTAATTGAAAGCAAAGACAAGCTTGTAGTTACTAATCTTGATTCACTTTGGAAACATGCAGGTCATTCTAAAGTTTTGGTATCTATGCTAAGGGTAAAGGTGGGACAACATCACTTTGGAAACATGCGAATCATTGTAAAATTTTGGTAGCCCTTGAAGGTAAACATAGGGCAACAATACTTTTTGAAATCCAATGCCCATGTTGCTTATGAAAAGCTCTATGGGGTTTAACCATGCTATAAAAAACCACACCTGCCCCTTTAGATCATTGCTTCTTCATTTTTTTAATAAAAATTCTTAAAATTTGTTTAATATGTCTTTTAGAAAAAAAAAATTAAATTTTTTTTTGATACTATTATGTTAAGGTGTATATTAATAAAATCTTAAAATCTGTTGTTTTTTTTTTCAAATTGTGTTTTTAGTATTAAACTATTTTAAAACAATGGCTACAAGTATTTAAAAGTGTAAATTTGATTTTTTCTATTAAGTAGATTGATTCCAAGTTTTTATGACATGTACATAATGTATTCACAATAAACTTTTATATATATAATATTTACAATCCAATATCAAAAAGTAAACTAGTGGTCATTATTGTTAATGATACATGTTAGTATGACTACACCCTTTGATACTAATTTAATGACCAAGTTGTGGGTCAAAATTAGCACCAATGCTTTACTCATTTAGCCAATTAAATGAAATTGGCTAAAATTATGTTCTTGTGAATGTTCGGATTTGTAGAGGATGAACGAACTTTTTCCATGTTTGCATTTATGAAAGATAAATTGTGAAATAGGTTGGATCTACATTTGGACACAATTGTTTGCACAATAGTTTTATATTAAAAATAACTTCTTTTATCAAAAGGCTATTACAACTTGGAAGGATTAGAAAGTCCAAATTGAAACTATTGCTGTAATAGGTTTTGTTCTTTTCACAGCACAAGATCCAAATGTTCTTGTTTGCACGATTTGGAGAAGTCTAGTGTTCATGTTTGGTTTCTTATAAGGTTATGCAGTTTACTAAGATTTAGGTGTGATGGATGTGTTTTTGAATTGCATTAGACGAAATTTGATATAAAATTGGGGTTCAATTCACCTTCAAAATATGTTTGTGTTTAGTCTTTAAGTTTGAAGTTTTGTAACAATGTAACTTTCTATCTTTGTTTCTGTCTATCCACATTCTACACTACTTTTTTTGGTGGGTTCTAGTAAGATTGTAAAAAATTTGTGGGTGGCATTTTAATTTTTTTTTAAAAAAAATGAATAGCCACTTTGGGCTATTTTGAAATATCCATGTTTGCCAAAAACTAATTCAATAAATGACCGAGAAGCCACCTAACCCTTTGTCAAAATTACATAAGATGCCAATTAGGCATATTAGAGAACATTCCTCTTGCCACTTGCACACATTTTATTCTTTATAAAGAAAACCTTGAATTGAGGGTGTCGTTTCATTTAAAGGAGGTTCAATGTTTTGAAGGATGATATTATTTAAAAAAAAAAAAACAAGTTTGACCTTACTTGTTAGGTAAGTTATGATTGGTTTTATATAATTAATACTATATAATCTTTATTTTTGAATTTTGTGTATCAGTTAAAAAACTTAATATTACACAACTTTTTTTATTTTAGATATGTGTAAGGAGGATAGAACCTCACCTTGTCTTAAATCAAACCAATTCTAAATTCTTTGTGAGAATGATCACAACCAGAGATTTAAAAAAATTATCTCAGAAAATCAATCTCAAGACTAGACCAGAGGTTCCATATAAACACTAAAAGAAAAAAGAAAAAAAAAGGGTAGAACTAAGACCAAAGGTTCCATTTGAAATCAAAGAACTGGACAACACTGAAATATACTCACTTGTTGCATGGATACCTAGACTCATACCCAATTGATAAGAAGAAACCATGGGTATAGTAGTCACTATGACTATCATCTAACATTCAACAATCCATGAATCATCACATGGCATTACTTCATTTGGATTCCCCCATGTAGATTCTATTGCAAAATTCAACAATTACTAAGCCATTCTGCAAAGCAAGAGTGTAATAAAGAGCTTTGCTCAAACATTGAGAAGTTTCAAATATAATTTGTCAAATACAAATTGGGTATTATAGTCAACTTGGCAAATCTACAAATCTGACATAAAATTTATAAATAAAAAAAGAAAAAATAATTTAAAAAAAAAACTCTAGAAGCTTTGTGCATCATAGTCAGCAAAGATCTGCTTTCTTGATAAGAGTATCAAAATTTGTAAAGACTTTGGGGTGATGCACAATCATATTAAAACCCTTTTGAGTCGCCTGAATGAACCATCACCAACCGGTGCACTATCAAGGATGACTGGTACCAGAGTACATAGCCTGGTTAGGCACTAATTAATGTTTTTGGAATTGTCAAAAAATGCTGAAAAATACTTGCCTGCCATGTCAAAAGTGTCTGAAAGAAACTCTCTCCAGAACACTAGCTTCATTATTTAATGTAAATGACAAAATAATATTAATATAGTTCAGCATCTTGCTGCCAAACCAGGCTTGGTATTCCACAATAGGTCAGGAAGCAAATTCTGTTGGGTTCCAGGTAACCATAGTGGTTAGCTAAGTTTCTTTTGTTAGTACCTACTTACTAACAACACGCTTGGCAGAATTGTATAGCAAAATCAGTCCGTAGGGTAGACTGGACCATCACTGGTCATGCCTGCTTATGATCAAACACTTTGGCAGATCTTTCTCAATTCTTCTTCATTTTGAGTGATTTAAAATGTTATAGGAGTGTGTTCTCAAGCTGTGCAAATCATCTTTGAAATGCAATTTTTTTTGAGTTTTTTTACTTTCAGACTTCATAACTTTCTTATTCATTTTTAAACAATTTAAAAGTGCTATAGGAGTGCCACCTCAAGTTCTACAAATCATCTTGGAACTCTAATAGTAATATAGCAACACACAATGAATTTTTTGGGTGTTTGGGAACTGACCTTTGTACTGTTTGGTGTTTGTTTTGTTTGAGTTCTTGACTTTCTTTATTTTGAAGGGCCATAACTTTCTCATTTCTAATCCATTTTCAACGATTGCTAATGTCTTGGATGCAACAAGAGGAAGGGTTCAGATTTTGTTTGCACACTAAAAAAACAAATGCAACCCTCCTCCCTTGAGCATTTAAATGTTTGATCACTTACCAGTCTACCCTACTTATGTGCAAACCATCCACTTATTTAATATTGTAGTAACTTGGTAGCTTCGACACAAATCATATATGATTTTTAGAAATGCTGAAATCTTCAAAATCAATTGATTATTTGATAAACATGTGTTGAAGCCTTCATAGTAATCACCTATTTTCCTATATATATATATATAACACCTATTTCTTATAGAATGGGTTACCAATACTCTTTGTTTTTACAAATTTGGTGAATTGTTGGAAGCAATTTTCTAAACATGGCAATTTTAGATTGCTTTTCCCTTGTTGGGTGACGATTTGGCCCATTCTTTTCCAAAAGAAAACCCTTTGCACCTTTCTCACCTTCCTTTTGTTTTCTGACTAGGTTGCAAAAATTCACCCCCCAAAAAACCATGGTTAGTAAGGTGAAACCAGATATCACCTAAGTTGAGCTTCATGCATCCACAACTCAGTCATAATGTGAATCCAGTGGATGTGGTGGTGGTGGTGCTTTGGATGCTGGCTCACTCTGGCCCTCTTGGACTCTGACTCACAGATTATTTTTTTGGGTGTTGAAGAAGAAGAGAAATGAGAAATGAAAAACTAAAAAAAAATAAAAAATGAGGTGATTTTAGATGGGTTTCAATAAATCACCAGAAGTGAGACAATAAAGGCCAGTTATCTGCATATATTTGGCTTTTAAGTATGTAGCCATAAATATAGAAGGTTGATTAAAGCCCTAGCTGAATTGAGAACAAAATCCCTGGATCTACTGAGCAGAGGGTATCAGATCTTGGCTATGGTCATCTGCTGGCTATGGCAATCAATTCCCCTGGCAGCATATTTTGTAGTACACTGGAAGCAGGTTCTAAATGCTTTTGCATGTGTACAGAGTAATCATTTCCCACAAATTCCCCATTCTCCAAAGGTGTGCAAATGATTCACTTCATTTTGGAGCACATTGTAGGCTGGTTGTTGATGATTTTACCCTTGCAAAGTTGTCTCTCATTTTATGTTCAAGAAACCAAGCTTCTTCACATGTGGATGGTTGATAGATAGCTAACCTAAAGTGGTTAGCTATTGGATAGCAAAACAATGAAATACTATCTCATGTCCACACATCATCCATCATACATGGTGCAAGGGTGGCTGCCCATTTTTTTGGGGGGTGGGTGATTTTTTTGCATTTTTGTGACCTGAAAAATATGATTTCGACACATGCAAAGCATTTTGTTGAAAAAAATGGCCTAAATTGCCAAGTTACTACAACAAGTTCTAGCCAAAATATAGCCAATATATAAGGCATTAAGGTAGCCAAAATTCAAAGGATGCTTTGAAAAATATTCTTTCATCTTTGGTCTACAGCCAAATTTTGTTTAAATCCTCTTGTTGATGATTCCTAGTTTGGCCATGTCACAAAATTGAAAAAGAACACTGGTGGGTGGGAGTGCCAACCTTATTTTTGTCGGTGAAATTTCAGCGAAAAGGAAATTAAAAAAAGAAATTAGTAATTCAAGTGGATTTGGAAGGTTTCAATCACCAAAAGTGAGGAAAAAAAAGAGTTAAAAGATGACATATTTTCTATATTTGATTTTCTATGGGTAGCCATGAAAATTGAAGGTTGGTTAAAGATTTGTATTTCATATCTGGTTTATAGCCAAATTCCTAAAGAACACTAGTTAGTGGGAGCTGGTTTACTCTGGCCACCCATTTGAATGTTGTGACTTTCCTCCCTCAAGGGTCAGGAGTCAGGACCCTAGAAAAACCTACAGCATCAACTCAAACAAATAATGAGCTCATCATGCCCATAGGAAGAAGGCATCACACTCGTAAGTAGCACATGATTATGGCCTATATATATATAGTTTACCAATAATTGACATAACTCTTTTATAGCAGACATCATCATAAGAATGGTGTTTATGCATGGTTTCACATCATGCCATGTTGAAGTCATAAATTTCCAAGTATGCTCTTGAAGTTTGGAAATTGGAACTTGGCTTGCAATGTTATCAAATATTAAGTAGATTTAATGCCTACCCATTGTAGATTGTAAAGGTGCATTCACACTTGGTGTTAGGGACTCTAGTGTTGAGTTGCCAAACACCATGCTAGTCATTTAGGACTTACACCTACTTACCATGACCATTTTACATTAAGTTAAGATTCACTTAACATTAAGTTATCACCGAATGGGTGCCACCTAGGATGCCACCTAGATTTTCATTAAACATTGACTTAACGTCAAGTGTGAATGCACCATAACTCTGAGTGATCCTAATAATTTAGGACCTGAAATTTTTTTTCCCCTTCTAAACCTAATCATTCACCAGCCATAATGGCCATCAGTCTTAAGCTCTCTTTCCATTACCATTGCTGCCATCACACTTAAGGTTAGCTCCAATTGCCACCAGGGTTCTTTATTCAAAAAAGGTTGCCCTCTGCAATTGACTCCATAGGAAGTCTCTAGAAAGCTCATGAGAGCAGAAGAGCTCAAAAAACATTACATTTTTTTATAATGGGTCAAAAGATAAGAAGAAAAGACTGGACCTGCAAGTCTGTTGAAAGCAAGCTCCTAAGCAGTGTTTTTATTTCTGGGCAGACTTCTACCTTTTTTTTTAAAGGGCAGGTACCATTACAAAGGGAAAAAGAGAGGGTTAATCATTTTCAATTGTGTGAAAATTGTTTCTTTGGGGAAGGTGTTGTCACATTTATGTCTACTGGCTACAATTTTAAGACTTCCTTGAAATAATGTCACCAGTTCAGTTGAAATCTGCTGAAGGATGCTTGTGGCACTGGCTCCATCAGGAAATGGAAAAAATATATTTAAAAAAAATTATTAAAAAAATTAACTGCTCTCTAAAGCAGAAGACATTAAATATTAAAATTTAAAATGGACGAAGGCAAGAAAAGAAAAGATAATGTGACAATTTATATTACAACACAAATCATAATACATAAGTGGATGAGGAAAAGCTTACCCAATCTTTACCCTTATTAAAAACTTATCTCAAAAGCAAGGCTTGAGTAATGCATTTCTAAAAACCTTGTATTTATATGGCAAGAAAACCTAAACCTA
The DNA here is from genome assembly GCA_963921925.1 of Sphagnum tenellum. NCBI lineage: Eukaryota > Viridiplantae > Streptophyta > Sphagnopsida > Sphagnales > Sphagnaceae > Sphagnum > Sphagnum tenellum. Next base: position 15,387,346 of record OY998153.1, read on the forward strand.
TTTTTTAAAAGGACAATACTCCAATCCATATTCAAGTTTCAATTTTAATGAGTGATGATTTCATAGTTTAACTCTAAATCTTATTTCAACAAAAATTTGAACCTCATTTGGATACCTAAGAACCTAATCTAGATCTTAGACTTAAACATGACCTTTGTACCATGAACCTACCAACATTGCGTACCACCATAACATCATGCATGACTTGCACCATTTGGAGTTCCTTATCTCTTATTTTATTTTCTTGTCACACATGACTATAAGGTTTTTATTTTATTTATAAACAAATGGAAAGAATCCATTGCATATAGAACCAACGTGCCAACAAGATGGATTCAAAAGATTTCAATGCCTTCCATGGAAACCAAGAACAAAGAGTGGTTGAATATTTATGCCATTGTTGAGACTATTTAAGCTAGGATCTTGTGCACTAGTAAAGAGTTCAACCCACGGAGGATAGTTTATTGATAAAAGAAGTGACAATTTTCAAAGACATCACTTTACAATGTTGTGAACTTCTAAAAAATGCTTCAACTTATGGGTGAGGGTGGTGTAGTCATAGGGGTACTAAGGAGTGTGAAAGTGTGCTTGACTTGTTAAGAATTCAAGGATTGATAACGTTAGATTGTTTTCCATGGTTTATAATGAGCTCAAGTTTGACTTGGGTCTTTAGTAGTGGGACACAAAGGAAGAACTATTCAAATCATCAAGCTTTGAAAAAACCTTATCAATTTAAAAAGTGAGTTTCAACACAACCTACACGATAAGTGGGAGTAAGTCCCCCCACAAAACTTCCATGTGATTGAGAAGGAAGTTTGGAGCAAAATGAAAAGTGAAAAAACCATTTGTTCTATATGGTCCCTTTGGCAACATGCATTCATGGTCAACATTAAGTGGCTAAAAGCAAATTAGCAAGTTCAAGTGGCTTGCCCCTCCTACAACCCTAAAACCCCTGAATTGGCTACACACAAGTTTTGGTTATGCCAAAACATTCACATGGTGTGGGAGATTGTTTTCATCCTTTACTTCCACCTTAAAACTATGTTGCACTATGAATCCTTTTGGTAGGCTTTCAAATTGTAGCAATGTTTATTTAGTAAAATGTTGCATACTAAAATCAAAAGGTGAATCATCAACTTATGGTCCTTATTGTAGGCATTACCTTCTAGGTTATTTGGGTTGAACAAAATAATCTAAGGTTTATGTTTAATAAGGTTAGATGGTAGGATGTTAACTTGAAAAGTATCATGTTGCAAGGGGTGCTAGATTATGGTAGGATTGAACGATAGAAGTTTTAAAATAAATTAAAAGACACCTTAAGGAGGAAAATAGGAAATCTTGGAATTTTTTTATTAGTCTGGGGTCCACATCATGCGATTTATATGCACATGATGGCAAGAAAATTAGATGGTGTTATCAACCACCTAACGGTGGTAATATTTTTTTGGTAGGCTATGGGTTTGGGTTGGTTCAAATGGGCCCCCCTCCCTTGGGTGTTCCTTTGTCATGACCATCAAAGTTGTATTCCATAAACTTATATTTATGTTGAATACAAACTAGGTTAAAATCCTTTAGCAAGGTTCCTCATTCATGTAATCATTTTCCATCACATAAATGCCCAACCTTGTAACCAAATTCAAATAACTTAGTTTGGCTTTCTTTTAATTGTTCAACAATAATGGCATATCATTCATTACATATCAAATGTTTTGGAATCAAATTGAAAATGGTGTAACCACAATATGAAGCACACTAGATGTAGTTGAACATGTCTCAATGTGGCATAGTTCTTCAACTTTGTTATTTCATGGTTAAAATTGGTATGTTTATCACATTCAATGAAATGGTAATTGCACATTAGCTTCGTTACAAAACTAGAAACATTATTTCATTCATAAGACTTGTGTTAATGGTCACAACCACTATAAAATTTCAATCCATTGCTTCTTCCTTTCCCATTTGAAACACCTTCTCACTTCCAAAGGGTTCCCCCAATTCCTTTAGAAATTGTGAATATTGTGGTTGTTTTAAACATCATCAACTTTCTTGGCCTAAAACCCTCTCATTTTCATTTTAAATGGTTGCATTGCACTAGAAGAAAACATGTTGTTTGCAACCAACCCACTTGCAACCAGATGTTACTAATTGTCCCATTCAATTCAAGTGGTTGCATGTGTAATTACATTTGAATTTTAGACAATTTTCAGTCACCTTTATAGCTATGGTATAGTTGGTTTTTGCTTCATCTTTCAAAATGGATGACTTTTACATTTTGAATATATGCTACCATACATACAATATTGTATATACATTTGATTTTATACAAATACATTAGAAAAAAACTTGAGCTCAAAAACTCAATTTGGTTTTCTTTGTTTAAACCAAACAATGACCCCTTCATTTCAAAATAACATATCTTGCTCACTTCAAAACCAATTTGAACAATTTTTGTTGTTTTGAATGCGCTAAGTGTAAAACTACAAAATATTTTCGAGGCTCAAAGACAATAGAGCAATGACCAAAGATCTTGAGCTTCAAATTGCAAACTGATTTTATTAACCTAAATCAAACAATGACCCCTTCATTTTAGAAGAACATATCTCGTTCATTTCTAAAACCAATTTGAGCAATTTTTGTCATTTTGAATGTGTTAAATGTAGAATTACAAAATCTTTTTGAGGCTCAAAGAAAATAGAACAATGACCAAAGATCTCGAGCTTCAAATTGCAAACTGGTTTTGTTAGCTTAAACTACACAATGACCCCTTCACTTCAAAATAACATATCCTACTCATTTCATAACCAATTTGAGTGAGTTTTGTCATTTTGAATGCACTAAATGTAGAAATACAAAATCCTTTTGAAGCTGAAAGACAATAGAACTATGACCAAAAAAATTGAACTTCAAATTGCAAATTGGTGTTATTAACCTAAACTACATAATGACCCCCTTCACTTCAAAAGAACATGTCTTGCTCATTTCATTTTGAATGCGGTAAGTGTAAAATTACAAAATCTTATGGAAACTCAAGGACAACATAACAATGACCAAAAATCTTGAGCTTCAAATTGCAAATTGGTTTGATTAGCCTATATTAAACAATGACCCCCTTCACTTCATAAGATCATATCTTGTTCAATTCAAAACCAATTTGAATGATTTTTTCGGTTTTGGATGCAATAGGTGTAATCACCATAAAACATTTTCTTTGTGGTATTATGCCTATCACTTGTTTTTGGTCTAAGCAAAGGACAACAAAAAATCCTACAATTTGTTTTTGAGGCTTTTGAAGACAACAAATCAATGACCAAAGATCTTTAGCTTCAATTACAAATTGGTTTTATTAGTCTAAGCCAAGTTGCAACTAGAATGTAGTTATAATTTTTATCCCATATTGGTTGTCATAGTTTTGGAGCTTGTAAACTATTTATTTCTAGGTGCTATATTTCAAAGAACAAATGGCAATTGGGATGAACGAAAAAAAATGTTTGACCTTAAATGTTAAACCCAAATTTTCTTTCATAACATGTTGTAAATTTACCTTTTGAGATAAGATTTACATAACTACCTAGGCCCATTCATTTGATAACCTACCTACTTAAGCCACCTACTTGCCTACCTAGGTTTATATATTTACCTACCTATTTAACTAGGTACCACATGTTAACATCTTTTAAACCTTATATCGAACAACCTAGGTTTGCTTAACTAATTTAAACAATAAATGTCAAATCGACTTTAAAATGCCACATGTCATTAAATGATTGGCTTTAAAAATGGACACATGTCACTAAATGATTAGCTTGAAAATGGACTTGTGTCATAAAAAATCATTTAATTGCACATGTGGTTACATATGCAACTTGTTGTATGAATATGAATGGATGAAAAATACAAACATATTATATGTACATCATATGTATGATATGTCACATGTGACTTGTTTTATGCAACTTAGCCAAAAATTAGTTGCATGTGTCGCATGCGATTGAAAATTAGTTACATATGATGGTTGCAAAATGCCAATTTTCTTCAAGTGTTGTTTACTTTTTTTGGGGGTCTTGTTTACCCAGATTTTCCTATTTTAAGTTCTAAAGAAGATTGTGTGACAGTCATAAATTTAAACTTTCATTTGTTGTTTGAAGGAAGGGGAAAAGGGTTTTGTGTAGAAGACTTTGACAACCACTTGTGTCATTCATTAAATTTCAAGAAAATGAATTCTTAATAAAAATGTTGTTTTCAACTTTTTTTCATTCATCCAAGGAAATTGCTACCTTCAAGTTTCATTAATTCATTGAGGGAAATGTTCTTAAAAAGTGTAGTTTTGAAGTTTTACAAACCATTTTTCATTCATTCAATGAAGGCTTAACATTTCTTCCTCATTAAAAAAGGTTCAAGGAATGGCTTTTAAAAACTTGAGTTAACTAATTACCTAGGAAAGGAAAAATATTAACTTTATTCACGCCTCTTATTGAAAATAATTCTTGAACATTCTCCACTAGCCCATCATTGTTGAACAAAAAAAATAAAAATTCATTGTATTTTTTAAAAATGAAAAAATCTAATGTTGTTTAATTAGTGTTGTCCATGTAAGTGTAAATGGTCATGAAACATGTGTGAAAAAATGCAAATGTGATTCATTTACATTTACATGCCCAAGTTTTTACACAAATACACTTCCATTTTCTACGAAATATATTTTTTGCTTTACATTTACACTTGCATTGTGTGTGTGTATATTTCTAAATACACTTCCATGATGTCATGCATATTATTTTTCTAGTGTTAATGTAAATTATGGTGCAATACCCTCATTATATTACAAACCTTATTATTTTAAATATGCATGTTTCATTCTTTGTTTTGTTTTCTCTCAAAGATTCAAAATGATACGGAAATGGAATTGGTTCAAAAAAGAAAGAATGAAAAAAGAAGGGACAAGGGGCAAATGATAGTGACCAAGAAAAAATGAGGTAGATAGGAGAGAAGATAAAGAACTAGGTATGTAGGAATGATACCTTGCAAATTCCCTTTCATTGTGGTTTTGTGAACTCCCCCAAGATTGTTTTCCTTTGTATAGGTTTCTTTAAAACTACAACTAGTGGTGTTGTTGTCATCTTGCAATTCTTTGATCTATTGTGTGCGTCAACAATGACTTGATTTAGGTGAGCTCCTTACCCTCTTTGTCATTGTGTCCCTTTTCTTATGGTTGTATTGTAACTCCATATATTGTGGTTTTGCATATAAAAGTTTAAAGTCAGTTCTTCCATGTTACTTTCATTTACATTTTTTGATAAGTGTAGGTCATGGCATTGTGATTATCTTATGACTTTTTATATTGACTTCATCAATGACTTATTTAAGGTGAACTCCACCCCTTGTTATATTGCACATGCTATTGTTATGGTGTTGTTTTATTGTTGAATAAACCAAGTTTTGGGCAAATTATAATTGTAAGTCTTCAACTTGATCTTTTGGTTGTTTTGAATGATGGTGAGGCCTTTAATGTTGACAATCTACACTTTTTCCTTCGTTTATTTATTTATATTGTTTTATATGGTTTTACACAATATATAAAGTTGGCTAATTATTTTTTGTGTGCTTTAATCTTACACATCCAAAATTAGACATTTGCATGGATGTATATGATAATCATATGCTTATACTTGAATTATATACATATTTGAAATACATGGCTCCTAATCAAAATGATGGCCTTTACAATGGACTTGATTGATGAATGGATTAAAACATAAAATCCAACTTATCAATAATGCATGAAGCAAAAGCCATATCATAACCATCATCATGTTTAAAATACAATGTTCAATGTTGTGGGCATACTTTAAAAAAATGAATACATGTAGGAGCAATAGGGTGATGACAAATTCATTTTGGAGATGGGAATGACAAGGTTGCAAGCCATCTTCCATGCTTGGACCAATGCCAAACAAAGGGGATTTGAGTGTAACTAAGGGGGACCATCTGTTTCAATAAAATTCTAGATAGGATGTGTGTTGGAATATGTACTTTACATCATGTTTTGAAGGGACTCCATACTTTAGTTAATGACTTGTTCAAGTGAAGAAAAACAAGCATGAATTGATAAGGGGGAAATTATCAAGTATTTAAAAAAATTACATGTAAGTTAGAGGGCAACTATGTTGATATAACTAAAATATTAATAAGGAAGAAGTTTGGTTGTTGTATTGATAAGAACCTGGATGAATGCGGTCTAAGGAAGAGAAAGTGAGTTAAAGTGAATAAAAATGCATTCCATCTCCATCTCCATCTCTAGTTTAATCTAGTGTATGATATACCTACCCAACTGTGTAGTAGCTTTGAAAGAAGTGTTGACTAATTCTGACCTGGTGCAAATTTATGAGTCCTTTGGGGTTGGAATCTAACTTTCAAAGAATTAGGACCCCTATACTTTTCCCTTACAAGCCATAACTACTCTGCTGCTTCCTCCAACAACTATTTCCTTTTTCATTGATGAGTTACTAGTGGGACCTTCTACAGTTGGCCCAAGTATTCAATTCAAACTGTCTGCTAACCCATCCCAATACTGTTCCAGTTGAAGTGGGCTTAACTTCAGAGTTCTTGTAAAAAAAATATTTAAAAATATTTAGAATTGATTTTCAAAGACAAAAAAATCACTCTATTAAATCCAATAACTTTTGCTCCCTTGATCCAAAAATTGTGGACTGACAAATGTGCACAATGGCCTCATCAAAGAGTTTCTCATGGTGTCAAAAAAGAAGAGTGCCCCCCCATAGTTTGCGAGGGTAGGGGAATGGTCACATTCCAACAAATCAAATAAGGGGTGTATCACACTATGGCCTTGCCATTTACATTAAAAAAAGTATCTTAATGCAAAAGAAGAATTATGGAAGTTACTCAAATATTTCACCATGCCAAAAATAGTCTTCAAAACATACTCTAAAAGCAACCAAAATCCCTCAAGATGTTATAACTCTAAAACTAATCTCAAGTTCCAACACGAGCCAAAAGGTCATCTTTCCAAAATCCTCATATAAAAAGTAGACCTATTATTACCTAGGGGCCTATAAAAATCCCTTAAGCTACGATACTCTATAATGAATCTAAACACAATATCCTTGCCTTGGTAGGGTTTAGGCCAACAAACAAACAAACAAACAAACACCTATGTTAGTTATTTAGTTATTTATTTATTTGTCTTCGTATATAGAGGAGCCACCAAGCTGCCTTAGTTGGGTTTTTGAACTACAACATGAATTTGTCAAATTGGTTAACAGCTTCCAAAACCCATTCGCCTCCCCCCATCAACCCAGTGGAATTTGAATCTGACTTCATATTGACAAAGCTCAGAAGAAAGATGGGTGAACAAATCATCTTTCATAATTTGGTTGTTGAAATTGCTATAATAATAGTCACACTGGTGAGTGAGTGAGTTAGCCCAAATTGCAGTCCCCCAAACAACTGCAATTCATCCTATTAAGAGCATTGAAGTGTTCAACCCATGTTAGGCTATCTCTCAGGAGGCCATCATCCTGGTGTGTGTCAGGAGAGCTTGATGATGATGATGATTTAAGTTTTACATGCTTATTAAGAAGTTTTGGAACCATTCATATGGATGGGTTCTTATGAATCCATGTAATGGATTTTAATTACATCATAATGTGGTATCATGCTTTACAGGACTGCACAGAACACATACTTATAATCCAAACATTTGACAAATGAAAGAAAACAAGCCTAACAAACAAGACCCACCTAATAATATTGAGTTGTTAAAATCTATTCATTCATCCCTCCTCAACAAACATCCAGGTATTCATTTACATTCATGAGGGTTAGTCATCACTACATTATTCTCATCCTTGGATGAGACTCTTCATTCTCAGGGTTAGTTAGTTATTAGTTGGGTTTCTAAGACCTCAATAAACCACTTACTAGTTATTTCTAGCTCTCTTTACAATGTATATTTAACCAAAGGCCTCATCCCTAAAGTATCACTCTTGTGTTACTTGAGTGAGTTAGGTTTTGCATGAGTTAGTTACTAGTTTACATGTTTTGAAACACACATTATAGACACATTTCTTTGATGGTTCAAACTCTATTTGAACTTTTAGGAGAGCTGAAGAGCATCTCCAACCAGAGCAATATGGTGAAAGTTTTGCCAAATTTTGACCTACACCAAGGGCTTTTCATAGAAGGTTTTTTCCAAATTGCCAGATTTTTATGATAAGTTTTGGTATGTAGCCAAGAAAATGGGGGGTTTTTTTTTCCCCCCCCTACTTTCATATCTCACACAAGGAAATTAAGCTAAATTGTTTTATGGACAAATGCACTTTGGCTACATCACAAAATCCTTTAAAAAAAACCTTGATGGTGACTTCTAAAGAGTACATTCAATGAAGTATATAGCATTTAAATAGCATGAAACTGAAAATTTCTAAATTGAGCCCCGGCAAACTAAAAAAAACTCTTGATGGAAGTAGATGCCACGACAAGGATAGGGATTGCTAATCACAAATTATGGCATTGTTGTGACACAAGTTACGACATGATGACAAGAGCAAACAATTTGTCATTGACACAAAGTCACACAAGGATTCATAGAATATAGGAAGCAGAGTACCCGGCAAGATACAATAGGAAGAATTTGTCAAACCCTTTTGTCCCCTATATTCATAGGGTGGGGGGGGGGGGGGAACAAACAAGCACGGATGATGGCCAAGTGCTTTGATTGGGTGATGAAAAGCTCCGCATCTACTTCCCCCTCACACAAACATAAAAGGACCATAAAAGGTTGTGAGTTCATCTGAACCTCGGGATACGACATATGACCCTATTGTTGAAAACTTTGAAGGATATGATTCTCAATTATTCCTGGAAAAGGCAAGGCTTATCGAAAAAATAAATTCTGCGTATAAATTACTTTTGGCATGTCACAAAATGAGAAAATTATTCTGCATATAAATTATTTTTGGCTCGGCACAACACAAATGAGACGTTAACTATTCCTTTGATGAAAATACTTTTTAATATAAAAATCAATCCTTTTTATCTGAAAAAATGATCAAAATAATTATATATATGGATCCAAAGAGGGGAGAAAAAATGGTGACCAACTAATCCAACTTTGGTCGTACAAGGTTGGCCAAGACTTTGTGGGCAAGTCACTTAAGCAAGTTTGGTCCTAACAATTGCATATCCTTGTGAAAGTATAAAAGATCAAATGGCATGTATTGAGTCTTCAACTTTTCAAAGTTTGAAGGGTGCACATTGGCCTACCATATATCAACCAAAAGAGATATAATTGATGCGGCAATTTTCATTCTCTTTGTGAATTGTTCATCATGTAGCTGAATAGTGTTTCTTTGTAGCTAGAGACAACTTGGTAAGTTTTTTTGCCTTTGGTTTTGAAAAGATTCTCTAAAACTTAGCTTCCACTTTGAACAAGAAACAAATTTCAAATGAACGAAAAAGTGAAAACAAAACATCCTTTTAAAAGACTTAAAAAGTAAAATTTAACCCTTGATGTTTCATGTAGGACAAATTAGATAAAGTTTCGCATACCATCATCAGCTCCACATTGAAAAATTAATTTCTTTCAAAAAATGATTTTTTTTTAGTAGCTTTGAAATTATTATGTTTTTCTCCCATTTTAGAGTAATCCAATAAAGTTGAACAAGTAGTCAAATTATGTGTATTGTAGGGAATGAATGTTATTTCTTTGGGGTGCGTTTTGTCAATTGGTGACCAAAAAGATCCAATGTGATTCATACATACAAAGGAGTTTTACCAAAAAGCATTTGCTAAAGTTACTAAGATGTCAAAGGAAAAAAAAATAAAATCTGAAAATTGTCATATTTTAGACAATATTAGGTTGCCAAGATGTAGCAGGATTCATAAACTTTTCCAACAAGTTTCAAACTTACACACAATCTTAGTTTGGCGGAACATTGAAAATCATGATACCTTCTCCTACCATACCATTTGCATGGGTCATCTAAAAGTCTCACAAGCCTACCTAACCCTAGCACACATTTAACTGTTAGGTCACTAAACATAAGTAAGGAAGAAAAAAAATAAATTCAGACCACCAAATCCAACAATTTCATTCATCATAACATTCTTTCTTCACACCTCCACACAAGCCAATTCAAACACCCTCTTTCTCTCTCTCTCTCTCTCTCTATGTTAGTACACTAAATACTACATAACCCTTTGTCTGTATTCAGACAAGGGTTCAAAACAAGTAAGGTGAAGCTGGTGGCAATCAGAAAACAAAGTACACACAATTGCTCAGGCAGTCAGTCAGTCAGGTAAGAATCAAGATAGTAGTAGTACTACTAGCCTACTTAGTGGCCCAGAACAACTTACAACAAGCTATTGAAGGGTAATTTGTGATGTGCAAATTTGAGCTTACTTATTAGTAAGTTCCTTTAGAGGAGGCCATTAAAGGGGGAGGACTCAGGAGGAGGAGGGTTCACTTGCAGACTTGATTTAAATCTACAGAGCAGATCTTCTTGGGTAGAGTTCCTTCTTGGGGAATTTCCAAAGTCAATTCTCAGGGGACTCTCTCTCTCTCTCTCTCACATTCCCATCAGGATTGCTGCTGCTGCTGCTGCTGCTGCTGCTGTTGAGGCTTCTCATAAGTACACACACTCTCTGGAGGAGTCTGAAGTCTTTTCAGGACATCCTGATTCCTGCTTGCTTGCTTGCTTGCTTGCTGTTATTGTGTTAATTAACAAAACACACCCCCTCACTTTCACCTTTCAAGTTCCATGGTGTGGTTCACATCTTCACACCTGTGTGTGGGGGGCGGTTATCAGTAGAGGGGCATCTGATAGCTCCGGTTCTCAGGGTGCTGTATGGGGCAGTTTTGAAAAAGAATTGAACAAATAACTGACCCTGATATATATCTATCATTTGTGGTTCTCAAAAATCTGACAACCGTTATATGGTGAAATATAACCATAGTTCTCACTAGATTGGTGGAACTTTGTGGGTTGTTTTGTGAAACCCTCAGTTCCTTAACCCCTAAAGGTCAAGGTGGACAAATTTGGTCCACTTTTTGGTGTATGTTTGTGTTTCCTTAACTGTTTAGAGGTTAAAGCATTTTGAAAAACTTAGAACTAAATGGTTGCTATTTGGGAGGTATAATTTGGAGGTGGGGGGTCTGTGTCTGGAGTCAAGAAGGGGTGCATGGAGTGTACTCCCATCATGTATGATGTAATTTCATCCATGGAAATGTACAGCACATTATGTGGTGTTTATTGTGACATATTATACATGAAAATGGCAATTTGACATTAGGTAAATTTGGCACATATGGCATTACATGGGTGTGTAAAATCTAGGTAGGTTTATCAGATTAAGTTTGCTACCTAATCATGTAGTTCTATGTTATCCAAACAAAGAAATAACGGCTCATCAAACATTTGCATTATCACACTTAAAAGAAATAACATATGTAAATTAATAGTCAATTAAATACATAAAAACACATATTACACTAAAATGGTCTGTTCTTGCAAACTCCAAAAATCACAACAAAACACCTTATGACTGAGTTCCACTCCAAATTAAAACTACCATTCTCATCCATGAAATACTTTAACAATCATCTCACAAGTGTGCCACTATTTCATGGATGCCAATGATAGTTTTAATTCATGAAAGAATGAGCCAGTAAAAAGCCTTATAGGGACTCTTATGAAATAATGTAGTACCCATTGCTGAAAGGGATAGTACTAGTCTCCACTTATATATTCAAAAGTAAGAGCATGATCTCCACCCACATGCTCCTATTTGAGCTCTATCTTCTTACCACATCACTACAAAGAGAATGTGGTTTTTCTCACATAGTCATATTCTTTTATGTTAAATTGTCATTTTTATTATAATATGCACCCACAATAAACATCATGTATCATATACATTGTAATGAATGAAATCACAAAGTTTGGCTCACATGTGTTATGAGCTCATGCGAGCTTTCGTGTGAAAAAACCCACATTCTCTTCTTATACTGAATGTTAATTATTCTCTGGAGGAAGAAACATAAAAGAGTGAACAATACAAAGTGAGAGACGACCTAGGTCAATCATTATGGCTGGCCAATCTGAAACAGACTCATCTTCTTTTATTGACTCTCTCCTTGTGCAAATTTAGTAGTCCAATTTGAGTTTCACAATATTTGACTACTATATTTCATCCAGAAATATTATTATATATGGGCCATTTTATTGCTGTGGTGGAGATGCTCTAAGATACACATGATCATATGCAGGCTTTATTGTTGATGATGATGCAAAAGGGGCACAAAGTAGAGAAGGAATCAGCCCTTTTAGAATACCATGCTGCTGGAGTAATCTCAACCTCATTGCTTTGTAACTGCTAAAGCTGATTCAAGTGATTGATCCAAATTTCTGGACTTGGTGTTTTTTGTGTGGAAAAGACACCAGTAAAAGTGATTTGATCCGAATTTTCTGGACTCTAGTTTGGCATTTCTGGATTTATGCCTTAGGCTTTGGCATCTTGTCCAGAACCAGACATCAATTTCCAGAATCAAAACAGCCTCTGCTGGCTTGAGGACTTTTTGAAAGTTTTTCAAAGAACTGACGGTTCTCATGACAGGAAATGCAGTTTAGCACAGGTGAATCTTTGGATCTTTTTCAATCCCAGTTAAGACTCAAAACTGGTTCCATGATTTTTGAAAACCACCTAGTTAAAGGCAATCTTTTTCTTTACTGGCACAATTTTGCAAAAAAGGAAATTAAAAAATTCCAAATGAATTGATTTTGGAGGTTTTCAATAACCAGAAGTCAGGAAGAAAAGAAGAAGGAAAAAATTACCAAAAAAACAAAAACACAAATGATGAAAGATTTGGACTTATATCTAATTTATAGCCCCATATATATATGCTGCTAAATCTTCCTAGGGAGGATTTGGCTGCAAACAAAAGTAATCAAAGAAACAACTGTACATGGGTATCTACACCATACTTTTATCCACCAGTTCCATGTTTAAAATAAATAGAGTAACCTCCCAATAGTCTTGGGCATAGATAGGACTGGAGATTATTGGGATTATGGAATGGATTAAATTACTTGAGGCTGTGCAGACAGATTTGATGGTGTCAAAGGGGAACAAGAACTGTCAAAAGACATCTCTACCCTTTTGCCTCTAATTGTAGCCCAAAGGGAGACCAGGTACCCAACACGCACTCATCAGAATCCCTCCAGAAGACAGAGGCAGGTTGAAGAGGAGGAAGATGATGGGAGGACAAAAGCTGGTTTGTTGTTGCTGTTGTTGTTGTCATGGGATAGAATTGGAGTGTTGGTCTTCTTGGTCCAGGAGGAGTCTGAAAAGAATTGTTGCTTCAGATCTTTTCGCTTTTTAAGTAGTAGTTGTGATGGCAGCGGCAGCAGCAGCAGCAGCTGCTTCTGAACTGAATAAATACCCAGTTTCATGACTAAAATGGTACCCAATTTTGTTCACTTGACAAGTACCTGCACCCAAATCAGGGATGAAATGGGGATTAGATTTTGCAACTCTGATGCCCAGTTTCATGAAACCAACCCATTTTTTGCTTACACTATGGCGAGATTCAAATTGGGTTTAGATAACATAAAACCCCTTTACTACTTACTACCCCTTGATTTTTATTGACAGGGTTTTTTCTTCTTTACTACTAGCACTTACCATGCATCCTTTGTGTGGTGTGTTGGTCGGTGCGGGTTCACTCTCTCCACTCACTCATTCACATTGGGGGATGAAACAGGGATATTAAAGGGTCAATCAAAACTGGGGGCCAAAGACAGGATGACTTTCTGGATAACTTTTGTATGAAGTAGTGATGACCATGTTGTTGTTGTGTACACTTCCAATTTAAGGAAGAAGAGGAAATTGAGATTCTTCTCTAGTCTCTGAACAGACCTGTTACCTGATGGCATAGATTATTTTCTGGGTTTGGAGTCAGGCAGTAGTACAAGTATATATATCTTCAGGATCACACACTTATGAAAGTGCATAATCTCTAATCCTCCATTTATGTCATCTTATTTGCTCTGGTTAATCACTTACAGGCAATTACCCATTAACTCATTATAATCTCTGGGTCCTTAATCATCAACCCCACACATCTTGTGGTCCTTCACATTAGGGATCTTATTAGTTCAAGTGCCTAGTTTGACATTTAAAGGTTGTGTTTGCTAATTCACAGTCTGATTGAAGGCAAAAATAAGACCATAATTCACATTACTAGAGTAGTGGAATAGCAAGTTTGGCAGAAATTGTATTATTTTTAGACCTGCTCAAAATTTCCAAAAATAGCTTTTTCAAAGGAATTTTTTTGGTGATGGAAAATGAAGAATTTTTTGGAATGTTTGGGAAGTTTAATCTATTTTTTAAATGGAATCTTAAAAGTAAAAAATATATATCTTAAAAAAGTATTCGTTAGAGAGACCTGACAACCCTACTATTAAACTATGGTACATACTTACAAAGAGAGAGAGAATGTTGTTTTTGGTGAATTCTGTGACCAAGCAAAAGTTACACTCATCCATTGGCATATTTTGCCAAATTTGGCTAGAAATAAAATATGAAACCATCCTTTTAAATTTTAGCATATTCTACTGGAATCAAAAATTTAGAAATCTGGTGGTTACTTATTAATTTTTTTCGAATTTTAACAACCCAAAAAACTGCTATATTTTTTGCCCAACAACATAGGAGGATTTTGTTTTTTGAAGAACCAGACTTGGAACTCAGCCAGAGGTTATTAATGCAAGTCAAGAACTGCCCAACTCTGGTTTGGATGGAGCTTCAAAGTAACCTTTATTAGATTTAAGTTTTAGCATCAGTGAAATTTTGACAACCTGGATTAAATGGTGTAAGATGGGTGGGAAGGTGATGGTCATTCTTTTTCTTTTTCAAATTTGTGAGGTAGGTAGGTAGGTAAGTAGGTGGGTTGGCTAATCATCCACAAGAGGACATAGCCAAATTTGGCTACAGGTCAGAGAGGAATTAAGAAAAGTTTAACAGGGAATTATGCCGTATTTTGGCAACAAGCTACAACCTATTGTCAAAATAAGGCAACTGCAAGTTATTTTTCCCCCCTCATAATGTGGCGAAAATGGGTCATTTTTTTTCCCAGAAAAAGCCTTTGAACTGGTTGTAAGAGCCTTTTTATTGTGGCAAAATCTTAATGTCCCAAAATTTCGCCAAAATAAAATACACTGGTGGCATGTATGTATTGCTAGCAATCTTTTTTCTGTCATAACTAGGCTGGTACTGGTGTTGGGTACTTAATTAAACCTTTCACACCAGTCTGATCCTTGTATTGGGTTCAAGACTGATTTTTGGCTTGTATGAGGCAGGTACATAATACCTGGTTTTTGATGCTATAAGAGTGGTACAAAGCTGGTGTTACCTCACATTGCTACCAGGCTGATGATGCTTGTAGAAGGCTGGTTATTGCCTTGGCTCATATGAGACTGGTAGGCTCCTTGCTACTCCAGGAGCAAGCCTACTATGTACCAGACCAACACTAGACCAACACTGGTTTGGAACTCTCTTTGCAACACCCAAAAAATTTAATATCCCAAAAATTTTGATACTGATATTGATAACCTGTGTGATCCCTCAAAAATTCAAAAAAAAAACACGTACCCTTTGGTTAATAAAAATGAACTAACCAGACAAGAGTGGTAATTTCCTTAATTCCTACAAGAGTGGAAGAGGAGGGTAGGAGGGAGGTGGGGGAAACAAAGGAAAGGGAAAAAAATTACAATAAAGGTCCATTCACACTTGGTTTTCGGGACTCTAGTGTTGAGTCCACTAATACCATGCTGGTCATTTAGGACTTACACATACTTAGGATGAACATTTTATGTTAAGCTACCATTCACTTAACCTTAAGCTATCACCCATTTAACATTGGATGCCACCTAGGATGCCACCTAGATTTTCATTTAACATTGACTTAACATCAAGTGTGAATGCACCATAAGATCAGCTGGGTAGGAAAGCAGGTAGAGCTGCTGCTGTTACTATTGTTGCTGCTTGTTGTCGGAGCGGGCCCTGGCAAATACAAAAGAGAAAATCAATCAAGCAACAAACAACAGCGGTTTCTTAGGAAATGCTGCTGATTATTATCACTTACTACTACTCTGAATGTAACTGAAGTTATTATACTCTCCTGATGCCTTTTACTAAAGCCTGATGCTAGCACGTGTTGGGTGTTGCACTTTAGTATTCATTCGGCACGAGGTTTAAGAATTTGGAAGAATGTCTGTCATCTGATTTACCTTAATTTGTCGCTGCCAGTGGGGGTTGGGGGGGGAAGTTGGTTGGTTTTAACAAAAAACAGCTTAATTAATTAGCAGCATAAGCGTGCGAATCAAGCTCATGGGATCATCAGTAAGAATCACATTTGTTACTCAATTAATGAATTGCATCACAGCCAGCCAGCCAGCAGCAGAAAGAAGCAACATCATGATCAGGATTCAGCAACAGCAGCATCAGGATTCGTTCTCTATAGCCTAGAGAGCTAAGGTTTAGTGATGATGGGTTGTCTTTGCATGGATCTTGTGGAGGGACTTCATTGTTTGCATGCGGGATTCGTGTCCCTTTCGATTCAGACTACTACGACGACTTTCTAAGGGCAATTGTTTGCATGTTGCAGACTTCATTGTTCCTGTGTGTGTATGTCTCTCTTGTTAGGCTTCACCATTGTTCACATGCGAGCTTCACAAGCGTTAAGCTAATATGAAACTAAACCAACATGTAATCTTTACTTAGTTTTGCATGATTAAATTCATGTATTAATTTTTAATCTTATCAATGCTTCATGAATTTATACAAGAATTTTTTAAATAGATCCATGTTAACATTTGGATTATCTTTTTAAAATAATCTAATGAATATAATATAGTCAAAAGCTCTTTTTAAATAGTGTAACTAATGCTTTAAAAAAACTATTGTAGCATGCTAGTTATGGGATTATTGAAATAAAATTTAAGCTTTATTTGACCAATCTTGAACTCTCACGTCAACATAACAAGATTTTAAAGGACTCAAAAGGATGTGCCATGGATTCTTATTGTCTTGAATTTATCCATTGTTTCTAGGTTGTTTTACAAAATATTTCAAAATTGTTTCAATGCATTTACAAATTTTGTTTTGCTTTTAGTTCTGTTTGATTGTTTGCAATTGAACTTAACATATTTCCATGGTTAATTCATCCTAGTGTTGGAAATGTTGGTTAAATTTCCTATAATTAAATAAGCACAAGTTATGATTTATTTCATGTTATGCATAAAATATTGAAAAGGTGAAAAATATCAAGGAACTTGACTTTGAGAATTATTATCATTAATTGTAAAATGAACTACTCATCACAAATAATTAGTTGTTAACTATCGTTATCATGACCTAGGATATTTTGGGATACTTTTGGCAATATCATGACCTAGGATATGTTGGGATACTTTTGACAATATCATGGCCTAAGATATTTTGAGACACTTTTGGCAATGTCATAGCCTAGGATATTTTTGGATATTTTTGGCAATATCATGGCCTAGGATATTTTGGAATACTTTTGGCAATATCATGGCCTAGGATATTTTGGGACTAGTATGGTTTAGGGTTATAAAATGAGATAGTCTGGGGAACAACTCTTCAGCAAATCAACACCAGCTGATGGATCAATAAAACTTGTCTTGTCTTGTAACTCTCCACTTGTTTATAGCCGGTTCATAACAATCGTAACCATTGCAATCAAAATAACCAAAGATAAAGTTTACCAATGTGTCTTTTGGCACAATGGTGATCTTGACATCATTAGTTTTGTGAAGCATGTTGCTCTCCTATACAACAACTATGGTTGCATGTTAATGAAACCTTATCATTCCCACCAAAATTGTTTCCAAATGTGACTATAAATTCTCCTTTTGAAGGGTAAATACATAATAAAAAATAAAATTCACAAAGAGATGAAAACTTTGACTCCAATTTTTTTAAAATAAGTTTGGATTGAAATGTTACACCTTTGAAAGATTATGTCCACAAAGTCTTGGCAATTTAGGGTGAACCAAAATTGACCAAAAAAATAGTCCCAAAAAAATCATTTTGGAGATTTTTACATCATGTCACAACTAGACTCAAGCATAAGGGCTATTATTCCTAAGGTCTTAAGGTTTTTATTTCATTGAAAAATAAACATGTAAAGGTCATAGAATAAGGCATGTATTTTAAATCCCAACATGAACAACCTTATTTTGAATATGTTATGAACTTTTGAAAAACAACTAATTTTTACACCCAAACAAATAACTCAATATTTCATATAATTTGATGCAATACTTTTCAATAATTTTTTTTTATTACATTTTCTAATTAAAACTAAGTCCCTAACAAGTTTAAAATCCAACTATTTACTTTCATCAAAATCCAAAAACTTAAATTTTGCTTGTGAACATCTTGTAATTTCAATTTCAAATGTCCATAACTTTGGTTATTTTAGACATTTTACTTAACAATCAATTAACACATGTACATATTTAAATCGATAATCTAAAAATTTTATTCTATAAATAAATCATAACACATACAACAACATATAATAATTGCAATGTACATCACTAAAAAAATGAACTTTGTCATGACAAAAATGGTCCACCCTAACATGCATTTGCCCCACAATTCTTTTGTGAAGCTTTGCCTATAAGCATGGTGGGTTCCAATCATGCCATAATGAGTTTAGTGTCTTTCTAATTTAAGCACCATGTTCACCTTTATCCAAATATTTTATGTTAAAAAAACCTACTATTTTGACCAATGCCCTATACATCATGACCACACTATCATTTTCCATGTTGTTTTTTTATCAAGGCCACAACCCCACACAAAAGTTGAACATCACCAAAACTAACATCAAACTTTTGTTATATTTATATATTTCACAAAAATACCCAATGCTAAATTTCTCCAATGTATATAGCTTGGTTGTGACTTGATTATATAAAACATGGTCAAATGTTTCTTTAAAAGTGATGATTGAAAATAAGCTTGTCAAAATACCTAAATTTACCACTTGAAATTATGTTAAAGGAAATCATTGGACTTGCATATTTTAAGGATACTTGAAATAAAAGGGTATTTCTTAATATGATATGAAATAATGATATATTTAAAATATTTTTCAAAATATTTTAAGCATGTTATATATATGTAGAATTATAGGCACCTTGTTTATACTTAAATAAATTATATAAATTATTTTATTTCGATACGTTGCAAGCTATATTTTTTTGCCCACCATTTGAAATAAAATGGAAGTGATTTCTTGAAGAAATTATGTAAACTCAATGAAAAACTATCTTTTGTAACTTGTCTTATGCAATCACACATGTTACATGCGGCATTTGTAGTTGCATACAACATGTGTAATTTCATAAGACAAGTCACAAGAAAAAGTTTTTCTTTTAGTGATGATACCAAAATTGTTAATATATTGTATGAGTTTATAAGTTTTGTTATGTAAAAAGGAAAACTTACAAACAATATTATCACTTTCAATGATGCTATTGAAAAATGTATTCAATGTGAAGCATTTTTTATATGATTCAACATTGCAAGTGCATAGGACTAAATTTTAATTGTGCACCTTTGTCCTAGCTTGGAGCCATAAATAAATTCATTAGATATACACATGGACTTGGAATTGTAAAAATCAGAAATAAAATAAAACTCATGTCAATAGTCCAATTTAATAGTCTTTTGGGTGAAAGCATGGTGAAGTGTACAATTCAATTACCTTTGCAATCTACTTGTCAAGTTAACAAGAAATAGGATTAAAAACCATCATAAATATATTTAATATATTTACTTAAATGATGAAAACAAGATATTTTTTCACCATTATAAATTTGTTTTCAAATTTTACATTGTAAAAATAAGTAAAGTTTTAAAATTGTAAATAGCTTTTGAAGTCTACTTTTTGTAGTGTAACATTTGTTTCAAGTATGTGTCAAGTATATTCTACCAAAAATGAAGTAAGATTATTTATTTTCCTTCCTTTTGAATATACAATGATTTTTATGTTATAATTTCACACAAATCTATTTCACTAAATTTTCTAATGATAAAGTACTTTTGAACACCATATTGGCCAATCAAATTCAAAAGTACTTGTTCTCTACTTTTATTATCCCAAAGTTTCTCTAATTTTGTATTCAACTTAATACAAACCCAATGGAAAGCTCCATGGTTTTAAAATGAAAATTCAATAAAAAATAAACTTACTTTCTTGTGTTTTCATGGAAAACTATCTTTTTTTAAACTTGATATTTTTTTGTCCACTTTTTAAAAATAAAATACCATGCTTTCACCCTTTTAGTTGGTAAGATGCATTTTCCATTACATATCCTCCCTCTCATCCTTGAATTTCTTGAAAAAGTTAATTCACAAGCCCATCACATTTATCCTAACAAGTTTTTATTGCATGGATTGAAATAATTAATTTTTTTGGTTGTTATTTTTTAACTTCTATCTATGTCACCCCCCCCCCCCCCCCCTCCCCAAATCTTTTGGTTTCCCATCCCAAAATACCCATGGCATATTATCTTACTTTCCCATGCAATTATTAAAAACACCTTTAATGTCTTATGTTATTTTCTCACCATTTAATTATATTATGACATGATAGATATCAACTTAGAGATGAAATGAAACATGCCATTTTCCTTTCATCACAAAGGGATGAAAACTTTGACACCAAAATTTATGAAATGCCCTCTATAAAATCATATTCATTAAGGACTTTTTTAAAGACGCCAAGAACGTACCCCAATTTCCCTTAAAGTTTTAACATTTAATTTTCAATGGAAAAATTGCTCAATATTCAATAATTTCTATCTTTGGAATTTAAACATTGCAAAACCGCATTGGTACACCCCCATACATGAAAAGCTTTTCAAAAATACTAAAAACACAACAAGAGGCATCAAGGTATGGGAGATCTTTTGGGACAAACAAAAGAAACAAAATACCTTCTTTGATTCTAGTGACAATGATTCATTGGAGTCGGTTTATGTAGAACAACTTTAGGTTTCAAAAGTCATAAGTGGTTCATCTTTTGAATAGTTCCATATTGGAATCTACGCAGGCCATGTTGAAGTAAAGGCGCATGAAAAATGCGCCTTTTCATATTTGTGTTTATTTTAAAATTCTTTTTCAACATCATATTATTCACAAAAATATTTTCAATCCCTTTTCCACCAATTGCATCACATTTTTCATCAATTGAATTTAAGTTTAATTCTATTGTATTTGAATCCCATTGTTGATTTGAATTCATGCTACAAGAAATCATGGTTTTTCAAGCCATTTAACTTGAGTGTTTTGTTCAATTTTATTACAATTTGATTAGTTTGATTAAAAACCCTAGTTTATTTTGACTTATTTTAGTTGATAGAAATAAATTTTTGACTATTTAATGAAATTTGAGATTTATTCAAACAAGACAAAAATTGAACACTTCTAATAAAAAAAGACATAAACCTAATCAAATTGAACGTTAAAATTCTTCAATAATATTTATAATTATATAAATATAAAAATAAACTGACTAATCAAATCAACATGACCAACAACAATTTGACTATTAATCAAAATGAAAGTAAAATTAAACAACAATTTGACTCAATATGTAAGTAGAGCTCAAGTAAATAGGTAGATAAATATATGTCCTAGGTACCTAGAGATCGTGACCTTCAAATTGGGAGAGATCCATGGGAGCATTCCTTGGCACATAAGTTTCATGAAAATTCCCAGCTAAGTTCCCAAAACAAAAAATCAACTCACAATTCATAGCAAGACCTAGTGAACATTCCTAAAAATGTGAGACCAAATGAAAAACATGGTTTCGAATCCATTGCCTTTCCCCCTTTAAACGGAGAGCCAACAAATTCTTGCATTTTTTCATAGAAATCCTTGCAGTGCGAAAATTTCCACCCTCTACTACACACCGGCCCCCCCCTCGCCCCCTTTTCCCAAAAACAAAATCCAAAGTCAACTCGGAGGCCAATAATAAAAGACCAAACTTTTAACGTATTTGAGGTCAAGAATTCAAGAATTCGACACAAAACACAACGAGAAGGAGACATTCGGGGAACACAGAAAGTCAGGTGAAAGGGGGGGGGGGGGGGTGTGGGTGTGGCGCGCAGCATGCTGTACCACATTCCACCAATTGGGAAACCGACCAAGCAAAGAAACCAAAAAGCAGCCTAAAAGCCCAGAATTTCTGCTGCATGCCAGAAAAGAACCATTCCGTAAATCAGGGAGGGTAAGACTTAAAAGCCAGAGAAAAAAAAACCAAAAATGAGACATATTATGACATGAGCCCAAACCAAACCAAATTTTACCCAATTTACGAACGAAGGCGAGAGTCTATGGAGAGGAAGGTGGGGGAACTCAACCCCAAAATCAAAGATTTTGGCCAATGGATAGCTTACCCTTTGTTTTGGTTTACATCACTAATAAATACTCTGCAATCATTTTATTTTTTTCAAGTTCAGCTAGTTTCAAATTTGATGACCCCAAGTTAACTTAGCATAGTTGACTATTAATTTTCTTTTGAGCTAGAGCTGCCTTGGCGAATTTTCTTATTAATAATAGTGGCTATGTTGATGAATAGTCATTTGCAATTGTTTGCAAATTGGCTATGGTCATAATAACTGTAAAAACATTTGACAACATGTGGGTTGGCAAGGGAGTGCATTTGACTACAAGGTTATTGTAAAGAGAGTAGATTTGACTACTTAGAGCACCAATTAAAGGCTAATACAAGTAAGTGTGCAACCCTAGATTATAAAAAGCCTAACTACAGACAATTTATAAGTTAGAAGTCACAACTTACAAGTTTGTAAACAAAAACGAAACTTTACATTTGCATATGGATGGAAGGAATCAATTAATAAATTAATCTACTTAGTAATACCTAATCATAAGAATTATACTTGAATGAGGAAGATTTGAATCAATTGATCCTTGAAACGGATTTGAACCCCAACCTCCAACGGGGTGTTGTACAATATAGATCAAGCTTTACCTACACCAAAAAACTAATTAAAGAATAAGCTTAAACCTTTGAATTAAAAAAAATAAATTTTAATTTCAAAACGTATGTTATGTTTTTAAAATTCTACCATGACCTTACAAATTTACAATTTAATCAACAAAAGGTCAAAAATAGATGATTATATTAGTGTGAAAAAAATCCAATTGTTAAAATTTAAAAAATTATAAATCAAAATTATGGCATAATCCTAAAGCTTAATTTGTATTGCTACCTTGCACTTTGCAAATTGCAACCCTCCAAGAGTTTGGAGTCCCTTATGCATTTACATATATATTTCAATTTTCCTTGTCATTTGACAACGGCTTGGTCATGAGGAAAATTTTGTAAACTTGTAAAAAACAACTAATTATAGAACCTAATGCAAAGATTCATGTGAGTGTTCAACCAAGTTCATAATTTGCTCCCCATGAAGTTGACAATGTTGAAAGTTTATTATTTTGAATACACCCAAGCATTTGCAAAAAATTATTTCATCTAGTTTAATGTATTTCGAAAGCTTATAGTTGAAAATGATAAACAAAAATTCTTGTGCCAATGTAATTGAATGTCACAAGCACGAAAAACTATAAAAATATGAAAAATTGGTATTAAATATTAAAGGTAATGGGAGGTCCTACCCCTATTTATAACCCATTGGGACAAGCTCAAAGAAAATTCTATAGAGGTTTCCATGTGTGCACCAATCAAGGAAGCTTCAAAAAGCTTCTTAATAAATAAAGAACTAAAAATCAACTAAAATTTAAGTAAAATATAAATAAAAATTAATTCAAAATTAATTAAGATTTGATTAAAACTTCACTAAAAATTAACTAGGATTTAACTGGGGTTTAACTAAGATTTTACTAGGAGTTAATTAAAAGCTAACTAGGATTTAACTAAGACATAATTAAAAATAAATTGAGATTTAACTAGGATTTGATTAAATCTTAATTAAAAATTAATTGGATTTAATTGGGACTTAATTAAGACTTAACTAAGGATTTTTTTTTGAATTAACTAAAAATGAACTGGGAGTTGATTGAGAGTTAATGATGATGCAAGTGATGAAATAGTCAACTATGTTGGTGCAAACAATGATGCAAACAATGGGTGATGATGGTATTTGTGACATCAAGTTCAACTCATTTTCATCATGTAAAATTGGTATAAAGTTATGAACCATCATTTTCAAAAATAAATTTGCAAATCAAGGTTGTGAATAGAAAATATAATTGCCACAACTTCACCACCATCACCTAGCTTTTAAAGGTAAAAAAAGTGGCTTAGTGTGAAAATTATCCTTTGCATGTTGTGAACTCTTAGCTTAAAATAGTGGATAAACCACATTAAAGGTTGTTATAAACTCATGCTCCAATATGATTTTCCATTCAAGCTTCACAACAAGATGTTGAATTGCCCCCTTACATTCATCTTTCATTTTTGCTAGTAGGTTTGTTGATCAAAACATCCTTCGCAATAAGTTCATGACCAATCAAACCATCATTGGTAGTTTAATAAACAAGACATTTACTTCTAAAAAATAAGAATGTAAGATACATTTTTTTCTCTAAAAAAACATGGAAATCCATTGAATTTTGACATTCCAAAATATTTTGATGTTTTTAACATTGATCAAACAAAAAAACATATGAAATTCTATAAACACATATATTTATAGGAAGATGCGAAATTCGTGTGACATTCATTAATTTATAGGTTTGTACTTCATTTGTCAACACATTTATTTGTGTTAAACATGTTTCCAACACATGATATTCATGTGTAAGATCTACTTACCTATAAGTGAACAAACTTTACACAATTTCCATTATTGATTCATCACATAGTAAATTTATGATGATCCTTTTCCATTCCTCAACCACATCTAAATGGATTGAAATGCACCAAATGTCATTATCAATTTTTATAATTCCATTTACATTAATGGAAATGAAAATGACAACACATAAATCCATCTATAATAACTTCCAATTAAATAACATCACAAACTTAGCGTCTTACAATTAAGGAATGAAAATCATCAAAAATTCATTTATTCATAATTTGTATGTTTCATGCACTAATATTGTACATCATTGAAAACACATTTGACACACATATTTATAGGAAACAAAAAATTCATGTGATATTTGTTCATTCATAGGTTTGTATTTCATCTATCAACACATTTATTTGTGTGTTGAACAGTTGAACATGTTTTCAACTTATAAGATTTGTGTGTTAATTGTACAAACCTATGAATGAGTGAATTTCGCACAATTTTCATCATTATTTTGTTACATGTTAAATTTATGATGAAACATGCATAATTTTTAGCATATATCAATTAAATATATCAAACCAATGTTTTTAAAACATATTTTTTTAATTTTAACATTTGGAACAAGGTGTGAAATCCTTAGTAGTCAATCATAGGTTACCCATGGGTCAAAATGTGATAAATTGTAACAAATTACACAAATGTTCATTTCGAATCAAAAGGGACATCAATATAGAGTTGGTCCAAGATGGAAAGACAGAAATCATGTTCATTCTTCATATGCACTGAATTCTTCTTGACTAGGACATTAAAAGGGTTCAATATGTTTCAACAAGTTATCTGGCTTTGAAGCTTTTCTTTTCTTTTAACATATGTAAAAATTTGACAACTAATTTGGTTCAACACACCCTTATCATCAATCATGAATTCAAGTTCTCCAAGCATCTTGAAACTTCTTTGACGCATCATATAATTTTCTCTTTTTCTTAGCATTCTACTTGGATAAGTTTTCACAAATTTCATTATACACTCACACTAATGATTTCTCATTGCAAAAAACAAAAGCACAATGTCATAATGAAAAGATGAACCAACTTTATCTTGAGGCAATGAAGGCAAAAGATAGATTGGCTTGAACTTAAAATTCTTGGGAATATAAAAAGGAGCCATGGTGATTGTACATTTCAACAAAACAAGGATAGATTATCAAGTTTTGAAAACATAATAAGTATGCCCTTAGATGATGGGATATTAGTGACACATAAACCTTAAACCATGCAAACCAAATAATACGAGTTTCAACATCATCATAACACTTATGACAAGCAAATGAGCTTACATCACCTATTGCTAGCAAACGAAGGTGCACACGAGAAGGCCGAGTGGTGAAAATACTTCTTAACAATGGCAGCATTACTAATGACATGGGTGTAAGGTTTAACGAGAGTGGCAAGACCTATGCATTAGGGTTTTAGGGTTATGGCGATGGTGCAACATAATGCTAAGAGTATTAGACAACGGAGTCCATTTTAGGGCCCTAATTTCTAAATGGACATGTCACACCATTATTGGTGATATGAACTTTTGGCTATTTTTTTTGCCCAAAAGAAAAAAGGTTGGTGGTACTTTGCATGAAACCATTCCTGGCAATCAAAATTTTGTGGTTGATCCCTGCCAACGTAATCCTGGAATGAGAAAATATAAAATTCCTTTTAGGGATTTGGACACTTGCTACCATTTTGGGGTTTCGACTCCACTTTCCTCTGAAATTGCACATCACCAATGACTTCTTTGGTAATCACTTTCTTTGCTTCCAATTGCTTGCACATGTCCGTATTGGGTTTGTTGAATGTTTGTTCGATGGTTGTATCTGAGACTGACAAAATGAAGAGAGGAGGTTTGGTGTGCCGAGGATGCTAGTACCTTAGTAGTACCTTGGCCAATTTGACACTAATTATATTATACTTTCATAAAACTTCAAATTAATTATTTCTTTCAAAACCAAAAAATATTGTGTAGGAAAAGTAATTAATATTTAGGAATATTTCATTTGTCAAAATGAATGTTCCAAAATTAATTAATTAATTAGTTCTTTGAAAGATGGGCATGTGTTCAACAAATGGCCAAGGTACTACTACGATAGTAAAGTTCCTAAGTTCCTTTGCGTACACAAAAAGCAAAAGAAAATGAAGAAAACACGGAAATTTCTGGAAGATAAAAAATAGGTAGCTGAAAATGTGGCACTGATGGTGTTCTGACGACACTAGGGAACCCACTCCTCGGCAGCCGGCCTCCCCGACTCGACCCGCCCTCTCTCTGCATGTAATTACACATTTGGCAAACACAGCCCTCCCTTTGTACGCGTATGGGAATGTTGAAAGGAAGGAACCGGATGGTTGGTGGTGAGAGTGGGGGGCAGGGGGGGAGGGGGGAGTGGGGGGGAAGCAATAGTGTTGCGAAAATTTTGGCCTTTTCCTGAACAGAATTAACGAATTGTTGCGTTTCGTGAACATGGAAACCAAAAAGGAGCCAGCCAGCCACTCGAACAATCACCGTCATGTTTTTTGGTCGGTTACATTTTGACATTTCTATCTATTTTGTGACAAACAAGGTGGTTTGAACGTAAATGTGTGCCTGCCTTCCATGATGCAAATTATAGGCACTCGGGGGGGATACGTCCAGATCTTTTGTCTTTTGCGGACAGCTTTTGGGTGGCCGTCTCATCTATCCATCATGTGCAGATTTTCCCAAAAAACTGAAGATATCCCCAGATTTTCTATATTGGGTAGCCAAATACATATATATGTATATATATAGAAGGAATGATAGAATACGGTAAATTTCATTCATCTTCATGTCTCGAGTGAAATTTGGCTAATTCTTTGTTATGGATAATCACCAGGGTTTTCTGCTCTGCATTCTTTCCTTTTTTTCTGGCAAATTTTGTGGTGTGGCCTAGTGTGGTGGTTATCCAGAAAAAATATTTAACCAATTTCGGCTATAAACCCGATATATGAGAGTTCAAAATTTGAGGACTGTAAGGAAACAAAATATAGAATTTGGAATTTTTAAAAATCAACAATTTGGTGAATTTGGTCCTACTTGTCATGAAAAATCCTTTCTCAATAACAATTTTTTTTAGCAAAAACTCAAGAAAGACACATGCACATTTTGATACTATCACAAAATTGAAATTTAAAATAAAAATAAAAATTGCGGGTGGTGTGGAGATGCAAAATAGACAATTTATATGGAATCTCCTTTTTTTTCTTCTTCTTTTTTCCAGATATTTAATCTCTTTTTTTTTTTAGTATTTAGAATTTCATATATTTTCCAACACGTCATGGTCCAGATGAACAACCTTCAAAATGAGAAATTATAAAACAACACCCCCCCCCCAAAACCTTGTACCTATGTTGAAACTTATCCTATAAGATATTCTATTTAGTTAGCCCGTACCAAACGGGAATTTTCTTCTTCTATTTCATATTCTTTTCAGGTTCAATTGTGAAGCTTGAAGACGACAACAACTTGGAGCCAAAGAATGGTGATATTGTGGGGAGCTCTCCCCGGCAGCACTTATGCAAGGGTTGTCTATTCACCACCGGCCTTTTAGAGATGGCTCCAGCAATAGAACATTAGTATGCACTTTGGTGATAATGCATAGGTTTTTGGGCACTTTCACCCACACACTAAGTAAGTAATTTTTTTGGGTCGTGCTCTCAAATGGTGGGAACTCTCAACTCTTTTCATTTGTTCTTTGCTGAAGAATGGTGGAATTTCTTGGCCCTCACTTGGCCCTCACGCCACAAAGAAGCAAGGGCAAATATTTAAAAATAAAATAATTTCAAATAATCAATGGTGGGTGGGCCTATATGGGGTATGGGTGGGCACAACTAATAACTACCTATATATATACAAAATCCTTGTCAAGGTGAGTTTTTCATGTGTTTTCTTTGGTTTTTTCTCCCAAACAATAAAGACGTGCGTAACCCAACCCAAGTCCACCTCCCCGCCACCTTCCTCTTCTAAGAATTAGAAAAAGAGGAAAAAAGGGGGGGCATGGGGGCCAATGGGTGGAAGATATTGGAATTTGGAGTACCAAAATAAATAAATTTTCTATTTGAATTCTTTGTGGAGATGTAAAAGGAGGATTTCATAATAATATTAATATTAATATAAAAGAGTGTGCTCAAGCTTATTTTAGTGTCTTTCCAACATTTGGACTAGTAATAATACATTTTTGCATTGTGATGAAAGTAGGATTCAAAGTCGTTCAATAGGGTTGATTTGGTGTATTGTTTACACATTACAATTTGAAGTTTTTTAGTCAAAAAATGGTGTGAGGGTGGTCCTACAAAGAAATGGGCACAAACTTAGGGGAAAAACAATTCTACTAGGAAGATGGACATCATGCCACCATGGTGACTGAATTTGAGATGATGAGCATTGTCCATATGCAACCCTAAGCATCAAGAGCTTTATAGTAAAAAGCTAGTCATTGCTTGCATTCTATGGGGCAAAAAGAAAAGATTTCATTCCAAACCTATATGCATTGTAGGACATGACTCATTTATTTATTTTGGAGGCATACTAGGCTTCGGAGACTTGTCACAATTTGTTTCTTGTACTCGAGGTATGAATAAGAAGTCAGGGGAAAATAGTTTGTGCACTTCTCCTTTTTAAAGTCATTTAAAACAATTTCCAACAACTTCTTCAACTTGAATGTAGTCTACAACAACGTGCAAGCAACTACAATGTCAAGATGATGATGGCCTTGTGGGTTCCAAGTTCTTGCTTTGAATCTTGTGTGTGAGCTTCTTGCATTGATTTTTGGTTGAAGTTCTTGCCAGGCCAAGGATTTCCAATTTGACATCATTGTCAATCCAATGAGTTTTAGGTCCAAAAGAAAAATAGGCTTACGTTAATGCACAATTTCTTGAACAACTTCACAACCACCCAAGGTGTTGAAACTTTGTGTGGTTCACTAAATTAAAACATTCTAGATGTGAAATGGGCCCTTTTGTGTGAGTCAAATACATAAGATTGTAGTAGAGTCAATGATTTTTGTTTTGGTGAATTTCTCCCAAAATTTCAAATGAAAAATATGATGTCAACCTACAACATCATATTATGAAATTAATGGTCCAAATTTCAAGTTTTCCTAATCACCAGATTTTTACAATAGGTTTTAGTAGGTGGTGTAGAATATAGAAGGATCCTCAATTTTTTTTGTAAAAACTTATATCCTATAACCCTATAATTATAATCCAAATTATTTTATTTTTCGGCAAACTTTTGGACTTGGCAACTAGAAAAGAGGCAGTGGGCAAATCCTACAAAGGATTTTTATTTCACCATAATTCTCCAGGAAAAATAAAATTGAAATCACCATATTTAGACAATATTAAGTTTCAGCATGTCGCCAAAACACAGTAAGAATTTTCTAATATCCTCTCAGACCTGTAGCCAAATTTGGCTAAGTCCTCTTGTGGATGATTGCCAACCTCCTCTCTCACAAAATTGAAAAGCCAAGCCCTGAAGAGAAGTACAGGGTTTAGGGTTTACAAATATTAATGTGAGACATATATGTAACTATTTGGGATTTGGTCTAAATTGAATGGTCATGAGTTTAATGGATAAAGTTAAATTATTTATATGTATATCTACAATTGGAATTAGGGCTACTTTCTCAATCTTGTGAGATCAAATTTCTTTGGTGAAATTTTCCAATAAAATAGCAAAATTAGTCAAATTTACACTTAGAAAAAATACAGTTTTCCAAACTTTCCCAATTCTTTGTGAAGATAACCACAAAATTTGAAGTTTAGAAGGGGAAAAAATTACCCGAAGATTTATGAAAAATAAGTAAAAGAAAAAGAAATTTCAAAGTTTGAGTGACCTCAAGTAATAATAGTTTATATATATAATAACACCACAAAATATACTTATGTAAAAACATCTTATTTATTTCTAATAAATATGATTATATTTATTTCTATTTTTTATGAATTAGCAAGCGTGAAAGAGAGAATGATAAAGTGGCTATGGTTTCAGAAGTGATGGCATTTTCTCAATTATATGATATTAAAAAATTGGCGAATTATTCATGTAAAAGTTTCCCAATTTTCTCAATTCTTTTGTAGAGAAAAAAACCAAAAATAAATAAAATTAATGAATTGCGAAGGGAAAAAATTCCCAATATTTTTGTCGAAAAAACAACGACAAAATTTGTCGGAAAACCAAAAACACTGGGGGGGGGGGGCGGGGGGACCGTGTGGTGACTTTCAGGTGAGTTGAAAGCAGTGTTTTTCTTAGGAATTTCTGTTTGCAGCGAAAGTGGCGATGATTTCATTGGCAGATGCAGAAAAGGTGGCGATAATCCCTAGGATCGTGTAGTCAAATCTGGCTATAGACCAGAAATCTTTAATCATTTTTGCATATATTTGGCTACACAATAAAATACCACATATATGAGATATAAGTCCGGCGATTTTTATTTTTATTTTGATAAAAAAGTTTGCCCTCACTTCTGGCGACTGAAAACCTCCAAAACCAGTTTTTTCGGATTTAAAAAAAATTTATCACTTTTTGGCGATTTATGGCCAGTAAAAGGGCTGGTTCAAAGGGTAAATAGAGGTGGGTAATGGAAGGAAGCGTGATTATTAAAACTGAGAATAAATGCAATTTGGAAGAAGCTGGCCAGCCAGGGAAGGTGGTAAAAAGTAATTTTCTTGGGCACTAAAAACAAAACTGCCCCCTCCCGCTACCCGACCCCACCACCCAGTTGCGCTTTGTGGGGGGCGGGGGATGAGGGGTTTTTTTTGGCTATGGCGTTTTTGCGTGTTACGTTTTTTCTCAGTTCTTGCTTTCGCCCGTGCTTTCCTCGCTTCTCTTTGCGTGTTGCTGCGTTTTCCTCGCTCGCTCGTCCTCTCGCTGCTTTCCTTGTTTCATTGTTTTTTGTGTTACACTAGCACTGTGTTTGTCATCGCTGAAAAAAACTACTCGTGTCTTGCGTTTGTTTCCGTCGCTGCCGGACTTGGTTTTGGTGCGCTCTTTTGTTACGTTGTGCAGAGCCTTAGAGCTCGAAAGGCTGTACTTTGGCTGCCGATGAAAGGTAGACGACTTTCGTGACTAAATGCTCTAGTGCACTGTGTTGAGTCGGGCACGGAGTCCTTCATGTCGGAGGGAAGGAGGGAGCGAGGGAGTCAGCCAGGGAGAGGAGAACTAGCGTGTTGATGAACTCGTGATTGAGGACTTCCGGCGAGAATAAACCTGTTAGCCGGTGCAATGGTTGGTACATCATGAGCTTCTCCTGGTGATCCTCTTAGATCGGAACGACAACAGTGCGTCGATCATCAGGGATGATATTCTTGACTTGTTCGACAAGCAAGCAAGCAAGAAGCCCATAGCTTTCGGTCCGAGACTTGGTTGATTGATCTCTGAGCAGCCTGGTAGAAATGACGTTGCCTCATGAATGTATCCGGAACGTCCTGGCGCCGTTGTGCAAACACCATAGTTAGCGATCTTGCCGGCAGTAGCAGCAGCTTTGAACAGTAGTTAGATTTCGTTCCCCAGCGTAGTAGTTTGTCTCTGACTGCAGTCTCTGACTAGTTTGTTTCTCTATCTGTCTGTGCCTCCTCGAGCTCTCTTTCGCGAGTCGATAGAGCCGGAGGACTCGAAGACGTTTCAGGGAATTTGGTTTTTGTTGCAACGCAGTTGTAGCTCTGACCAGATGCTAGCAGTGATATCTCTGACCTTCTCTCTCGATCTCTCTCTTCGCGCATTCAAGTAATATCATTGCTCTTACTTGCCTCACAACCTCGGGAGATATCATGCTGCGCGTCGCCCCAACTGAGTTTTGTCCTTGACTAAAGGTGGGGTTTGCTTTCTCCGGAAGCAGGTGTTCAAATCCGTCACGGATTGCTTGTCGTTCACGCTTCTGGCCTACAACGGAAGAAGAAGCACAAGGCTTCATGAATGCACGCACAAGGGATTCAGCATGCATGACAACTTCCTTTCTTTCTACTAATTCGAGTACAAATATGTTTTGATCCCATGCATGCTGGAACAACAAGCATTTCCTACTGTTCGGCCTCTGCGGCGTGCACAAGGTTTTGTTTGGTCCACCTCACATCACCTGAGAAACACACGTCAGAAGCTGCATACTTGAAACTCCTGGAAACAGAATGCTCATCTTGTCTCAGACTGCTGCAACTGCTCTCGATCAAGACCCAATAAGGATGATGCCTGCAAGCTGATCGATGTATACGGATTCTTCTGGAGACGCTAGGTAGCTCTCGACATGAGACAGCAGAGACTTCCGATCAGAGCATGATGCTGCTGCTAGGCTTGAAGCGCGAACTTCAGTGACGTGAGTTGATGAGGAGGAGATCGTGTTCGATATTGCAGTTTCAGGAACAAGATTGCTGAAGATTGAAGCTTTCGTTCGACAGGCAGGTTGATCCAGACTTGAAATAATATACATGTAGACAGCAAGCTTTTCAGCACAAGCTAGCATCCGGCCTGAAACGTCGTCTCGCTTCAACCCAATGCTGTTTCACGGGTTTGAACATCCATTTGTCCCAGCGTTAAGTACACTCTTCGTCTCTGAGACCCGGAGAGATCCCGAACTGTGGAGCAGTCGACTCGACTTTCTGAACAGAGCCGGCTCGATCTAAATTTAAAACTCCAAGTTTCATGATCGAGGGAGCACCAGCACCAACACTGGTTTATCTGTTGCTGCACTTCTTCATGTGAATGTCTGTTGAGGAGCCACTGCCTGCACGTGGGTTCTTGACAAAGCTCGACCTTCCTTTGTGTCCACCTGCAGGTTAGTTTGCAACGCTGGTCCTGAGTGACTCCTGACGCCCTTGATCCGGCAATTCTCAAGGGACTGCAAGGAGCGGGACCGCGAGCGTCAGAAACACTGACAATGGCGGTGCCAGGCAGCTTGGGGTCGATGCACTCGCGTCATACAAGCATTATTGGATCACGGCGGCCAGACAAGTCTACGGCTCAAAGCTGGTGATACGATCGGTGGCTAGAGCTCTTACTTCTGCTCTAGAAGTCTGCTGCTTTGGTGCCTGCACCGAGAATGCAGCCGAAAGAAGAGCGCAGACTTAATGGTAGCGACGACGAAAAGCTGGTGTCGGGCGAGTACGAAAACCAGCTGCGAAAGAGGCCACGTGCAGCAGCTTCGTTGAGCGACGAAGATGATGATGAGTATGGAGTTGAACAATCATCAGAGAGCCACAACACAGCCACAGCAGGTGGAAGAAGCAGCTCCCCAGCCGCCACCACAGCGAATCGCGGCTGCTACACTACTAGTGCGGCAGGAGGAGGAGGAGCTAGCTGCAGACCTACTGCAGGAGGAGGAGCAGTGCGGCAGTACTTGCGCTCCAAAATGCCTCGCTTACGCTGGACAGCTGACCTTCACCATTGCTTTGTTCATGCCGTGGAGCGTCTTGGTGGTCAAGAAAGTGAGCTCGCACATAGTCTACAGTCTTAGCTGCAGCAGCATCTCTCACGAGTTCCACATCTCCTGCACCGTCTTGAGCATGTGTTGTGCAGTCTCGGTCGATCCTTCATGATATTCCTGATCGTTCTCGGTCCTAAGTTGTCTGGGTCGATCTGTCTTTCACGTTTCACACTCAAGGATATTATCTATCGATCTTTTCGTGTTTCCTGGTGAACCTTGAATCCTAGCTAGCTAGCTGCTTGGTGGAGTCCAACAGTTGCCTGCAGCTAGATCCCTATGATGCCATAGTTTGTCGAGAGAGAAAAGTCCTTACCGCAACCCAAGGCCATCAGCTAGAGCTCTGAATTGGGTCAAATGGTTCTGCCTTTATATTCCTGATCCTGAATCATGATCCAATGGTTGCACTAAAGAAATGTTGTGTACGCACAAGAAGTAGTTCAGAAACTATTGAGATCTCATATTCATGCCCTGCAGCAGATCAAGACAGTGCAATTGACCTCTTGCACGTTCGTTTGGCTGCCACTGCAGGAGCGACACCCAAGTTGGTGCTACAGCTCATGGAAGTCAAGGGTCTCACCATCGCTCATGTCAAGAGTCACCTCCAGGTGAATCTCATCATCTGTTGTACATGGACCTCTGCACTGCACTGCTCATCGTGCATTCCTGCAGGTGCAACAGATCACCGCGCACCCGTGATCTGCACATGCATCATGTACTTTTGGTTTCTTTCTGCACATTCAATGCTTGTGGGGTCTTCTTCAGCAGAACCATATTGCAGATCAATTCCCAATTCTGAAATACAGTAAAGAATCAAAGAATGTACATACGTCCAGTTTCAGAGGCCAGCTGATGTGAAGTTGGCATGGCCTTCTTATGACGTTTCTCGCAGATGTACAGGAGTATGAAGAACGACGAAAACGTCGCACAAAGTACTGGTATGCCCAGCTTCATCTGGAATATTACACTAGAATTCCACAAGTTTGTCTGAGAGAAGCTTGTACAGTTATATCCCAAATCAGGCGATCTCGAAGCAGATTTGCCATGTCCAGAGCTTGTTTTGAAATGCAGTTCCAGCTGAATCCCTTGCCTTGCAGGCTCATGAAAGAAGTTGGAAGGACCATGACACATGAATTCACTGATGTGTGGACCTTTCACTACAAGAGAAAATGGTTTTTCTGACACAAAAAACTTGTGGGTCATGACACACATGTGTGAGTTGAACTTTGTGGGTTCATCCATTACAACATCAGGTGTTTATTCTGACATTATATTACATTAAAGTGGCACTTTGACATTAGGCAATGGCACATTAAATTGCATTTGTATTACATGTGTCATTACCTAATGTCAAATTGCCATGTTTTGATGTAATTATAATACATATGTCACAATAAACATCACATATATTGTACATTGTAATGGATGAAAGCGCAGAGTTTTACCTCACACGAGTGTCATGAGCCATGGCTTTTTGTGTAAGAAAAGCCCACTTTCTCTTCTAGTTTTTGTCCCCAGTATCATGAAGTCAATCTTGAAGTTAATTTGCTTGACAAAACTTTGTGGTAATTGTACAGGAGGTCGATTGCCTGCTGCAATGCATGATGATGATCTTGAAGGTCGATTCGAGTTCCCAGACACTTCTTTGGACGGAACCCATGATCATTTGCAAGTTCTGCATCAGACTGCGAGAGTACGGTTGCCAGTTGGGGATCATGCAGCTTCGGCAAACAGCTCCCTTCCCGCTGCAGGAGTCTTTCAATCTGAGACAGATCATTTTGGTGGCAGCGCGCAGTACCGTTTTTTGCACAACTTTCTGCAGCGCCATCATCCTCCTGCGGCTGCTGCTGGGTTAGTGCAGAAATCTGGTTTCCACGAGCTCGACCAGCAGTTGTCAATGTCCAGCTTGAGGTAATGATGATCAATGTTCTCACATGATGCAATCGAAAAAAATAAGGTTGAAGTTACAATGCAAAATGAGAATCAGATAATCTCAGCCGCTGCTGCAATCCACTTGCTGAGAGAGGATCTTCCGCGGCTCAAGAACAACTTGTACTGCTGTCTCTCTCATGTGCAGGCACAATGGACATGGAGAATCATGGGTACCCCGATCACCAGCTGCAGTGGCGATGACAGGGATCCAGAAGGCCACAAGTACCGGATTTCGAAACTGGTCAACTCATCACAGCGGCGAAGAAAAACGCGATACAACAGTGCTGCAGCAGGAGTGGGCTAGATCAGTTGGGGATCATCAAGCTCCAGTAACTAATAAGGCGGGCGTTGCAGTGACTGCAGGAATCACGTTGCCTGCAGGTCACTCTATCGATCATCTCCGAACAAAACTAGATGAGTGGTCGAGAAGAGGTTCATCGCCTGCATCACAGCTACTGCCGGCGGAGTCATGGGATCAGACACGACAACCGCGGCTGCACCAGCAGCA
This sequence comes from Sphagnum tenellum, assembly GCA_963921925.1. Classification (NCBI taxonomy): domain Eukaryota; kingdom Viridiplantae; phylum Streptophyta; class Sphagnopsida; order Sphagnales; family Sphagnaceae; genus Sphagnum; species Sphagnum tenellum. The sequence goes on from OY998153.1 coordinate 15,424,166, forward strand.
GCTGGTCATGACCGATTCAGGTAGCTGGGCAACATTTCCACACGCAATCCCAACTGCAGAAACCCATGAAACCTATTCAGTTGTTGCATGGAGTAGGAGGATACAGACTCAACATCGTCCTGTAACAATAACTTGGACATGCATCAGGGATGATTCCCAAGATCTTGTGCTGGTGTGTAGATATATACTTGAGCAGTTATTGCTTTCTGATTGTCATGATCGTTTGACGGATGATTCTGCATGTGGTCGGTGCAGGAGGACGTATGCATTCTCTGCTGCTGCCACAACACGAGAGCATCATGCTGCAGCAGCTTCCGGCTCTTGGCCACCCACCAGACGGATCAGACTCGTTGAAGAAGCTGCAGCAGATGCATGAGAGCGAGTGGGAGAGATGGGGATCGGAGCATGAAGTGGTAGGAACGGATCAAGAATGGGGGCCCAAGATTACGTCGCTCGCTCATCACTGTGGTGGCGCTCCAGCTCATGCAACAGCGAGTACAGCATCATCGATGGCGTCTCCTCTGACTCATTTCAGACAGCTGCTAGATAACAGTTGCTGCGGATCTTCCAACGTGCAGGAAGAAGAAGAGCCGCGAGGCTGGGGTCGTGGTGAACGTGCAGCAGCAGGAGGAGGAGCTGAAGCTGAAGGTGTTATCATTAGTGGCTCGCACATGTCGGAGGTCCAACGAAAGCTTGCCCTTGCTCACTCTCAGGTGGGTGGGTAAAAATCACAACAGCTCCTTCAAGACTCTACAGCTGCATCCATTTCCTTTGTTCCTCTAGACATTTTGTTGAAGCATCTGATTCTTTGGAAGCTCCTAAATCTTACTCCCAACCTTGTTGGGTCCCTGGCTTGCAACTGATTGACTGCAGAAAGTCATCATGGAAAAGCAAACTTCAGGAGAATATCATGGAGAGAATCCACTGCCAATTCGACCTTGCGCATTGCTTCCTCAACCGACCTCCAAGATATCATCGACGTTGGATCCTGGAGGAATTTTTTTGAAACAAGCTGGAGCTCGTGGACAGTCTTGTACAGATGATGATGATGAGCAGCGAGGAGGAGACATGAACCTGCAGCTGCAACTGGACAGAACTACTACCTGCTGCAGTCTCTCTCTTTCTCCATACAGCAGCTCCCGTACCAAGAGCTACTCACCGCCATATTCTTGGTTGACCAGATCCTCCCTCAGCTTTATACCGCCGGGAATGAACGACGACATTTCAGATGGGCTGTCGTTGCAGCAGCAGCAGCAACAGAGCGAGAGTACTATTCTAGACATCCCTCCAAAGGGGATCACACTAGACCTCACTATGTCCATCGGTGGACCATGAGATCTCTCATCCAGGAAAACCCTTCTAACCCAGCTCCATGCAGTTCTCGAGCATCTCAGTTCTACACACTCAACAAGTCCTTCCTGCAGTGCTAAGAGTAGAAGGAATTACTTTCTTTCAAGCGCGTTTGAACATCATGAAATCCTCAAGATTAACAAGGACCGACCCAAGTTCATGGATCATGCATGATCTGTGGCAGCATAATTTCATGACACTAGTTCTGAATCAACTTTTTTTATTTTTGGTAGATTGACACTGTACATCATGTTAGGTTGAAGAATTTCTGCACATCCTGAGCCAACAACGTTTGTACAGATAACAGCAAACTGTAGATCAACTGCAAGCATGGAGTTCCTCCTCCCAGATCATGCTAAATTATTCAGAGCTCTTGTAGGAAGAAACATGCTTACAGCTGTAGTCCTTCAAGGACAGATCATACTGAGCCTGGGGTTCTGAAACTGTAAAGATTCAACAAGGAAGTACAAGTGCTCTAGAGATCATTTGACAAGTTACAAAAGGAACAACTCCAATTGATAGTCTGTTGGGAGCTGATCTGCAGCACATGTATGGCTAGCAGCTGCAGCCCAGCTGCAGATCATGACTGAAGACTCCAACCTTCTTCTTACTCCATGGAAGTGACATCATTTAGCCTATCAATGCCCAACTCAGTTAGTCATTGAATACTCAAGTGTCTTGAACATTCCATTGCGACCTAGATGAAGGTTTCTGAAGAAATTACCATGTGAACCCACTTTCTTTCCTGTGTCTCTCAGGGGAACTTGGAAGCAGATGATCATGGTTCTCAGAATCATGCACAGCAGACATTGGAAAGACATTGTTCAACACAATTTTATTTTACACTCTTTTGTATGAAATTAATCTGATTATGAATTCCCCAGGTTCCATCTTTTCTGAAGCTCACTGTAACCTGTGCACAAGCTTACATTCCTTCTTTCTGTAAATTCTCCATGTATTCATTCCTCGACAGTAGTACCCTGGAAGATACGAAGATGTTAGACTATTGTGAAATCTTGTCAGTCTTCTCGAACATTTATCATGCAGATTCATCTGCAACTCTTTCTGTTCTGGGTGTTTTTCTGCAGCCAGCTGGCCAGTTCTGTTTTCAAATTTAGTTGCAGTATTTACGTTTGTTTTGTGTCTCTGAGTTTGATCTCAATTACCCATTTCTCAATTTGCAACAGAAATTATAGTCAAGTCTAACGGTAAGAGGTGGTCAATTCATAAGTTATAGGCACTAACATTTTGCACAATTTAAGCTTCAAGCACAAGTTTGAAGACCTAGAAGAATGCATCCATGGAAAGTATAAAATTGCTTGTATGAATCTATCCAAGAGCTTGTCAACAGGAAAAGTGTGCTAGGAATCGTGATGCAACCATGATGATTATCATCATCAACATCATGCATGAGGCACCAGGCTCTAATTTCTGCTGCTGCTCAGCTTTTGATCAGTCCTTACTTCAACTGAAGCTTTTGAAAGGAATAAACCCTAGTGTGTGGACATGGAGATCTTGTATCTAGAGCTGATACTGCTAGACTTGGGCTGCTGTTTCTGCTGCTGCTGCTGCAGCCTTGAAAGTAAAGATCCAAGAGTTGGGTAATTTCCAAAACTGAGGTGAAAGCAATTTCCCTTGCATATGTATCTTTAATCCAACAATTCAATGAACAAAAGACTTTCATGCTTGCTTACTTCTAGGTCTTATATTTTCATGATGAATTCCAAGCAGCTTATCTAAGGAATTAGTTGCACTCTATACTTTTTTTGCATATCATTTAGAAAAAATTGGCGATCATGTCTTTCCAGGAAATGAGCTTCCAAAGTGATTTCATAGTAATTTTTTACACTTCGAGAAACTTTAAGTATTTACAAACATTTTGAACTTGGCTTTGAGTCTTTTTCTTTTATGTTCCAAAATAATTACTAGGAGATAAAGTACTTAGTTAAAAAATCATAAAACATATTTTTTAATGCACATTGATGACTCATGAGAAGTGGTTTGAGTTGACGAAAAGTATGGGTCTCTTAGTTTAGTACCCTAAAATATTGGTGCTTTAGTACCCTTTTCATCAAGTTTTGCAACTGAATTCGGCACATCTAGTGTAAGTACATTAGACAATTTGTGTTTGTTGTAGTACTTAGCACACAGCAAACAAACTATGAGACCTTGATTACAGATCAGCTTGTGTAAGTAGTCAGTACTCTCTGGGAGAAATTTAGGAAATCAGAAGGCTAAGGACTGCACAATTTGAGCATCTTGCTCCATAAATCCTCTGTAATCCAAAGATGAATGATTTTCTTCAGGTGTCCCACATTGCCTTCAAAGAAACAGTTGATGGTGGGTAGTAAAAGTGGGTGTAGAAGGTGAGTGTGAAAAACCCAAATCAAGAATTCAAAGAGCTGTATTGGTGAGGGTAATTCCCGTGTGACATCATTTGGAAAAATTGTGAAGGAAACCAAAGTCGATGTTCACATGTATATGTATTGTTGTTGATTATTGAAAACGACTTGTGTTTTTAATAATAATAATGCAATTCTAGACCTTTTTCAGTTGGTACAAATTGGGTATCAAAACTGGACATTGTCTCTAGGGAAATAACTTGCATACTATTTTAGACATGATAAACACCAATAGAGGCTCATATATGTATAGAGTGTGGGTGTACTAGGCTCTTAAGGTCACCAGACCTGGCAAATTTTGTGCTTGGAATTTGGCATCCCAACCAATTAGTGCTAACCCATCATGATAATATTGCATTGTTGCCAAAGAGCTGATCATTCTCTCATGATTATTTTGTTCAGGTCTTACAATTGCCCAGCAGAATCTGCATGACTCCCCAATTGAATGACTTGCTTGATTTGTGATGTTTGAAGTATTGCCATAATTTATGATTAGTATTATATTTTGCCAAATTTCTACTTTGAGCCCCAAGGACCCAAACTAACCCCAAGATACCATGATATAAGCCTTCAGGATCTCACTTGGGGTCATTTGGGACCCTAATGTGATTTTCAAAATAATTTAGTTGTGGTTGTTGCATTCAAAGTTTGCAACATCTTTTTTAGAGAGATGGGCCTGCAACTGTAAAAAAACAAAGTTTGAAAACTTTGGAGACTCCCACTTGCTAGAAATGATATGAGCCCTTTCCATGTGGCCCAGTTATATAGGCTAAAAGAGTAGGACTAAGGGACACATGTGAAACAATTGAGAACAATATTACCAACCATTATTAGGAATATGTGAGGGAACAAAATTAAACTCCCTAGCCCAAAAAAACTTGTTCAGCATCCCTTTTTGCCTAGCTTAAATGCTTAACTCTGGTAGATTAAAAAACAACCCTTCTGGTTTATTTGGCTCCTTGGACCACTGAATTCTATGGAAATGAGAGGGAGAAGAAACAAAAATGCATGTCATGGCCCAATGGGGGTAAAGTGGCAGTGTTTTTGTTTTTGGCAAATTCTCACCCTTTGACTGAAATTTTTCAAAATGGTGGAAAAAAGAGGGCTTTTCAGGTTTTATAGTCGCCAAATTTTGAAAGCAAATAATAATAATAATAATAATTCAACAGATTCTACATTAAGCTCTAATATATTAGCCAAGAAATATAGAAAATTTTCTTAGGAATTTTATTTTCATATTTTTGTTTATAGCCAGATGTGGCTAAACTGTTATGCATGATAACTACTTCAGCAACACCACAAATTGAGGAGAGGGGGGGGGGGGGGGGGGGGGGGGGGGTGGATTTTTGTCAAAAACCAGTGAGGGGGTACAAGTACTTTACAGAAATGACATCAATTTGAATTTGATGACCTTAGAACTGCTGAATCATTGACAAATAATTGGGTTGAAGAAGATGATCTTATCACTTGCAACAACACACAAGTGATAAAAAGGCTCCTCTGCACCCACCATACTTTTGTGAGGACTTTTTCTCTGGTCTCAAAAAGCTCGGATGTAGCCAAAGTCTTTGCCATAAGGTAGGTAGGCGGGGAGGGAGTGGGCAACTATGACTTTTAGTGCAGAAGAATTGAAGATGAGTGCAGTGCAGAAGGTCCTGTGGGCCATTGCAATGTTGACATTCTTTGCAGCTAATTTGTATGAATCAACTGACACGATATAAATTATGCAACAGAAACCCAACTGAGTTGAAATTAGGTTTCACCTTCATAACCAATGATCAGGGTTTTTTCTTTTTCCTTTTTTTTCCCCAATTTTGTGATGTAGCTGAAGTGGCAATCATCCATAAGATGATTTAGCCAGATTTTGCCACGCACTAGATATGAAAGTAGAAAAACCAGACTGCTTTTATATTTTTGTCTACCTACTGGAACTTATCATAAAAATCTGGCAATTTGTAAATTTTATTTTCGAAATTTTTATTTGCAAAGTTGGGTCACTTTTTCCATGACAAAACCTTTGTAGAGGTCAAAACCATATTTTTCAGGTCAAATTTTGGCAAAATTTCACCCAAAAATAGGCACTGCCCATGATCCATCCTGTTCTAAAATAATTCATGTAGGCAGGTTATTACCTAGGTACAACAATAGGTGGCTACTAGGTACGCATTTACAAGTGTTGAGTGGTTCTTTGAATTTTTTAAGAACCATTGGTTTCAGTTATTTCAAAAACCTCAAAGAACCACGGTTTTCATGAGAGAACGAAATTTTTGAGAACCTAATACTAAAACCGGTTCTATAAAAAAATTGATGACCAGCAGGTAAATGGGTATATATACCCAGTTTGATAACCGATGAGAATCTGTTGCTCTCATTCTAAGAACCGCCAAACACTGGTTTTTACATGTAGATAACAGTACACGGGTAAGGGCTACTAGGTTGTTAGTAGGTAGGTACAACAATTGTAAATGAGCTAGCCTTCATGGTGGTTAGCTAGAGAACTGAAACCTAATGGAAAAATGCATCCTGTGCAACCAACTATCCATCCCTCATGGTGACCCAGTGACTTGTTGGGTCACTCTGGCCTATAATTTGAAGTCCAGCTCTTTACTATAACATCCCAACAGCCTGACTGCTTCTTAATTCCTTGTCTTTCAATTTGTGGTGATCAAGTTTCATGCTGTTTGGGTGGTGCTCAATTTTGGTGTTGTTCAGGTTGTCCCTCTGTGTCTGGCCCCACATGATAACATGAAAGTCCTTTCTTTAAGGTCTTGAAATGTAACTTAAAAGACTGAGAGAGGTTTGTTTGTTTGTTTGTTTGTTTGACAAGGCTTCTTGGAAGAAATGCTACATGTGCTTGTTTTTGAAAGAAAAGACGACTAAATTGGTACTTTGAAAAGTAGTACAATGGCACTCCATAGTCCTGGTCATTTGAAACTCGTGCATACCTTCTTCTTTGCATTATCATTTGTACATTTCCTAGGGATTTTAGCTAATTGCAACGAAACCATGAGACAAGGTACTTCAACTAAATTTTCTATGCACTTTCACTAATCTTCTTTACTATGTGATATAATAATAGCGTGTTGAGAAATTGCAGCAGCAAAAGCTTTTTGTGTAGGGCAAAAGCCCGAGGCCGGGGGACATTCCCACAATACACAACCCCAGGGTGGGGGCATTCCAAAAAGTATTGTGGGAATGTCCCCACCCTCGGGCTTCCCCCCTCACACAGCACAAGACTAAGTTTCTCATGAACCTTATACATTAAGTAGATCACAAGTCATAGTAGGGGGAGAGAAAATACACACATTCCTTAAGACTGAGAAAGAGACCTTATTCATTTTGACGGTGCATAAGTAGGCATAATTCATGGATATAAGGTGCCCTCCAAACACACTACAAGCTTTCTAAGAGTGCTTAAAATCATTAAAAGTTTGATAGCTCAAAAAATCCCCTTTTGGAATGTGAGAAATCTTGTTTCTTTTGGGTTTTAACATAGAAGTGGCTCTTGGCAACTTCTTGAATTGTAAATTGCAAAGGACACAACTCCAAGTTCATAGTGTGCCACAACAGAAGTCCATCTAGAGCAGCATGCCATGAAAGAGGTCATATCTTCCCACAACACCACAAACAATTAAGGGGTGCATACATGAATATATACGAATTGAAAAATGTCATCTAAGCCTTTGTAAAACTTGTACATGGTCATACAACATATGAATTCTAATAAAGCCTATTTCATTCTTCTTGGCCAATATCTGAGTTTGGTACTCAACCTTGTACTCTCATTTGAGACAAAATTGTAGAAGCCCAATTTGGATCAGTGTTTCATGAGGAATCTTTGCTTGTGGCCAAAGTGGCAAGCATCCATAGGAAGATGTAGACAAAGTGGTGGTCATCATTCCTAGGAAGATTTATTTGAATCTAGCTATAAGCTAAATCCAAAGTAAAAAATTTCAATCATCCTTCTATACTTTTGGCTATACACACAGCAATACCAAATATAGAAATTTGAAAATCATTACTAATGTTTTCTCACTTCTGGCAATTGAAAACCTCCAAAATCACTTCACTTTAGAATTTTGAGTTTTGGATTTCACTTTTTCTTCCCTAGTAAAATAAACGGCTGATTTGGATACATGAAATTGTGGGACTCTTGAATGTTGTATCATGATTGAGCACATTATTTGCACAGCTTGGTCGACATGGTATCTCAACGTGTACATGTACGCAAATTTGTAACTTTGAAATCATATTGTGTATGGAACTCTAGTACATGTACGTTATGATTGAACACATTCAAACAACTTAGTGGACAGCATAATTTTTCAAGTGTATATTACACATTGTCTTCAAATTTGTAACTTCCTTTCTTGTGTGCATCATAATTTCCATGGATTCATTCACCATTCATTCACTCAAGGAGAGATGAAATCATTTGAATCTCTTGGTAGAGCTTGGCTTGGTACACAACATCTTTCAATGCATTTCAGCGGGGTTTGGCAGCGAAGCTGGAAAATGCAAGCTGTGCTTTCAAACATGAGGGGGGTACACTTATTTTGTGCACATGAAGTCATTGAGTATTTTACAGCTTGTTGTGTGAAACTGCAGTTACATACCAAATTATAAGGGTCACACATCTTTTGGCATGAATGGAAATTTGGGGATCAAGAACATGAAGCTGTTTCATTTGAAATTATGACAAAATAGATATACGCTAGAAAGGACATGCAAAGACATAGAGAGAGGTATTGTGAAGGACATGTAAAAGAACCCATCATGTTTTGAAATGTTAAATGCATTAAAATCATATTTGGTTAAATCACCTTGATCTATTTCCTTTTTTCTCTCTTTTTTTTTCCCCTTTTTCTTTGGATTTTTTTGTCTAGACTCTTTCTTGGTTTCAAAACTTTTGGGACTTCTCTTTCCCATTTTTTCACCAAATTCATTTGCATTATTATCATCTTGCAAATTTTCCTTTTTCTAATCAACACACATTATGATTTTTATACTGGCACAATATTGTAAATTGCAATGATTTGTGGTTGGTAATTATCAATTGCCATAGCTATTACTGTTACGTTCTTCAAATATTTGCCCATTGGAAAGAATACTTGGAAATTACCCAAAGTCCTTCTCAATTAAATTACATTTGAAATGCTATATAAACACCCAAACACTCTCTAAAGATAATAATGCATAATAAATAAATAAATAAGCTCCAAGAACAACTTCACTCATCTTTCTTGGCATGGTCATAATTCCTTCTTCCATTAAAAGTTGCTCATGCCGAGGTGTATAGAGCGTATACACGATGGATGATAACCAATTGAATGATGGATGTTACATTAGCATAGGGAAAACACTCTCACCCATGCAAAGCTTCAGTTAATCCAAAAGAATTATTTTCTTGTAGCGTAGGATGGACATTTGATGTATATTAAGGTGTGAGATTTAGCAATAGACTAATGGGAATACCATTTGAAAAAATGAGTCTAGACAAACACATCACAACATAGAATGTTTCCATGGTTGCATATTTAGAACTATTAGACCAACCCACCTGTAGTATGCAAACGAGGGTTATAGTGCTAGCGGGGAGAATATACACATACATACAATGTCAATGGGATGTGCTTGTACCTAGGGATGAAGAAAAGCCAATATGGCCAATGAGATTGTTTGGAATGGGTGCCTTGAACTTCAATAAGTAGTCCTTACACATTGCAATAGCCTCGTAGGTATTAATATGTGCAAAAAAAACCTTTTTATTGCAGATAATTATTCAAAATACAAGGTCCCTTGAATTGTTTTGAAACATTGCATTAGTGAACTAGTTCTTATATGTTGCATCCAAAAGCCACTTGCAAATGGCAATGAGCGTTCAACAAGAATTTGAAACTTTAACAAATCATTACTTGACCTTAATTAGAGATTTTCCTCAGGTGCACTAACCCAGCCAGGGTGAAACAGCACCTACAACGGTACCTTCACCTTCTTGAGTGAGGCCTTATAGAGGCCATAATTTTCAGCCAGGAAAAGGTGCATTTGCACAGAGAGAGCCTGATTTAGTCCTAGAACAAAATATTTACCATGGTAAGATGCAACCTAAAAGAATTCAGGGTTTTTCCCATAATAGCAGTGTAGGTGCCGCTTCACCCAAGCCCACAACCCCTAATATCTCTGTATACAATTTCAACTTTGCAACATACTAAACCTGCAGGGTTGTAACACATTACTTCTGATGTTTGTTTTAATTTAAACCCAGGCTCAAAGCAATTCATATGTTTTCCTCAGACTATAAGATACATCGAAAACACACACCCATTAATGTTAATGCAATGTAGAATTCCATTACATAGCTCACTCATGTAAACATAGCTTCTTGAATAGCTCCATTTACATGAATGTAGACCAACTGCAAACTGTAAATCTTAAACCCTAAACCCTGATAACTTCAGAAATTCAGATTTCAGAGCTGAAAGTGCCATCAAAAGGAATCCAATAAGGCATGAAACAAGATGAAGTAGCTTAGAGGTCCGGGATTACAACTTTGGGGTCAAGGATTGCCTGTACAATTCATTGCATCAACTGTTACATTAAATAGCAATATGTCTGCAGCTATGTGAGAAATCTGAAGGCCCCTCTGTTAGTTTATGATACAGAAATGCAAAGCATCTTGAGTTTTTCAGATGAACAATAAAATCCATGTGATATTCCTTTCAGCCTTCTCAAGTCAAAACCCGATGCTTTACCTTGGAAGATGGCGATTGCAAGCCAAACGATTGCTGCCTTCGCACTGCCTCCAGTTTCTCACCAGCAGCTAACTGTGATGGTACAAACTGCATAGTTGCAGTAGTGGAACAGGCTGGGACCCTGACTGACAGCTCCTTCTGAGAGTTCCAGACAGAGGGTCGAAGCCTGGGAAGAGACATGACTCTGAGAGGTGTGGAACTGCCAGTCGCTACTTCATGAAGAACAGCTGCAACAGTGGCATGAGCAGCCACATCTGCAACAGCATGAGCAAATCCATGTGAGGCTTGTTTTAAATAAAGTTGATGAGATGGAGGCCCTTTGGATTTGCTGCCAATGATCATGGGAGTTTGTTCATTTGATGCAGGAGGCATCATTGCTGGTGCATTGGCTTGTGATGCATCATGCGCACAACCAGGAGTCTGATCCCGCCACACAACTCCAGGGGAGGGTGTAACAAGAGCATTGTCCCCCATCCCTGCTTTTCTCTTCATTGACTTTCCTCTTGGAAGCCTTGCCTGGAAGCATGAAGTTTTCAAAGCACTGAAAGCTTTCACAGCAAGTGGGTTGCAATTATCCCTCTCAACAGGAGCTGTGAACAAATGGGCACCATTCTGTTCATTTCTTGAACCAGTTGCAGGACCACCCTGCTAGTAACAATAGATCCATTAGCAAGGGAAGAACAGCTGCCAGAAAGCAGAAAGCAACTTGTGATAAGTGTCAACTTATAGAGTAAATATACCTCATCTTTATCTATCTAACCTACAATACCCAAGGAGAGTTCCAATGTGAGACAAGAACAATTTTCCTACTGTTGTTGAACAGCCAGCAAAAGGTACAAAGACGAAATCGAGTCAGGTTCATCATGCAGTGTGGAAAACGTACCACACACTTCTTGAAAACTTTCTCCAAGCAAGCACCCTTTTCAGTATGAGAACTTGTTTTGGGCAGGAAAGCTGTGGGAACCTCTTCTTGTGTGGCAACAGTGCATGCACTTGCAGACCCAACTCTTGCTGGCCCCATAGATCCCGGTGTGCGATGTGCTGATGGAGCAGTTGCTGGAGTTGGCCCACAAGATGCCACAGCTGCTGCCACCTTTGTCCGTGCCTTACTGGCCTCATGTTTCTGGATGTCATAGAGGAGCTCCTTGTGTAGCTGCTTATCAGCCACCAATATTTCCTCCATTTCATTTTTGTAGTCCTTAAGCATCACACGCATACTCTCCATAAGAAGCCCAAGAAGGGGACTGTTCTTGCTTTCAAGGAGCCTGCACCCATTGAAAAGAAATGAGCTCAAGTTACAATGGCAGAGTCCCAAGCTTGGCACAGAAGATGCAGTCGGCATCTCTCATAAGACAAGGAACATGAACAAACTGAGAAATTAGAATTGATCTAAAAATTCCATACCTCTTGAGCTCTATGAATATGGGAATTGCATTTTGCACCAGATTCTTTTTCATCAATTGAGTTACTATACGCCCTTTGGCAGCAGCCACTCCAGCTGCTGCTTCTCCTTCTTCATCATCAACATTGGCCCCACCATTAGAGGCTCGATTTCCAGCTACTCGTCGGAGCTCCTTAGAAGCCAATATTCGCAAAGCATCCTACACAGATCATGTAATAGACAGACTTTTTTATATTACAAGCCACCTATTTCAAGTTTCACTTGGTCAAAACACCAACTCTGTTCAACTCTTTAGTCTCATTTTGAATGCTACAGCATTGAAAACTGGTCAGATGGTTCACAACCTGAAGCACACCCTGTGCATTGACATCATTCAGGTCCAGAACACCATCAGCTGCACCTGCCAGAATCTCAGCACAAAGCTTAGCTGAGGTGGCTAGCAAATGCTCAGGAGCCATCTGCTGCAACAATGCAGTATATATATTCATACGTTTGCTGGAAATAGTTTCATGATTCCCTCTGCAACAGACAATGAAAACATTACAATTAGCATTGCCACATGATACCAACCAATAGTTTGACTAATGCATTAAAAACACAAGCACCTCCAAAGTTTGTAATTGGAGTACATCAGTGGTGACAGGCATTGAAAGCAGAAGATCAGCTACCAAAACCTTAGAAATCTATATAGATCATTGATATTGGTGAGTGGAAGATTAACTACTGGCTCTTTCAACTTTAGGGTAGAGAGAGAATGAAAAAGACCTAAGAGAAAACAGCTTCCGTTCACTCTCAGAGGTTGGAAGGGCTGTGCTGAAGCCTGAATGTGACCGACAGTCATTCAAAACAAAGATAGCCTCCACAAAGCTATTGTAAGCCAGTAGTGGTGCCTTTGCTGCAACAATGAGTGTTAAAGATTAGGCTCTGCAGTGGTCCACACATCTGCTGTGTTACGGGCCATCTTACAAAAAACTCAAGTCAGTGACATATCCTCAAAGCATATCATTTATCCTTAGTCTTTAATTTCAAAGAGAAATCTAACATGATTGGCCTGCAGAGGCATAGAGTCTCACTTTTAAGTATACTCTTGAACAGGAAGTTGGCCAGTTCACATATTTTGGGAGAGTCATCAACAATTGCAAGCAAGAACCGGTGAAAGAGAACACCCCTCCACTTTACATAGTCTCTCTGCAAAGGGCATAGCATCAATTAGTCTACAAGTGTAGACAACATGCAGTCTTCACCTTTCCTGCTCCCTCTCTAATGGTTGGTTCTAGGGCTGCACTAACCCCACCCTTACCCCTAGCTAAATTGATATTGCAATTACAATAGCCAAAAAGAAAGGCTCCTTTAGGATAAGCATTGGAAGAAGAGAGTTTCAGGGACTATGGAGCACCTGCAGCAGTCTTGCAAGGAGAATGAATGCCTGGCGTCGCACTACCTCACAGCCATCCCGCAAGACCTTAGTAAGCTTGTGTACATACCTGAAGAAACACCAAAAAATTTAGCCCTTGTCTCAGAAGACCATGCACACTTCAGTGATTTGTACTAGTGTTGAAAACGTCACCAACTCCATGGACTTGACATATCTGATAAATTCCATCAAATTAGGATATGAAATCAATATGACAAGGCAACCACTGATCAAGAGTTCATTCTAGAGGTCTGGAAGGCCTCGGCCCCAAGAGCATACCCATCAACGAGAGTTGGATATCGCACAAAGAAATCAGTCATGGCCTGTGTGATGTTGTTGCGAACTGCTGCTAATCTAGACCTTTCAAGCTCCTGCAAGACCAGCAGTTCTGTGAGCTTGCATCAGAGGATCACAGAGAAAGGGCAAATCAGAAAGCAACATGACATCTATGAAAGCAACTCAGTTCTCTTGCCTGGAAGAAAAAAGGAATGCAGCGCTTGGCAAGGTCTTCATCTGCAAGGCACAGCTTGCTGAGGGCAACCCATGCTTGAACACACACTTCAGGTGACACCTTCCCAAGAAAATGAACACCTTCAGCTTCACTTCCATTGTTTTCCTTTCCTGGCAGAGACTTCTTTGGAATGACCAGTGCTTGTAAGATCGTGACAAGTGGACCTGCTTTTGCTGTGGGGCAGACCACAGCAAGAGCCCCAACAGTGAAAATTGCTGTCACCACTTGGCCAGAGAAGGCAGCTGAATGTGAGTCTATACGTCCTGCTGCAGGTGTCTCAAAACCCTTCTTGCCTTTGCTTTGACTCTGAGTTGAAGCCCCACTCTGACATGGTGGCATTTGATTTTCCCCCAGAGCTTGAGATTGCCAGCCACTTTTCATTAGGGGTGTGGGCTTTTCAGCTGAGATACCTGCGTGTTGTATCCAAGGAGAGTCACATGTTGAAACATAGGCCTGCAAAAGGGTCCCAGCTTTATCAAGCAGTTGATGAACCCACACAGTGACCAGCTCCTGCCCGTCCTCCATCGATACTGCCTTTTTTTTGCTGAGTGTTGTCAATGCCTCCACATGTGCCCATACCTGCAGTGTGATATTGCAGACCCACATTGTAGAACTGGGAAGAGAAAAACCGATATGTCATCTACAAACACTCTATGCAATAGAGAGCAGAGGACACTTTGCTCAATCAACTGACTGCAAAGACAACCCATCTCAGGGTTCCTATGCCTGCTGCCTGAATATATGCCATCTACAACAACTGGATTCCCAATGCTGAGAAAAAGCCCTAGAATATCCTCCGGTAGAGTTGTCAAAATTACGAAGACTTTAGAAAGTGGCCAGCAGCACAGATGAGTACCTCAGCTGTGTGCATGTTGAAGGACTCCAAACGGTCAAGAAGCTCGCCAGCAAGATCTGCAGCTGCCTCACAAGGAAGCTCAACAGCCACATTTGCAACTATCTGAAGAAGATGAACACGGTCCGCAGCCCACACAGCTGACTCACCATCATGGGCATCATCACAGGTAAGGATTGTCTGATTGGTCTCTTCTTGTCCAGATTGCCTACCAATACCTGCAAATGGGTTTGAGACATCAAATTCCAGTCAGAATTGGAGAGAAATCAAAATGTGCGTCATCCATGTCTCTTCAAAAGCTAAAGACAACATGTTACTCAAAATTACCCTCTCAGGCACTTTGCCCCCAACACATTGCTATTACACACACATTTAGTACTGCTGTTACTAACCATGATTGTCTAGAAGCTGCCAATGTGTTCGCAGGAAGTCCCAGCTGACAGCCTTGGGGACAAA
This sequence comes from Sphagnum tenellum, assembly GCA_963921925.1. Lineage (NCBI taxonomy): Eukaryota > Viridiplantae > Streptophyta > Sphagnopsida > Sphagnales > Sphagnaceae > Sphagnum > Sphagnum tenellum. The sequence goes on from OY998153.1 coordinate 15,439,306, forward strand.
TGCTGACACTTCAGAGAGCAAGAACCATGCTCCACGTGGAGCAAGAAAATTTGCCTGTTTTCCTTCTGCGTAACCATGATCTGGATCAGATATCAAGGACTGCAGTGCAAGGGCAATTTCAGCATGCAGGCGACCTTGCCGTCCAAGGCTTGTACAGGCACGTTTAACTACAGAGGAAATGGTACTATCATCTGCAATCTCCTTCAACAACATCAAGACTGGTCTTGACAAATCTTCCCCTCCCCTACTCCCAAAAACTTCAGTGGCTTTCTTCCTGCTCAAGGACCACCCAGACTGCATTCTGCCTACTGTAGCTCTCTTACGACAGATTGAGGCAACGCGATCTAGGACTAGTTCATGGAACAATTCCAGGCATTCCTCTTGCAGCGACACCTCGTTATCAAGAGCAAGAGGTAGAGCTGACTTGAGCCACTCAGACGAGGACCGCTTGTCCAGTGGATACCTCCGTACCACCTGCTTCCCCAGCCACAATGGTTCCATTTTCACCAGTTTTTAAAACAAAGGTTCAAGTAATGAGTGAGAAAGCTGGCACAAGGTCTTTGATCTCCTCCACAGCAGAGTGAACCAGACAGACACCTTCTAAGATTTCCATCATGAACATTGGAGTATTGGAAGAGATAGGCCACACCTCAGAAAGTGCTGCAAGTGCTGATTTGCGGATGCTAACCATTGTGTCCCCACATGCTGCACCCATGGCTTCAATGATATCACCATCTGGGGGTCTCCCCAACAGAGAGGCTGACTTCTTCATCAAAACTAGAGCAGCCTTTCGCACAGCAGCCTTGCTATCCAGGCAGCGTTGCAGCATCAGCAACCCCAGATCTCTGCAACTACTCCAACGAAAGAATCAGAAAGCATATTGGCAAGTAGACACCAGCAAACTCCAACATTACACAGTACTTGGGCAGCAACAAGGTCATCAGACAAATGGTGCAAACAATACCTGGAACCTGTAGAAAACAAAACATGGTTTGCAATGCCTGGAGTTGGTGTTTTAGCAGAGGGACTGTGCGTCATCTTGTTGTCATGTGCTGTTCTCCCTCTGCACCTAGTTATGAATCCCAGTAGTGTCTGCAGGTGCACGTGATAGCTACTCTCTTTAGCAAGAACCTCAATAGCCTGAGCTAAGTTGGAGATGGATCGAGCTCTCACAGAAGGAAGTTTGTCTGAAGAGCGGTCCAAGAGAATTTGTAGACATGTACATCCCCATCCCTCATTCTCATCATCCCCATGCAAGCTGGTTGGTGATCTCCTGCCTGCACTGTTCTCCAACAGCCCCACTGAGCCATCTTCCTCAAGTGGCACTGTTGTGGGATTTCCTGCTACAAAGGGGTCTGACAATCCCACAAGGAGAGCAAGTGACAAGTCAACAGCAAACAGGCGGCGTTGTGCCTTGGAGCGAGAGAACCGATCAAGAAAGCTGGCAAATTGGCACCAATCCCCATATGACAGGGCTCGTAAAAGCGTCAAGACGGCATCAACAGCAACTTGTCGTCCATCTGTTCTCTCAGGAGCCTTGAAGCAGAGGTAATGACAAAAAGCATTCACAGCTTCTCGCATTGAACTAGAGCCGGACCCTAAAAATTGCTGTTTCACAAACTGCAGAGCAGCAGCTTTGACCTGTGCTTGTTGATGAGCAGTTCCTTCAGTGTGACTGAGAAGGAAAATTGGAGAAACTGCTCGAAGAATCAGTACTACCGTGGCCAAGGGATCACCATGCACAGATGCTAGTAGGGTTTCCAGCATGGCAAACGAGAGAGACAGGAAGGATGTTGGATGTGACCAAGATGTTTGGGGGGATGCACGCCTGTGCTTCGAGTCTTCCTCCGTCCCATATGATACCAAGAGGGGCACGTCCACCAGAAGAGCTATAAGAGCCTTCAGACTCTCCTGGTGCTCCTTGAAATGCAGTAGCTGGAGAGTGCATTGCAAACTCACAAGAACAGGCAGGACCTCCTGTGCATCCACGGCTGCTGATGGTTCTTGGAACTCAACGCTTGAGTCGTCTACTAAGGGTTGTTGCTGCCTTTCCTTTGAGGTCATTTTCTTCCCTTTTCTGGTTCCCTTTCTATTCCTTTCAGCAGATCCATTGCGTTTTTCAGAAGCTACATCTTTTTCGTTGCCATGGCTTTTAGTTTGTTTGCAAGAAGCTCGCACACAACGAAGGAGAGAGTTGAAAGCGACAGGGCAGAAAAGACTGTACATCGGACAATCGGGAGCCGACAACATCCCTACGTAAATTCCAGCTGCTTTAATCCCCAAGAGACCTCCTGCATCCATTCCCGTCCTCAATCCCCGCACAATTGCTTGCAAAGAAACCCGATTCTCCGCGAGTTCCTCCCACAAGCTTCCATCCAAAAAAACACCCTCGCGACTACCACTACTACGACCATTGCCGCCCCGCCTACTGCCACTTTTCCCAGAAGACGAGAATTCAAACTTTTGTACACCAGACGATTGCCGGGCAGTTCCGGAAGATGACGCGACAGGAGGATTGCCGAAGATGCTGTAAAGCTCCAGAACAAGCGCTTCTGATAAACGTGAAGAAGAAGAAGAAGAAGACGCTATACCAGTTTCCAAACGCCGATTTGCAACTGCACTCGTCTCCCCTTCCTCTGCCACTCTTTGCAGCAAGGAGCATATACGCTTGATCTCGTCTTCGTCCATGTTTCCAAGGGCATTCGATGCATACAATATCTAACAAACAAGCAATTGCGAACAAAAGAACAGCAAGAAAAGAGAGCTTCTTCTGTGAAGCACGAGCAGCCGACCTTCGCCCTGGAAAAACCCCCGTTAAAGGGGACTTCGTCCGAGCATTTCCGAACAAGTGCGTTGTTGAAAAGTGTATTTGGAAAATAGAGCCGTTCGGGGTTGTGTGATCGCGTTGATGCTTTTTTAAATTCAAACTTTTCTTCCCGCCATTCAGTTTTGGCGGGAAAATGAACAAGCGTCTTTTTAGTTAGTGAGATGACGACATTTTAGGCCTCTCTTTACGTCAGGTGATTTATTTTTTATTTTATTTTTGTTGTGGGGGTCAGTTTTGTGATGTTGCTCAAGTGGCAATCATCCATAAATATATATTTATATTTAGCCAAATATGGCTATATTCAAAATATGAAATTAGAAAATCTCACTTGCCGGGCCTTTCATGTTGTAGGGAATTGTGACAAGATTTGGAGATTTTTTTTGAAGAAAACAGGAATTTGTGAAAAAATATTTAAAACATAGAATCTTTGAATTATTACATTATATCACTTTGGATTAATCTAGGAGCTTTTGTCCCCAACGAGATGGGGTACTAATCATTGTCAAATGATTCATACATGCATATAACATATATTTATATGCATTTGCATATAGTTTGCAATGTATGTGAATATGATGGATTTGTTTGAATTATGGTCTCTAACTATTGAGAATATTTGCTTTTATAACTATATTTTGACCTTTTTTTTTACCATGGAAAACATTTATTATTTATGCTTTTGAATTTTTATTTTATGAATTTCATGTGAAGCTTAGTAATATTTTATTACTATTGTTTTTACTATTTACACATGTTTTAAAATGATAAGCCATTAATTCTAAACATTTGTTGAAACGCTAGCCAATGACACGATATCAAAAATATAATTATAATTTTCACCACTTGGATCTAAAGAGTTTGTGCAAAATTTCACTGAAAATTGAACATAAAAAAAAGGATATTTTGTCACAAAATTCTCAAACATTTGGAATAAAAGACTCAATATCAAATAAATGCCCATTCTGATTTTTTTTTTCCCAACACATTCGGACTCTAAGTTCACTTTGATACATTTTTTCAATTGGATTTTTTAACTATTTAGATAGGTTTTAAAAACGAATGGTCATTTTAGTTATGAATTTTTTAATGTTCAAATTTAATTGATCAAGTTTAAGCTTTTCTCCCATTGATGTCAAAAAGATAACATCCATTTTAGAGTTGAAGGGGTGTATAAAAAAATTAAAAAATTTCCTACTCATGAAATTCAAAAGTATTTTGAAATGATTAAATCATGTGACAATTTTTGATTGAAAGCTTGCCTTCCAATCATTTCCACTAATTATTGATGGTAGATGTTTATGAGTTTTGCTAGCAATAAGCTTAGAAAAATGGTATTTAATCTCATTTGTTGAAGCTTGTTTCTAGAAGTTGGGTTTAAGGAGTGACTTTCTACGAAATGGTTGGCCTTATGCAACAACAAAGAACAAGAAAGTTGTCGTTTAAAAGAAAGAAAATGAGTGATGGAAATTACCTCATGGAGATGGGATATGCATCAATGGTGAACCACAAATATGAACACCAAGGAATTATGAGTAGTTTTGAAATGATAGAATGCACAAAAAAAATATAACCAAAAAAAAAAAGCGAAAACATGTCATGATAATATGAAGATACACCCATGATATGGAGTATATATGATTTAATAACATATTTTGGGAACATGAATATATACATTTTTAAAAGATGAACCTATTACATAGTCATTTTATTCTTTATATGGCAATCAAATCCACATCAAATCACAAATGATATCAAAAAAGGAACCTAATTATTCCTTAGGTGTAAAAGTATGTTGCCACATTGTCAAATTTATACATAATGTTTAAAATTTAAATCAATCCAATATAATCTCAAACGTGAAATGATTGAATCTAAATTTAATCACATTCAACCATAAAGGGAAGTATAAAAATTTGGATATGTTGATTAAGTGAATACAAGCATTACCACACCTATTAAATATTCAAAAAGTGCACATGGTTTGATAGTTTGGCACAACCATTGAAATGAAACATAACAATGTTATATGAAAACCCACGAATACCAACAAAATCTCACTTTTCTACAAGTAAAAAATTTCAAGTAATAAACACATTAACACAAAACCTAGCAAAGATGGAATAGTAAGTACTATGGAAAATCCTAATAATAGAAGAAAGGACATATTTCAAATATGAAAACAATTGTGATGCGAAAGGAGGTTGTTTGAACTCTGATCTAACCTAGGGTTTTGGGCATGATTGTGTTAACCGACTTAGTGTGACAGCGCCCCATCATTGTTGCATGGAATTGCATGGTTTTCTTTTGAGTTGTGTGTAGGAATGGGTATGGCGGCCAACATTGATGGAGTCTATTTAATGAAGATGGCAAGACGGCGGACTGGGAATCAGATTAGAACGGCACTTAAAGATTTGGAGAAGCTTCTAGAAGAAGCAACGGACGTCTCAAGGAAAAAGATCAGAAGACTGTTTTGGAAAAGGACAATCTGGGAGTGTAGGATATACGACGGATAGCAAAGATAGATGGAGGATAGCTAAGAGAGCTGAAGTTTTGAAAGGAGAAAAGAACTCTGTAGCTAGGAGCTTTTGCTATGTTTTGATCTTCCGTTGCGTCTGATAGGTAGCTAAGTTCATGCTGCAGGAGAATAGAGGATGTAGAAGAGGGACAAGAACTTCAGGAACGATCAGATTCGTTGTTTTGTGTTGAAGGAACATGCTTGTGCTGTCGGAGTATGTATATAACTTGTGAATGAAATGCAAAGCACTTGGATGCATCTGTGTGAGAAGACATTGTAAGGTGTACTATGTAGAATAATGTGTTGATAGGTCTGTTGATCTTCAAAATACAAACAGATCAGCAGTAGAGCAATAAGTCAATTTGAGTCTAAGTATGAATAGGTGTCTGTCGATGAAAGATTGATCAGCAGAACAAGGCTGGTAGGGTCTGTAGTGGGCAGTGTATAAGCTGTAGGATTCATGGACCCCCACTTTTGGTATCAGAGCTGGTTCTGATGTCAAACCCTGATGCAACCTGTGGATGTTGGGTTGAGCAATGAATTAGGGGTCATGTCTTCCTCAAGTGGTGAAGAAATCCCTGTAAAGCAAGTGACGCAAGAGATTAGGGAGCAACGGTTAGTTAGGAGATTCAATTTCTGGACTGTGCGGAGCGGACCACAAAGAGGAGCCGCGATTCTGCGTTTTCTGGGTTTCGGAGTGGTTAGGCTTGTAGGTATAGATCCAGCCCAAGCGCGAGTAGGAGATATAGCTGTGGAGATAACCCACAGTGGGTTCCACACTTGTGCACTGGTTTGGCTGAAAGCTGTAGATGGAGCACGAGGGTGGATATGGATCTCAGAACTACAGATGAGTTTCTACTTCACCTCCTACCTTGCGTAGGGTTGCTCCTGAATTAGCAGAGAGATAATGCAGCATACCTAGATTAGGGGACATTTGGATCCCTAAGTTGGAGGTGTCACCAAATCACTTTGCAAGATTGTATATACCCGGTGTTGAAGACTTGTTCCAGCAAGGAGATCGTTTGATTCGGGTGGAACATAGCGGGTCAAGATCTCGTCTCATAAGCTGGAGGATCTGGCAGAACAAGGAAGGACCATGGAGATTCCAACAGGAGTCATCGGATGAACAACATTTTTCTAGTGCTCCATCAAATTTCGAACCTCTGAATCCGATCCATGAAGGAGCACAGTCCGAATTTGCTCCATGACTTGGATGTGTTGTGTTGACATTTCAATGATCAGAACTGGGATATAGAAATCAAGATTCTGATTAAGTTTTGGTTTGCATCTATAATTTTTGTCTGAAGAACTTTTGTGGAGGGGACTGTGGCATTCTTGTTGTGTTGCAGAACCTTTAGGAGATAACAAGTCCACAAGGATTGGATGATTTATTTTGGGGACGTGACCATGAGGATGTCACTGACTGGGCTGAGCGGCTAACTATGGCTGCCGAAGTCCGAGATCTCACCCTAGACAAATTATTCAAGATTGCCAAACTGAACCTGCATGGTCATGCGAAGGATTGGTTTCGGAGACTTCAACCCGTGCCCACTGACTGGACTGAGCTAAGGACTTTGATGGTCCAGAAGTATGGCAGTATAAATGCTGATGACATCCACATGAAAATGGATGTCATCAAGCAAGAACCCAAGGAACGGGTTCAGAAGTACTTCGGACGTCTGGATAAGATGTTTCAAAAAGGATAGATTCCAAACGTAGAACAAAAAAAGAGATTTTTGGCCAGACTGAGGCCAGAAATTCGGAAGTTGTGCATGGTAAGAGTATTTGCAGACATCGAGGAGCTGGTGGCGGCGACGATTGAGGTGGAGAGAGTTTTGGGAGAACTGGGTGAGACACCTTTCGAGCCTCTCAATGAGGAACATGAAGAGGGGACCGAAGATAATACCATGGAGAAACAGGTTGCTGCTTTAAATAACACCCTGATTAATTTTTTAAAAGGGAATGGGCAAACTCCAGCATCTGCGTCATCCTCTTCCAATGTGTTAGGAGTATGTCAGATCTGTCAAGCAAGAGATCACAAGACCACCACCTGTCCAAGGCACCATGAAGCACGGTCGAAATGCGCCAAGTGCAATATGCCGCATAGGACGGAGAATTGTGGAATCAAGTGTACCTTTTGCACAGGTCTAGGGCACTCGGAGGATCGTTACTAGAAGAAACCCAAGGATGGGAAGACGAATGCTGGAATGGCGAACTTTGTAGAAGTTCTGCTGGATGACGAACAATCAACGTTGCAGGAACTTAACGGGTTGTGTGGCAATGAAAAAGTATTTTCATATATTCGGGTACCACGAAGGCGAATTCCTGTAGAGGTGGCACCAACATGCAACGCCCCCTTTCCAAAAGTTGAGGAAGAAGGTAGGAGGACAAATCGGGAGACTACAGTCAAATCGAAAATCCTCTCACATTTTATAAAAGGGAAAATTGCCCTTAGTCCAATGGAGACAGTTTTGATGATTCCTGGGGAGCTTTAACATTTGGAGAATTTGGTAAAACTCGCTCGCAGGAAAAAGGATGCAGAATTGGTCAGTGATCAGGTCTCAGTTATTTCGCCTATCCCGGCAATCAGACGAATCTATGTAAACAAAACCAATAGGAGCAAGACACTCCATCTGCCGGTGGAAATAAACAGGTATATCATAGAAGGACTTGTAGACACAGGGGCATCGATGTCTATCATGGCTGCCGGTGTGGTGAGGGAAATGGGGATGATGCATCTAGTTGTTGGATTGGAGAGCTACAGAACAGCGTCAGGGGTCGTGACTCAGGCCCTAGGACGGATCGATGAAGTTACTATAAGCGTTGGAGGAGTTAATTGTGCCATGACCTTCATGGTGGTGGATACGGATAGTTATGATGTGTTGCTTGGTCTAGATTTCTTGATGAAGATCGGAGCTGTTGTGGATGTGGAGAGAGGACTCATCCAGATAAGAAGAGGACCAAGGACGAACATGGAGGTATTACCATTGACTACGGTGAATCTATTGCAGAGTGTAAATTCAGAGCCTCAGGAGCAGGATACTTCTGTTAACACAAAAGGCACATCATGTGAATCTTTGGAAGTCCATCTTGAGGAATTGTCATTGGGTAGCTTTGAGGATGCGTCAGAAAAAGTATCAGACATTGACACGGAGGATGACAGTATAGAAAAATTACAACCAATGGGGCAGCTCGATGGAGTGTCCGAATTCGAAAACACCGAATTTGAAGAACTGGTGTTAAAGGAGGGACCATAAATTTTTTTGCAGTTAACGCTGCAGGATCAGACCGATGAATTCATGAAAGAAGAGATCTCAGATTCTGATGATTACGCTAATTGGATACGATGGGTATCTGATGCGGAGGAGCGAAAGGCGTGCAGCAGGGAATCTGCAATGTGTGTGGAGGTGCATGCTGTGTTATAAGCACATCGACCGACTAAGGATGAGAATCCTCCTAACCAAGTATCATCATCATCGGAGTGCTCGAACATGAGCACAAGATGGCAAGAAATCTCTCAAAAGATTCAGATTGATTGCGATCTAGGAGAAGAGAGGGAACAGCAGCTCTAGAAGATGCTAGGGAGTTATCAGGACGTGTTCGCATGGAGTAAGAAGGCGTTGGGTTACCATTGGAAAACACAGTATTGACACGCAAGGATTTCCGCCTTGCAACATGTTTCCGGGCCGTCTATCTTTTTAGGAAGAAACTGAAGTGAAGAAGCAGATCGACGAGCTGGTTGATCTGGGTAGAATGAAACCCAACAACTCTGAATATGCCTGTCGAGTAACGTTGCCAGTTAAGAATGATGGAAGTAGGCGATTTTGCGGAGATTATTGACCTCTCAACGCGCAAACGCGTCGAGATATGTTTCCAATGCCACTGGTTGAGGATGTGATCGATCAACTGGGGAAGTCAACCTGGTTTACCACTCTTGACTTACAGTCAGGGTTCTAGCAAATTCGGATGGCCCCTGAAGATGTGAAGAAAACAGCCCTGATCACCAAGACGGGACTGTACGATTGGACCGTCATGCCATTCGGGCTTAAGAACGCAACGAGCACATTCTCTCGGACTATGGCTGAGGTTTTCAAGGACCTGGGTAGCAGATTCTTGAAGGTGTTTGTTGACGATCTTAATGTGCATAGCGAAAGCTGGGGGGAGCATCTTCGACACTTGGACAAGGTTCTCTGCAAACTCAGGGAGGTCAATTTAAAGCTTAACCCGAATAAGTGTTGCTTTGCCAAGAAGGCAATAACTTTTCTGGGTCACATGGTGAGCAAGGAAGGTATACAGCCTGACCCTGGGAAGATTTTGGCAGTGTTGCACTTTCCAACACCAAGAAATGTGACAAATGTGAGGTCATTTCTGGGTTTGACGGGATACTATCGGAAGTATGTTAAAGGATACTCGAATTTGGCTGGGGCATTGTTTGCTTTGACCAGGAAGAATGTGGCATTTGTGTGGGACATGAGCTGTGAGCGGGCGTACCAGACACTGAAGGCAGCGCTAGTAAATGCACATGTACTCACACGACCGGATTTCAAGCGGACCTTCTGGTTGGATGTAGATTGGTCACCCAAAGGTGTGGGAACAATACTGTCACAGAAGGATGGGAAGTTTGAGAGGGTGGTCGCTTATGCCAGTAAGAGTCTGACTGAAGCTCAAAGGAAGTTCCATCCAATGGAGGGAGAGTGTTACGCTCTAATCTGAGGTGTGATGCACTTTCGGCAGTACTTACACATGAAGCATTTTATCCTACACACGGATCATAAACCACTAGAGTGGTTAGCAACTGTTTCAGATGCACATGGTAGGAGGGGTAGATGGGTCGGCCTTTTACAAGACTTCAGTTTCAAAATCATGCACCGACCAGGAATCAAGCATGCTAACGTGGATGCATTGAGCAGAAACCCAGTTGGATCAGCTGTTGATGATGACGACTTTGGTTAAGGTATCCAAGACGTCATAGCTGATATAACTAGAGGAGAGAGGGAGCTGCTATATGTTAGAAAGGGGGATGGATCAGAATGGATGGGTGTCCACAGGAAGGACAGGAAGTTCATCCAGCATGATGCATGCTGCTTTGGCATCAACCACAAGACCTGTGCAAACCACCATCACCTATACATGCTCGATGTAGCAGCTGAAGAGGATCCGTCTGAGGAGTTGGACCCAGCAGGAGAGGCGATCTCAAGACAGGATGAACCTGTGCAACATAAAGACATGCCAGTAGCAATCAAGAGGAAGAGACCTCAATAATTAGACAAGCAGCAACAGTTGGAACTGGTTTTTGCTGCTCAGGAACTGTCTGAACTTGGGGACCCTGATTTGAGCCCCATAGGTTCTGATGATGGGGAAGATTGTGAGGTGAAGACAGGATGTGTGGACACATGGGAGGATACGGACTGTTTAACGCTTTTGAAAGGGGGTGTGTTAGCTGATACTTTGAATTTGGATGAGAGCAAGAGGATCAGAAGAAGGGTGAGCAACTATTGCTGGAAGGAGCAAAAGCTCTTTTTCAAGAACTTATTAGTACCCAGACTTGAGGAGAGGGTGCCTCTAATAAAGCATATGCATGAGGACATAGGGCATTTTGGGGAACATCGGACATTGGCAGAGATCCACCAAAGATACTTCTAGCACAATCGAACTGCAGATGTCAAGGCTCTAGTTAGGGAATGCCAACAATGCCAATTAGTGAAGAGTTCAGGCAGTACGTGATCGGGAGATGAACACTTGAAAAGCATTCCTATGTGCGATCTATTCTACCGAGTTGCACTGGACACAGCTGGGCCTTTGCCTGAAACTAAGTCAGGCAACAGATACATTCTTGTGGCCATTGACCATTATTCAAAGTGGTGTGAAACTAAGGCTGTTATTGATCATGGGGCAAAGACGGCAGCCAGGTTCTTGGAAGATGAAATAATTTGTAGATATGGAGTTCCCAAATTTGTACTCACTGACAATAGGGGTGAATGGGCTGCAGAATTTGACGTTATGTGTGGAGACTATGCGATTCAGCACCAACGCACGGCGCCACAGTGGCCTCAGTGCAATGGGATGGTTGAGCGCATAATCAAGACTATAAAACATGGCATAACTGTGCTCGTTGCCAATCCTGCCAACGTGAATTGTTGGGATGAGCAGTTGTCCAAAGTTCTGTTGGGATATCGATGTGGTATCCAGTCTAGTACAAAATTATCTCCATTCATGATCCTCACTAGTCGTACGCCACGATTGAGAGCAGACAACCTTTTGCAGGCACTGACTGCTGAGACGGATGAAAGTGGGAATGTGGAAGCTGTTGCAGCACAGTTTCTCCAAAAATAATAACTCATTGCAAGTCTTCATAACAATGTTCTGATTAATGTGGAACAGGCACAAAGGCGACAGAAAAAGAACTATGCTGTTAGGAAGGGCAAACACTTGTTTGAGGGCTTGATTGCAGGATTAACGATGGTGAAAATGAAGAAGCCAGGAAAGAGACGGGCCCTGATTGCAAGTTGGGAGGGTCCCTACAGGTTCATTGGGCACACTGATGGAAAAGGAAACTTCGATTTTGAGGAAGGTTGTAGGCTGTGTATTGTTTAAGATGCAGATGGTAACCAATGAGAGAGATCTTGTCGAGATCTACAGATATTTCATGCTCCACCTGACTGAATGAAGCTGAGGGACTCAGCTATTTAAGAAGGGAGGGGTCACATATGTGATGCGAAAGGAGGTTGTTTGAACTCTGATCTAACCTAGGGTTTTGGGCATGATTGTGTTAACCGACTTAGTGTGACAGCGCCCCATCATTGTTGCATGGAATTGCATGGTTTTCTTTTGAGTTGTGTGTAGGAATGGGTATGGCGGCCAACATTGATGGAGTCTATTTAATGAAGATGGCAAGACGGCGGACTGGGAATCAGATTAGAACGGCACTTAAAGATTTGGAGAAGCTTCTAGAAGAAGCAACGGACGTCTCAAGGAAAAAGATCAGAAGACTGTTTTGGAAAAGGACAATCTGGGAGTGTAGGATATACGACGGATAGCAAAGATAGATGGAGGATAGCTAAGAGAGCTGAAGTTTTGAAAGGAGAAAAGAACTCTGTAGCTAGGAGCTTTTGCTATGTTTTGATCTTCCGTTGCGTCTGATAGGTAGCTAAGTTCATGCTGCAGGAGAATAGAGGATGTAGAAGAGGGACAAGAACTTCAGGAACGATCAGATTCGTTGTTTTGTGTTGAAGGAACATGCTTGTGCTGTCGGAGTATGTATATAACTTGTGAATGAAATGCAAAGCACTTGGATGCATCTGTGTGAGAAGACATTGTAAGGTGTACTATGTAGAGTAATGTGCTGATAGGTCAGTCGATCTTCAAAATACAAACAGATCAGCAGTAAAGCAATAAGCCGGTTTGAGTCTAAGTATGAATAGGTGTCTGTCGATGAGATATTGATCAGCACAACAAGGCTGGTAGGGTCTGTAGTAGGTAGTGTATAAGCTATAGGATTCATGGACCCCTACTTTTGGTCACACAATAACAACCACACCTTCAACTTTTGCCAAGTAATCTATGATAGTAATGTAAGATTCATGGCCTTCGAGAATCTTCTAACCATAATTGGTTTTTTCTAGCCTTAATTTGATATTGGGTCAACATATTTTCCCAACTTGCACTTGAAACACGAGCATGAAGATTTACCAAGTTGGAAATAAAAGTGGAGAAAGAGAGAAAAATATGCATGCAAAACCTTACCTAAAAGACGTAAAAAGATGGGTGTTGGAAAAACATGATCCTTAATAAAAAACAAAATTCACTCTACATAAAAAATGAGATTGCAACTTTGACACTAATGAAATATCTATACATAAAACTTATACAATTGTCATTTGATGTTTCAAAGAATACAAAATAATCCCTTCAAAATAAATCAACATAATTAAGTTACAAAACATTTAATTTCACAAAAGCATTCTTCTTGAAAATAGTTTGTGGCATTATATTGTTGTTAACAATTATAGATGGCCATTTTGATGTAAGAACCAAAAGGAAAAATGCAATAAAAACCGATAAAAAATGTAAAACACATACAATATTTGTATTATTATTGATGCATTCATGAGTATAAAAAGAAGTGTTTGGCTTAAAAAGAAGACAAAATTGAATCCACATTTAAAATCCTCACAAAAAAACACATATTGTTTTAATAAAACATCATAAAGAAAAAAAGACGTCATGTTATAATAAACCATGCAAAAAGGAAATGAATGTTCTTAAAAATTTGGAAGCAAATGAAAATGAAATCACTTCATATCTTTGCCAAAAGGATAGAGCCAATAAAATTGCTTAATATATATAAACTGATTACTTGTTAGTGAATAACCATTTGGCAAAAAATTGTGTCAAACCCAAGTGAACCCCAAACCACCCCAAGGTTCTATCCTATCATACATCAATGGAGCTTTCTACCTTCCTAGCATAAGACCCGACATGTAAGATATTTTTATGTTTGTTACTTGGATGGGTAGAAAACATTAACACAACTATGTTTTGTCTAGTTGTGATATGTTGTTAATTTTATTTCACGTGGATAAATTTTTTTGTCTACTTTTTATTGCATAGCAAAATGTTACAATATGTGGTAGTGTTCTTTCCAAGCTTAGTATGACTACAAAGGGAATTTATGAAGACAATGAAAAGAAGTTGTATTATTATTATTTTATGTGCAATTTGAAATGATGGAAGTTTGTTTATTCTTTTTGGGAGAAAAGTAGGTGGTGGAAGATAAAAATCACATTAGTGAAAATGATGAAAAAGTTTTGCAAGATGCATGATCCTAAGAATGATGCAAGAAAGGATAAGAAAGTGGTTGAATGATGTAGTAAGCAATGTGACAATGTGGATTGTGTGAAGTTGAGTTTTGAAAATAACACATGAATATGAGATAAAATAGTAGACTAAAATTACAATTGAATCATGGTAATTGTTAATTATTCTTATTTTGCTACACCAATAACAATTAAGTTAAAATGAACAATGTGTTCCCATATAACTAAAGGTTGATGCCAAGACATGAGGACAATGTGAAATGGATTGGATTATAAAAAATGGGCTTCTTATAAATTTTGGAGGGAATTTGCATTGAGAAGAAAAAGTTTAGGGGTTTGAATCAAAAGTTGTTGTTGGTGCTAAAATTAAAAACATAAAAAACCTTTATTGGGTATCCTTAAGGGGAGTTAGACTTGAAAAAAAATGAAAGAGCCCATTAGAGCTTATAAAACAATTTGAAAGAGATGATGGGACAAAAATAAAAGTCACTTTTGCTTTCAATGGTTTTCTAAAACCTTATATTGACATTAATAAACATATATGGATTGTAATTGATTACGATGAACCAAAGAAGGAATAAGTGTTGAATCATTGTATAAAGTTGAACATGAAAAATAAAAGGCACCATTTTGCATTACATAATAAGGACTTAATGTATCAACTAGAAAGACCTAGTAAACATTGAAAGTTTTGATCTTTGGCCATATTTGAAATCAAAGAATCAAGATGTCGATCAAAGTACATTAGTAGGTGGAATTGTAATTGTTGTTTTTTCTCTAGGTTAAAATATCTTGGGATTATAAGCGTTTGTGTAAGATTTGTTTTAGTGTCATTTGTGTAAAAGGACTTTGAGTTTCAACTTTATATTTACCAATGTGAAACATTCTAGATGCTTTATATATGTGCATGAAGTAGTTATCATTCTAGAACATGTCAAAGGTGTATGAAACAAAAAAATATAAATCATGTTAATTACTAAGCATTCCTTTTCTTTTGTTCACATTAAGTCTTTATCTTTTGATAACTTAATAGATGGTTTATAAAACTATACATCAATTAATGAAGATGATCGAAAGGAATAATCTTTGAAGGATTTATGGTGGCCTTTTGTTTGTCCAATTTAAAAGATGGTGAATTTTAATGTGGAATTTTATTTTTATTTTTTTCACATGTATTGTTTTACCCATCTAATAATTAAAGTTTACCTTTACCCTAAGGCATGTAATTGTTGTGAAAAAATTGTAACAACAATTTACAACACAAAGTAAGGAATCACACACAATAAAGAATCAAGCAAAACCCAATCCAATGAAACAACTTTCTAACACAATATTTGCAAGCTACGTATAGTGGGTACATCGCTCCAAATGATTATACCTACCATGAGTCTTATGAAAATTGATTTAAAAGTTTGCTCATGACGTCATGCAATATACTAAGCATAGATTTAGGAGTTTTTTCAAGTTCAATTGGATTTATATTTGCTACTATTCAAAAAAATGATCTAACTTGTATCATGTATTTGAATAAAAGTTATTCCAATCATTGTCAATTGTTTATTAATGTTGTTTTTGTGCCTGAATTTAAATATTTCTCAACAAATTGAATTATTTTAATGTCTATTTATTTATATTGATGTGCATTGCATACCAACAATGATGAAAAAATGAGTTGATTTTGTGAAAATTAAGTTTCATTTGAATGAAACTATTGAATAATGTTCCATTCAACTTGAATTGAATTCAAATTCCATTGAAAATAATATAACGAAATACAAATTGGTGCACAAGGTATTGAAAATCTTTAGATGATAATTAAGTAAGGTGGATGATCTAAACGTAAGTTAACTCCTTAGAAGAAGCTTCATAATGCTCACATTAATGTTCATAATGTGGCCTAGAAATAGCCACCCAAAAATAATAATTTAAAAGAAAATTTAAAATGAAATTATAATGAAAACCCAATATTCCCCAATTTGCCAAAGACAAGATAATCATTGATATTAAAAAGGTTCTAACTTATGTAACTTTGTTCTTAAATGCACGAATCAAAAGTTAATTTTATAATACAAATATTGAATAAGTGGGAAGAGTGTTGGAAATAACTATATTTTTTGTGTGAATTTTCCCAATAATGCAGAAAAATTAAAATTAAATTGAATATTTTGTCATATATTCTTTTTTTTGGGGAGAAATTGTTTAATATGTTCACATATGAGGCAACATTAAAATTTCCAAAGAAAAAAAATTTGGAACTTGGATAGTTTTTGGCAAATAAAATAAAATAAAAAATCTAATATCCCTCAATTTGAGATGGGTAAGGAAAAATAATTGCGAACTTGTGTAACTAAGTGTTCTTAAAATCCAGACCGTCCACGTGGCAGCATCTGAAAGTAGCAGTATTGAATAAGTGGGGAAGAGTGTTTGAGAGTTTTGTTCTCCGAAGACGAAAGGAAGGAAAGCTTTGCGGCGATGGCGATGGAGATGGCGCTCGGTCCCTTGACGACTATCTCTGGACATCCCAAGTTGGCTTCTGCGCTTTTCCGTTTTGAAGGAGGTGCTTCGCGTCCTCGCTCCCGTGATGGCAAGCTGAATTTTAGGCAACGAGGAGTTTCTACCACAGCTCAAGCTGCCAGGCAAAGCGACTATGGAGGTGAGTGGATCTCTTGGTTTCTTCTTTACGGGAGTAGGGGAATTTGCGCTGGTTTGTGTGTGATTTCTTTTCTTTACAATAATAAGGCGTTGAGTTTAGAGATCGGTTCGATTTTTTCATATAGTCGATGAGCTTTTGTGCGAGATTTGTGTCTGTAAGGTGCAATTTGATAGACGTTATTGTTGTTGTTTGGCTTAGCATCAACGGTTGATTGTCCATTGCGCTAGGTTTTCTGGTCTCCTTTGAGAATTCGCTGGAATTTTTTTGCCAATATTTCATGTGCATTCGAGATGTGTGACTCGGTTTTTTTAGGGGATCCCTGAGATATCGCTGGATATGTCAAAGTGTGGAAAGCTAGGGTTTGCCGATTTTTTGGGAGCAATTTAAGTTGATTAGCTGCCTGGTTGAGCCATTACAGACTGTGCTTACTTGTTATGAGTTTAGCAATAGGAAGGAGGTGGTAATTCAGGCGGCTTGAGGCGGTAGACAAAGTCTTTGTTCTTCTGCAGATTTGCAAGAATTTCAGATGAAGACAAATGGTTTGGAAAATGCATTGGTGAAAACCTTCGGGGTTGCATCCTTTTGAGGAAAGGTTTTTGAGGGATTGAGATGACTTTTTGAGGTTTATGCATGAGTTTATGTAGTGCAGCTGCTATGGTAGAACCACCTACAGATTGGAGACGAAAGTCAAAGCCTATCAAGCCTGGATCCACTTATCCTGCCAAGGATCACTGCAGGCATGTTCTTCACCTAAAAGTCCCTTTGCAATTGAGTTGAAAAAATCCTAGTTTCTGAAATGTGCTCTAGATGCTGTGTGCTGCTTTATGACTCTTGGAAGCAGACCTGCAGGGTTAGGCTGTTGTATGGTGCCACTGTTTCTTCCTACATGCTGTGAATGTTATCTGCTTGTCATCGGGTGCAACTGCAGACTGAAGGGGCAGTGTGGATGGCAGTCAATGTGGATTGTGTGACACATATTACATAGCACATGTGCGAGATGCCTGTGCATTTTTAGGAGATGGCATGTCCAGGGTTGAGGTGCCTTCTCCTCCCTTGCTTGTTTAGACTGAATGATGCTGTCATTTTAGAGCTTGTGTCAAGCCTAACCAATGACTGAAATGACTGCATTGCCACCATTTTGGCATGTATTCATGGTGTCAAAAGGCACTGGAACCTGAGGTTCATGGACGTGGTCGAGATCCAAATGCAATGGACGATCTTTTCTTTGGAGTACATGATGAAATGTTGTATGCTCGCAAAAGTGAGCCTATACAAGGTGCGTGATTGGTTCCAGCATGATCATTCAGAGAATTCTTGTTGAATGTCCTGAGCTGCCTGATCTGCACCAGCATCTTTGAACATGTATCTCCTCTTTATTGATGCAAATCCGTTCAATTTGTTGCATGTCTGCCAGGTGCCCAATGGACTGGTATTGTAACAGCAATTTCTATGGAAATGCTGCGAGCAAACATTGTTGATGCAGTGGTTTGTGTACAAAGGTTGAGCCCTGTTCGCTATACCACATTTTGGAAGGGAAAAAATAAATTAAGTTGGTTCCTAGATGTAGTAGACATAGGAAATGAGAGGCAGAGGAAGACTTGTGATTTGTTGCTAATATGTTTGAGGCCCTGGTCTTTGCAGTGATCCAAATGACAGGTTCAGCCCTAGACCAGTTCTTGCCAGGTTGAGTTTCCTTTCAACGTTCTGATTGATTTGATTAAGTTTTGGTTTCGCTCTCAAGTACAATTGCTAATGAGTTGAAACATTCCCATTGAATTTCAGTTGAACAGCCATCAAGTACTTTGAAGCACGTTTATTTTAGCAAGGACACCTGTTCTCTGAAGCACAAATTGCTTTCCTCCCTGTATTTGCTACTTGTGGACAAATTTGGATATTGAATCCTGTTTATAATATTTCCATCTTGGGCTACCCTCAGCACTTAGAGACAGATTGCATCTTGATCTTGGGTACAGAACAGTTGAGGAAGTTTTGGCTGCGCGAGGGGTGAAGCCTACTCTTTCACCAAACCTGAATACACTAGCACTAGTTGAGGTAATTGAATCCATTCTGAATCAGTAGGTTGATCATCTGTTTCTGCATTTGTCTATCATCATCTATTGCCATGGTTAGAACCCAACAAGAATGTACTCATTGACCTACCCTCAGGGTGGTTGATTGTCTTTTCTGTAGTTCGTTGGAGAGGTTGTTGGACTGAGATGTCAGAGGCTAGCTAGACTTAAGCTGTTGTTGTACTTGCATTGATTGCTTTGTGTTGGGTTGATATCCAATCCACTAATATGTGTGTGGCAAATGCTATTGTCTATTTCAGGCTGCAGGGGTGAAACGACTACTCTTTTGTGGTGTAGGGTGTCAAGTGCAAGGTAGGACCCCTTGATTCCTTTGAGTAGCCGCTGTACCTGCTTTCAAATTTCAAAGAAAATAATCAGTCTCTGGAACAAGCTGGGGTCTTTAAATGATTCAATTGCTTCATGGAATATTTGAAAGTGTATCTTGGAATGATTTGATTTGCATATATATGCTGTTTTATGTTCCTGACTCTTGGATATTTGATGCTTCAATTTCTTGTCTGTTTAGCATTACGGAAAGTGGAAAAGTATTTGGGATTGGAAAAGCTGTATGTTCTTGGCACCAATTGTGGTAAGCACGTCAGCTACAGCAACCAACTTTTCCACTACCTTTAATGCATGATGTTTTGGACCACATGTTTGATTTCGCTTTCTGACAGGGAAGTCAAGCTTTGTCAGTGCAAGTATATGAAGCTCACTCATTGGAAAATGCAAACCTTGATTTCTGCGGTCTGATTTGAGAAAGAATGTGGGTCAGTTTGTGATGTAGTCCAAATGGAAGAAGTACATGAATAGCAACCAGAGTCAATGGTTTGTGCTGTGAAAGGATGATGGTTCATATTCTGAAAGAGTTCATTTCCCATCTTATAATTTTTAAAAAAAAAACCCTCTTATTGCATGAACAACAAGTCATGTGTATTGATGGGGGTCTCAGTGGACAATGGGCCTAGGCAGGGACTTGACAAATTTCTGAAGGCTGCCAGTGATGACCCTGACACAGTACTCCATTATGAGTTTATGCAGGACTACAAGGTTTTGCTTGGTCTCTTCATCTTTCAAACTTTGATGAGTGGGAGGGGGAATGAAAGAAAGCTTCTGAAACTTAAGCATGAGGTATTTTATGCAGCACAGGTTAATACTATATAAGGACATGCACTGAGTAATATACCATCACTTTGCAGGTGCACCTGAAGCATTTGGATGGCCGTAATGAGGAGGTAAGGTACTTTACTGAATTCAATTAAGGGATGTTTCTACTGCATCTTTCAAGGATCTTGCAAGCATCTGACAATGCTCATTGTTGATATCCAGGTCCCCTACTTCTGCTTACCAGCTGATGATTTGACTGATGTGATTGCTCCCTCATGCTACAGGTCACTCTTTTCTTCATGAATTATTTTATGCAGTAACTTGCCACACTGATGTTTCTGTGGTAGAATTCATCATATTTGACACACAGAAATAGGCATCTCTGTTACCATATGCGATGAAAGTGAGGCTTTGAATTATTTTTTGGCATAACATGTTTTCTATCTTGTGGTGGGGGATTGCAGCTGCTTTGACTATACAAATGGCCTGGCAGTAAGCCATCGTTACCCTTTGTCTCATGTGCATGAAGTCAACAATCTGCATTATCTATTGCTGGCTGTCCCTCATTGTGCAAGGCAGTTTTTGGGCTTGTTCATGATAGAGTCAATATCAAATGACAAGGTGTGTTTGTGGAAACAGGATTTGGTAGTTGGATACATGGGAGTGCCCAAGTATGCAGGGGTGCCCATGACAAAACATCCTCAATATATAACTGTTAGGTGACCAATCAAAAGCCCTCCAGTCTCCCATCTGCTGTTTTAAATGTTTCCTGATGAGGTGGATTTGCATTTTTAACCAACTGATCGGGCCGTTTTGTCCTTGTCTGGCAAGCTTTTTGAAAGTTTCTTTGCTCAGACTGATGGAATACTTTGTGTGTGAGTGAACATTGCAGAAACAAGCGAGGAAAGGAGATGCTGGATCTAGTGCGACCTCTTCTGGAGATAACTCCTACCATCAGCACTGTGTGTAACTTCTTCCTTTCAAGCTAGTCTTGGGATTAAATTGATATTTTCATGACCTCTTACCATGATTCTACTGGTGCTGTAATCTACAGGGCAACAGAAAACCCTTTGTGATGGAAACTGTGAAAGCAGATGACAAGGCAAAGCTAGGTACACAACTCTGGCAACAAGATTCTGGCTCAGTCACAGCCACTCCTTTATAATTCAGCAGCTGAATATTCTACTTCTATTTTGACAGAGGGCATGTCACTTGCTTATCTATAAATCAGTGGCTACTTAGCCCCTATTCTGGCAGAGAATTGATGAACACAATGATATGACTGTGTCCCAGGTCAAGGAAAAACTCAGCCAGCACCAAGATTTGTGGGAAACTTGATTGCTTTCCTTCTCAATTTGGTGTGTCAATCTTTTCCTTCAAAATCAAACTTGGAAATCGCTCCCTTTGGATGTTGTGGTTGATATTGTAATCACTAACAACAGACTTGTAAATCACCATGGTTAGTGTCTCCAGGTTGCAGTGCTACGACATAGTGGACTAGAAACTGACAACAGTGGGCACTGATTTGTTCAGGTTGGACCCAAGGGCTTGGAGTTTGGGCGGTATTCATTGGACTATCATAGCATCCGTAACTATCTTCATGTATACAGAGCTTGGGGCAAGTCAAGGTAAAATTGCCTATTACGTAAAAGTGCTTGAAATATCTGTCAACATTCCTCTGGATGCTGTTGCATTTCTGGTGCTAGATTTCCATACTGATCTTTGAGAGTCAAACTTTGTTCATTGGAAAATCAGGGCAGAGCAGCACATTCCATCTTATGCAAAGAAGTTGGTTGCCATGTATAATGAGAAAGGGGAAATTGACAAGCTTCTGAAGGATGGGACAAAGTGATCACATCTCCATTCTATACACAATATTCTGCGGCCATCATCACCACCCCTAGTGTTGCATGTGAGGTATAATACATAATATCTCATCAAGGTTGTAAAGATGTATCTGGCACTTTCAGCTTCAATTGTCAATGTAGGTAGTGATTGCGCTGGAGATTTGCATTTCAAGTTTGAAATAAGGCGATTTCATGTCTGTCAGCCATGAGATCAGATTTTACAAAAAGAATGCACAACATTACATAGCATCCGAGAATTCTTCCTTGATAAACTTTTTTGATGACTGAACGTGGGTATTGCCAAACTTTGGATTACCAATTGTTCCATTATTGTTGTTCATTGAAAATTGGATTTGGGAACAGCTTTGGACTGTATAATTGTTTGCAAGCATCCTTTCTGGATGAATGAAACTGGAGCTTTTGTTCCTCTGCAAACATTCTTTAAGTATTTTGTTGAGAATCTTGAGAATTCAGTGGACAATGATAAATTCAGCACTTGATTTTGTTGTTGAAATTTTTTGTGATAAAGAAAATACTTGATCATGAAGTATCATGGTTTTTTCTGTTCATTGTAACATGACAAAATATTAAATTTCTTTAATATGACATTGTAAATTTCTTGAGTTGCATGAATGTTTTGGATTTTTGTTTCATTCAACAAAGAATGTGGGATACTAACAAGTGTGGATCTACCAAATAATCTAAAAACACATAAGTTTACATAACAAGTGTGCAGAGATTATATGACTAAAAATTTTTGTATTATGATTTGTGATAAGCTTGACTTATCATCATATATAATTTTATAATGTGGATGATGCTTCAAATATTGAATGTGAATGTAAAAACATTGCAATGCATTAAAAAATAAATTAAGAATGAAATTTTTTAAATAGAATTAAAATAGAAAGAAAATTAAAAATTAAAATAAACCTAGAGAAAGTGTAAAACCAAATTGTAATTTGAACATTTACAAACTTGAACCACATCACTTAACTTTGAATTGTATCCATGTCTTAGTCACAAATGTTATTATCACTACTATCTTGATGATTATAATCTTATTTGACATAGATATGAAAAATAATTTGATAGTTTAAACTAAACAACATTCGTCAAGTGTTAATTAATTTTGGATCATACAATTTAAGGTCAATAAATTGTCACTACCTAACATTTATGTAAATGAGTAAAGAAAGTAAGCCTATGGATGTAAGTAAATAAGCTTTAAGTTAGTTAGTTAGGTCTAAAGTAATCTTATTATACTTTTATTATCTCGTTTGCTATAGGTATTATTAACCATAACAATCAATGTTTAATAATAATAATAATAACAAAATAATAAAAATTTCATTAAATATAATAACCCTTAGATACACTAGTACTCATATGGCCTTAATACATTCCAGATATGTAATGCATGATTGATATATTTAGGATTTAGTTACATAAAATTTTAATACACCCAATATACATATTTGCACTATACACTCTTACATTTTAATATGCCCCCAATATTTTTTAAAATACCTTTGATGGACCCCAATATATGTAGGGCTATAATTAATTTTCATCACATTTGCAATTAATGGGACATATAAAACCTTTTTTGGAAGTAAACCAAACTAAAAATTATCTTCTTGGAAGGAAAAAGAAAATAATAATCACAAACCAACTATAATGTAATCACAAATATGACCAAACATAACAAATAGTTGCAAAGATGACCGAAACTAATTACAAATGACATTTTGTTCTATAGGGTGGTTACAAAACCCATAGTTCTTGTAATGGTTATTTTTTGTATATTTTAAATCTACTTTCCTTAATTCCAACTGTTGCACCATGTGGTCACTTGATGTCACCAATGATTTTGTCAAATGTTAACTATTATGTGAATTTATGTTTATAATTCCACATTGAAATTAGATGGCCACTCAATGAGCTCAAGTTTTCAAATCCTCAAAAACCAAAAGCATGTGCACTTCTTTTTTGACATGTGTGTAATCAAAATTGCTCCCAAATCTAAATTAAGTGGCCACGCGAGATTCTTTTTAACATTGAATTTTGTTCTTACAATTGAGTTGTGTGGTGATGCAATTTGGGTTACTTTTCTATCACCACAAAACAAGGCCACATTTGTAATTTAATTTCTAATTTACAATTAAGTCACGTGGCACTTAGTCTTCTTTTTTTCTTTTTTCAAAAGAAAACATAAATTTTAGAAATATCAACACTACTTTAAATAATTAAAGATTGTAATTCCTATCTTTTGTGCTCACAATTATATGTTATATTGACCCACTACTTTTTATGCATTTGGTTTATTACTCCTTTGTATCAAAGTTCTTTATCACAATGTCCTAAAGTTCTTTGAAAAAGTTTCATAGATTTTAGGACAAAGGATTTTTGTACATGAATCATAACATGTTTGATCATCAACTTAAAAATAAACAAAAACTTTGCAAATCCAAGAATTTACTATAAGACTTAGTCTTCAAATCACATCAAACCAAAATCGTCCTTGGGTTTTGTAATGTCCATGAGTTCGCAACAACTTTATGATTCAAAATCTTTGATTGTTAAATCTACAAAATTACATTAGAAGGAATTTCATCATTTGTAATAAAAACACAATAACTATAAGTCCAATGATTATAATAATAAATATAACCATGAATATTACATGTAAAAAGGGGCATAAACATCTTTGGGTGGACCCACTAAGTGTCACAAGCACAAAAATTAAGAAGATGACTAATGAAAAGACAAACCTAAGCATAAATCCAAACAAAAAATATAAAAATCAAAATAAAATCATAAGAGGCTAAAGACAAAAACATGAAGTGTGCAAATGATTTTTTTAAAAAAATTTATTATGATAACACAAAAATGTAAATACAAAAGGAACATAACAAGGTTATAAAACAAGATTATATTTCAAATTAATGTTGAACGAACTAAAAGTAATAAGGGGGTCTCACCTTTATTTATATTCCTTTGAGAACCTAATTAAGGAAAATTCCATCAAGATTTCCATGTGCCCATTGATTGAATTTTTTTAAAAAAAAATTCCCAACTACAAATTAACTACAAATTAACCAAAATGAATTAAAAATTAATTATGAATCAACTAAACATTAATTAATATTGAATTAGAAGTGAACGAGGAATTAAATAAAAATGAATTATGATTAATTAAAAATGAATTAAAAATTAACTATTAGTGAACTATGAATCATGGATGAACATCCATATGAATGAACTCCATTTGTCATGTGAAAGTGATGTTTCTACAATTTATGGATTAAAAATACTTGATTTTTTAAAATGTAGATATTTTAATTCAATTTGTTTTGTTGTAGTTGGTAGTATTGAATGTTCAAAGTTCATGTAGATTGTGTAGTTTAAGGAATATCCTAGAGATTCAAATTTTGTTTCTCTCCATGTTTTTAATGTCTATTTTCTATTGTTGAAAGTGTTGAAGGGGATTTCTTTTTATACTTACATGCATTTTTTTTTGTGCATAAAAATAAAAAACAACCTTCAAATCTTTGAAAAGTTACCAATCTATTCCTATGTAGGCGATCTTTTTCAAGCCCCTATTGATAGAAAACTTTTCACTTTCTAATTATGGATGTAAAATTGCTTTTAAGTGCAAAGTGATGATTGGCTAGTAATTGATATAAAAATTTGCATGTTTGTTTTTTACCATCACTTTGTACTAAATCATAAACAATCATTTGTGGACTAAATGATTTGTGCATGTGTGAGCCTCATGTTCAATCCACCTAAAAGAACATGGTGATAGTGAGGAGCTATGGATAACCAAAAAGAAAAAAAAAGGCAACTCAAAAAATAAATAAAATGTTTACTAAAACTCTTTAAAAGATGCAAAAGAAAGTTCCCAAATTGCAAATGGAAGATGTTCTTTGACTAAGGAACAAGAAAGGTGACATGTATATGCAACATTGTAAAAAAAATCTTAAATGAGCTCACTTTGATGGGGGTCATTGAGTAGTAGAAATTGAATGCCAACAACAAGCAAATGTTCTTCCAACTTTTGTTGCAATAAAGACTATGGGATGGTGAAACTTAATAGACATGGGTTTCACCCAAATGAAAATATGTGTGCCACTCTAGAAAAGCCAAGCATGATTTTCACATCTATGGAACATGTTGCTTAATGGAATCTCAAATAAATCTCAAGCTCTTTCTAAACAAAAACTTGATGATGATGATGTCTTTGAATGTGTGTTCTCCTTTGATTCAAAAGGAGAATATTTTATAATACAACAAGATTTCGAACCTTCTAGCAATAAATTGTACTTATTAATCTATTGCCTACAATGAAGTTGGAACTCTTACTAATGTCAAAAAATGAAGTTGTAGGAGTCAAGTCTCTTGTATGAGTTTGTAATTCTTATTGAAGAATAAAATTGTAGACTTCTACTCTTATGGTTTAGTGGTTTAGTTTCTTAGGTACTTGATTTTGTTGTGTTCGTAGTTTGTACTTGCAAAGTTTGTTTTAGTACTTCAATGAAGAATGTTGCAGTTGTCGGTTTAGTGCGAGAAGAAAATTCCCTTTTTTTGGTGGAGTATATTGGTCTTTCAAGTACTTGCATGCCTTATGAAATAATATTCTAGTGGTATTTCCATTTTATCATTTTGTTCCTATCTAGAAGTCTTGTTTCAAAATACTAATAGTCAAGATTCTTGTTGTTTGTTTTGTAGTATTTGTGTACTTCATGCATTTCTGCATTTGCCTGATATGTTTGGTCATATCTACTTTTTGTTTACCATAATACCATGGCAAGTTGAACATTTTGATGTTGAATAACGATTTCATTTTCAAGATTCCATGTATAAGTTTTTTTTTCCAAAAATCATAAAAAATTCCATATTTTCCTTCACACAATTTCCTTCTTTTAAAAACAGTTTCGAAAAATCTCAACATTTCTTAAAACAATAAAATTTAGTGTTGAAGCTGTCAAGGTACTTCATGGTAGTACAAATACCAAGGTTTCAAGTATGGCATAATATATGCCTTCAAGTGGGTACAGTGTTTCTTTGAAGCTCAAAGGAGTTCAATGTTACACACAACGTAGTTTTTGCAATTGTGCAACAATTTACTAGTCATCATAATACAAGAAGCTGAGATTCAGTACCAACCCAAAGTACCTACAGTCTGTAACCCGAGCAGATTCTGGCAAATGCTTAAACCAGAAATCCTTTGTGCGCTTGAAGATCCAAGGATTTTGTCTATGTAAAAAACTTTTAGAAGATTTCTTTTCTAGAGGTTTGTCTATCCAAAACTTGTCTCTCTAGAAGAATTACTGAACAAACATGGTGACCGTGCTTTATTGAACGAGAATGTGTTGATTTAGATTGCAACTTAGAGGAGTGCGGATAATTTGTAAAGTGGATTGGCAAGAGGAAAGGTTCATCCATAATAAAAACCAAGCTCTATTGGAGCTAGGCAGTTTGAGAGCATATCCTGGGTTGATTTGAGTTGCTTGTGCCTTCTGGGTTTTTGTGATCTCTTCAATTCCAGAGAATTATCATTCTCGACATTGATTTCATCTTTGGTAAGTAGACCCCAAAGTGATTTACATGAAGGAACCCAAATGTCAATATGTAGATAATATTAGCAAATTGATGGAAAAACAAGCATTTGGGTAGTCACAACTTCACTAGGGTATGTCTTGAAATATTGTACTTAACCCCTAAATGTCAGATAGGCACGTTATGGGTTGCTTTTCAGTGTAAATTCTCGCTGTCCTGATGATTACGGGTTAAAACAATTAGTGAATTTCTTTTATGGATTTCCAGAGATTATGGACTTTTCTTTTCCAAGTAAGCAAACCTTCAACTAGCCAACAACAAATTGTTTTTTTTTTTTTTTTGACATGGGACATGATTGTCAATTGGGAATTCACAAACTGCATAGACCTAATAATCATCATAAGAGAAAGAGGAGATTTGATGGAACTTGTTTAAGGTTTGTAGTTGCAAGAATATGTAGGTTGTAGGCCAACAAGCATACACTTCTTTTGCTGAAACGAAAAGGCTTTTGCTTCATATGGCCTCTCCATAATTTTGGGGCCTACTACACCTGAGGGTGGAAACTTGGCATTCTTGCAGTTATACTTGACATTCTTGGAGTAAAAACAACTTCCTAACAATTCACAATTGAATACACAATAATTCATAAAGGAGTGGGAGACACATTCAACTTTGGGAAGCTAATGAATTACTTAATTACATCATTCCAAAATATACACTCTACCTTTGAAAAAATGATACTTTTTTTTGTGGGAAGATAGAAAAATTGCCTTAGTTAGCATTGGTAAACCATTAGGAGGTCACCACCCCTTGTTAGGGCTGGGCTCTAACTGTATATATTTACAGCAATTTAGAGGGAGGTTGGGCAATAATAAGGGAAGGACAAAAGAGGTGGGGTTAGGAGGGGCCAAGTGACCATGTGGATTGCTGTTAAATGCTTGTACCATGTATAACAAGGAGTGGTTCACACTTTGGCCTTGCCATTTACATTAAAAAGTATCTTAAGCAGGCAAAAGAAAAATCGTGGAAACTCAAATATTTCACCATGCAAAAATTTATATTCTTCAAAAAAATCCTCTACAAGAAACCAAAATCCTTCAAAATATTATAACTCTATAACTAATCTCAAGTTTCAACAAAAACCAGAATATTATCTTTCAAAAATCCTCATATAAAAATAAATAGACCTATTATTATTATTATTACCTAGGGGCCTATACAAATCCCTTAAGCTACTATACTCTACAATGAATCTAAACAGAGAAAATGTTCATTCATTTGTTTCCAAAGGGCTAACCTACTATCTGCTAATGGTGTCATTAGACCAGCTCCTTTGTATCAATTTAATGGGCCACCCAGGGGTGGATTTCCAAGTCATAGCAAGTCTAAGGGACACACTAGGGCCTGAAAATCCACCTTGGGCTGCCCATTCTCTAAATAAACTCAAAGAACACACCGCTCCTAAGGCATTACCCTACTCATAAATACCTACACAATTACTAGGTATGGTCCATTTTACATAGACAAATCCTAATCACCTAATCCTCAACACCAAATGTGTTGGGGTTGGCTTTTCATGCAGTACCCAACACACAACCAAGTCCAAAATGTATATCTCGCCCTCGAAGATGGGTCTTACAAAGTCTTTCTATCTACATAGGTAACAACTTTGAGCACAAATACCTAATAAAGAACCAAGCCCCAAAGGTGTGAGCGAGATAGATAGTGACTATTGACCAACACCCAACAACAACTTACCTTCCCACTCTTATGTTTAAAGAGGCTATGATGTTTGTACCATAAAGGACTCGCTAATTTGAAGAGATTTCAACAAGGAAAAACTTGAAGTGCATTAGAGTTATCCATAAAGTCATCCCCAGTTTGAACCCTTGTTTGATTCCTTGTTTTCCATCTCATTCCCAGTTTAAGGGTATCTGCAATGTTGGCCAAACTGGGGATGAAAACACAAAAATTTAGGTGAACGATAAGCTTCCCAATTTTGGTTTGGGCTGTATGGGTTCCTAGGTTGTAGCATTCTAAGGTTTGTTTGGTTATATAGGCTTTAGGGTTCAACATTTGTAGGTGTTGGATTTTTAGGGTTTTAGGGTTCTGGGTTTTAAGGGTTTGAATGGCACTATTTGACATATTTTTTACATGTACAGGAGACATGAACTTTGTGTGTCATCAACATGACGGGATATGATAAATTCTGAAACGATACTCTGGGTCCCAAGAAGGCTTTTAAAATTCACCTATGATTTGTGGGTATGTGAGGTATTTAGATAAGTTCCATTGGCAAAAGCATTTTTGTGATTTGTGGGGTTCAAGAATTCATGTGTACATGATTAAAAAATGATAAAAATAAAGTGTATTAGGGGAGTAGGTCTAGAGTTATATAGATTATGGGAGAAGCACTAGGTAGTAGTAGATGGTGTGTAAATAGGAAACACTTTGTCATTGTATTCCTATCCCATAGCTACCATCAGTTCTGGGCATTTGAAAAATTTCAAAATCAAACAATGGTTGGGTTTGGGTACTTGAAAAAAATCAGATTCAAAGAACCATGATCGCTTCACCATATTTCTAAAGCTTCAGAGAACCATCGGGTTTCATGAAAGAACCAACAAAGACCTGGTAGTTTTAGGCAGATATATTTCCCCAAAAAAATGAAAAGTCTGATGATATGTAATGAATGGGTATTTGTTTTTTGGGTAACCATGGTTATATATCAAAACTGTGTATTTATTTATTTATTTATATATTTATTTTTATAACCACAATTATCAATTATGGTCTAGGTTAGTAAAAATTGGACTAGAACCAGGTAGGATTTTCAAAACCAAAAGCAAGATTGAAAATTTTTAAATAGAAGAAATGGACTTGAAACTGGATTCCTGAATTCCATTTATGTATGTTATCAAAATTAGTCTAATTATTTTCCAGAACCAAAACTGGAAATGAAATCGTTCTTTCAAACCAAAACCAGAGATTCTTTTGTAAAGATAAAAGAATTGACTAACACTAGGGATTACCTCCGAAGTGTGATAGTGGAGAAGTAGGAGGGTTTACATGATAGGTTCATCCACAATTGAGTCTTAGAGCATCTCCACCCCACACTGGCAAAAACCCTTTTTCATTCAATCTTGCAGCAGGATAACACGCCAATCATGCTGCTCTCCCCTATTGCTGGTTTTTGTTGTGTAGGTCTTGTTTTGTTTGAAGAGATGGATATTGGGATGAATGCCCATGAGATGTAGCTAACATTTTTTGGACGCCAAGAATTTTGCTATGTTGGAGTTAGGAACAAAATGTTGGTTTTCAGCAGGTTTTTAGAAGCAGATAATGGAAAAGATCAGAGGCTCTACATGATTTGTTGGCTGGTCTGTTGTGGAATTCATCGATAAAACTTATTATGTTTGAGTCAAGCCTTAATCATTGTTTGGGAGGGTTGAGTACCTTACACTAGGAGCTTTGAGTAGTTGTTCCTTCATGGGGAAACTGGGTGCTTACTGGGAGATTTTAAAAATTTTTCCAATGATGGGATTACAACTTGTTAAACACTTTCTTCAAACCCTAATTAGCTACTAACTAGGAGATCAATTGTTTTTGAGCTAGTGCGTGAAATTCCACATTGACCATGATGCCACCAAAAGAGGATCCAAAGTGATTTGATCCATTGTTTGCTTTAGTTTGAAATCCACATTGCATAGGGTTGGTAATAATCATATTGTTGTATGAATAATCATATTTGAAGTTTTAAGTTGGAATCAATGTCTATTGCATTTGAGTCTAAAAAAATGATGACATTCTCTTTATGAACTTGAAGTGACCTCCTTTTTTGGTTACACCATGTTCAAGAAGACAAATGAACCACTTAAGAAGGTGAACCATAATGGGAACATCAAGTTTTCAAATATCCTCTTGTTGTGAAAAACATATCAAATAAGGAAAGATGAGGACTTCTTGAAAAGATACTTAGCTTAAATGAACCCTCACTTACTGCAATAACACGTTTCAAAATAAAAACAATGTATGCACATTATAACATCACTCACACCCTTTACATATAAAATGCACACAAATTTGAAAAAGGAAGGCCTTTAATGCCCTTTGCTCCCCACACCATGTTGGCACACTAATGAAAAAACTTGTCCACATGTTGGTGTAAACATCAAAAAACATTTACAACTAAAGGGAAAAACATGTCCATTGATAATCAATCACGATAAAGATCGTCCTTTGTTTGAATTGCGTTGTAACAACCCAATGAAGAAAAAAATTCACGAAACCAAATCAACTCAAAAGGAATTGACAATGAGAATATTTGCCAACGTGCAAACATCATCAATTGAAAACACAATGTTGATTTGACAACATGAAAACTATAGATCAAATGGTGGAAGGACATGAATTTGTTATTGCAAGATATGAAATCTCACATCTCTTGCAATCTTCACAAAAACATATGTTAATATATTATGCAAAATCAACCTTTTCTCACCATGAGCATAACAAAGAAGGTGGATCCCCAAAGGGTCCAAAGGTTGGCTATAAATGCAATGTGACACCCCAAGGATTAAAGTCTGGAAAAGACCTAATTTATTACACAATGCGACAAAGATTTTTTTTGAAACAAGGCACAAAAAAAAGGATGTCTGGGTAGGTTGACAACTAATCACCTACATATGATCCCACACATCACCTCAAGCATGTCCAATGTGAATCAAAAGGTCATATCTTATATATAAAACCACTACGTCCGTCTATGACGAAGCTCAGGTCCGTCATGGACGAACGACCGGGCCCAGCCCGGAAAAAACGGGATTAAGAAAACATGATTCGAAAAACAAAAATGAGATTCGAAAAACGGGATTCAAAAAACACAAGATTCAGCCTTCAAGCCGATCGGGCCTGGCAGACAAAGTTTGCAACCTCCCCAAAACTTATGGTGTGACATCCATTTAATCATGAGAATGGCTCCAACTAGTGATCTATGTATGCACATATACAGGT
Source organism: Sphagnum tenellum (assembly GCA_963921925.1). NCBI lineage: Eukaryota > Viridiplantae > Streptophyta > Sphagnopsida > Sphagnales > Sphagnaceae > Sphagnum > Sphagnum tenellum. Next base: position 15,471,718 of record OY998153.1, read on the forward strand.
ATATTCACACATACACTTGACTTGTCAGTTCCAGTTTCATATAATTTTGGTGGCTGTCATTGCCACCTTATATATACTTATTACTTATCTACATCATTAATTTATGCAAATTCTATGACTGGGTATACAGTGGGCCATATATTCATTCCAAGGTTTTGGAATTAGGATTTTGAAATAATGTTGCTAAATGAGTCATTGTACTAATTAATATAGATCTCTATTAACTTAATCAAGATAATAATTCATGAGTTTAAGTTGAATGAATGATTCGATGATTGGATGTCATTCAAATTTGTATTGTTTTTTGTAAGGTACTAGGAAATTAAATTGAACTTGGAAATGAAGTTCTGTAAAGTACTCTTAATCTTACAGCTGAAAAGTTAACACAACTGAACAGGTGTGCCTCTTTAAATTGAGAGGTGGAAACAAAAGGCTACACGCAATTGGAACTTTGCATGAACTTTGCCACACATTACTCACTTTTATTCACTTTATTCTATCCCAAGGTTATTCACTTCCCATTTACCACCAACTTCAAGTTCTATACCTACGTCAAAACAAATAGTTGTGCTCAAATTTTGCAAAAACATTTGAGGATTTGACAATTTGAACTTTTCCACCCGATAAAAAAAAGGGTTTAAGGGGGATCTAAAACTCCTTTACACTACTATTATTGTGCTAGAAACATGACCAATTTTTTGGCTCATATGAATTTAACAAATTATCATGCATTAAAGCTTCAATCAAAATTGTTCTAATCATCACTTGGTAATCCCCTTTCCCGTTTATATATACATATGTATGTAGGTGGGCCTTTACAAGTGCACTTTTTTACACCATGTTTTTCTTCCACATCTTGATTCTCAACTTCCACACCATCGTACTTCCACGCCATTAGATTGGTGCTATTTAAAACCTAAAATTCATCCAAATTACACTTCAATTTTTATGAGTAATTCTTTGATAGGTTTGTTCATGAGTTAAATTTTTTTTCCATAGGTTTTGTTCATCACTTAAACTTTTTTTTTGATGGGTTTTTTTTTCCAATTGTTGGTACTTAAAAAGCATCATATATATAAATTCACTTAGTCTATGCGTATGTGCGTTTGTCTGACACGACATTTTGCACCAGTAATCTGCGAGGTCGATTCTGTAACCCCTCTTTATGTTCATTCGTCCATTCGTTCGTCTGTCTGTCCGTTCGTTCGTCTGTCCGTTTGTCAGGACGTATTTGCTTTTTTTTTTTATCTTTTTTTTTTTGGATTTGTTTTTTCGAATTTTTCTCCCCATCTCTTAAATTAATAATAATGAAGAAACAAAAGAAAAAAAAAAATCGGCAAAACAATCTAAGGCTACGTATTTGTTTTTATTTATCTTTTTTTTTGAATTTATTTTTTCTTTTTATTTTTGAAAAATAAGAAAAAATAAAACTTATAATAATGAAGAAAAACCTTACTTGAAAAAGAATGAGGTGTGTCTTCTTTCTCCAAACTTCAAACTTGCATGCAAATAAACAAAAATATAAAGGTGAAAAATAAACACAAAATAAAAACAAAAAACACATAAAAATAAAATAAAATAAAAATAAAAGCTCGCTTCACCATGTATGTTTTCATCGGGGACTTTTCGAAACAAATTTTTTTTTAAAAAAAAGAAAAAAAAAAGGCTGCTTTGTGCCTTTGTGTGTCCCTCTTGGTTTAAAGAAAGCGGGGGACTTCACAGTGTCCGAAGGTCAGGGGCAACACTAGTTTATTAGTAAGTGAGAAACTTTGCATGAACTCACAAATTAGGTACACACTAACAACAAACACTTTGGTGAGCATTTCCTCAAAATGCGGGACTAGTTGGCAACTACATCACTTCCTGCTCTAATGTATCTCCCCAAGCTTAACACCACTTTAAGATGTCTGTGTCTTACACACAAAGTGCAATCACAAGAAAAGAGGGGTTAGGAAAACTGGAGAAGAAGAGGACAGAAAGTGAGAGAGAAGAAGAGAGATCCAAGAGTGGCAAGAAACAGAAGAACAAGAGAAGGAATGATTACACAAACATAATTTAGCCAGAAGAGAAGAGAAGAGAAGAGAAGAGAAGAGAAGGGCAGATAAGGAGAACGTGAGCACAGAACTGTAGAAAGATCAAAAAGGAGAAGAGAGTAAAAACAACCAGAGAAGAGACAAGAAGTGAAAAGAAGACTAAGAGATTAGAGTATTACAAGAGGAAAATAGATAAGAGAACAAAGAGTAGAGAAACCAATTGGAGAACAAGAGGTGAATCAGGAAGTACCCAAAAGAGGAGGAGAAGTGGAATAGACACGAGAAGAGGATTGAAGCCAAAAAGGAGGAGCTTTGAGAGGGAAGGAATTGTATATAGAAAAAATTGAAGAAGAAGAAGATTTGAAGAATTGAAGAAGAAGAATTGGAGAATTGGAGAAGAAGGAGGAGAAGAATCACAGGGCGTTGGACTTGATCTGGGATTTGGGTGAATTGGAAAAAGAAAAGGTTGAGGAAGCTGAGAAATGAGGGGGATGGCGTTGACAGGAGGTGAGCAGGCAGTGGGTGGAGATCAGCAACAACAGCAGAGATGGGTGTTGGTGACTGGGGGAGCAGGCTATATTGGGAGTCATACAGTTTTGCAGATGTTGCTGAAGGACTACAAGATTGTGATTGTGGACAATCTTGAGAATTCCTGTGAAGAAGCTGTGCACAGAGTTAGAGAATTGGCTGGCAACAATGGCCAGAACCTCATCTTTAAGCAGGTGTGATGATGAAGCCCAGTCTAAAGTGTAGCGCATGCATGCAACAACTCCCCAAGAATCTTCAGACCCTGTCCCTCTCTTATCAATTCCTTCATATTTCTTTCTTCACTTCTTGTTCTGGAGGTTGGTTGCATGTTAACAAAATTCTTTTCATTTGAGCAAAATCTAAACTTATCAAGGAGATGCTGAATTTTCCACAAAGACAGGTCTACATAATTTTTTAGTGTGATACTAATACATGGAAAAGAAGAACTCTGAGCTTGCAGGTGGATCTTCGTGATAAGGATGCATTAGAAGAAGTCTTCAAGACTTCCCGGTAATGCTTTGTGCATACTGCAAATTCATTTCTAGATTGTGCAAGGAGTCAGCGAATTGCTTGCAGGCAGCTTTTGTGAATTCCTTGTCCAACTTTGAGGATTGGGCATCAAATTCTTTCAGGACATTTTTTAGGAGATTCCAACCTGAAAACTGACAAAGAAAGAGCCTGGGATTGATTGCTTGGCAGATTCAATGCTGTAATTCACTTCGCAGGCTTGAAAGCCGTGGGTGAAAGTGTTCGCATGCCTTTGCATTATTATAACAGCAATATAATTGGTACTTTGAATCTCTTGGATGCGATGACAAGGCATGGATGTAAGCAGGTAAAAAAAAGCTACTGCTGCTTCTTCTCACAGTGCTCTCCAAGTTTCTTTTTACTGTTCTTCTTCAGAGAATTGTAATTGTCTTGTGATGAAGATGATGATGGTGATGATATGGCCTGCATGCAGCTTGTGGATTGACAGTTGCACAGTTGCAACCCTAAAGGATAGATTTGCAAGTGTAAATCTGTCTGTCTTTCTCTTCACATTGTTGCTAATCTTTTTCTTGGCTACATGTGTATGTATGTCCATTTTTGCAGATTGTTTTCTCGTCATCTGCCACAGTTTATGGACAACCCAAATCTGTGCCTTGCACTGAAGAATTTCCTCTTGAAGCCACCAACCCATACGGCCGTACTAAAGTAAGCTTGAACATGATTGGGTCCTGGGTACTCACTTGGTTTATCATCTGACATTGTCTAGTTCTATGATCAATGCAGAATACTGGGTTGATCAAGATGCTGGGTTTTTACAGGTTTTGGGCTCCTTTGAATCAAAATCACTGAGTGCAGTTTGTGTTTTCATCTGAATCACGCAGCTCGTTATTGAAGGCATCTTGAAAGATGTTCATGTAGCAGATCCCACTTGGAGGATTGTGTTACTCCGCTTCTTCAATCCAGTAGGATCACATCCAAGTGGCCACATCGGGGAGGACCCCCGAGGTGTCCCAAATAATCTGATGCCAGTTGTGCAGCAGGTTGCAGTTGGCAGACGCACAGAGCTAACAGTGTTTGGTAATGACTACAACACCCGAGATGGCACAGGAGTGAGTCTTCTTCTGAATCCTCCTCTGGAACTTCTTTCAAGCTGGACATTTTGAAGGCCCTGTGTTTTATTCTGGGATCTGCATCATTGTATGTCTGCTCAATTCTTTCTGTCTACTAGTTTTGATTTTTGTGTCGAGAGTGATTTCCAAAGGGAAAGAGAGACATTGAATCTGTGTGTGTTGGGGGTTTTTTTTTTCAGGTGCGTGACTATATTCATGTCATGGATTTGGCAGCTGGTCATATTCAAGCTCTTCATAAGCTATTCAATACTCCTGACATAGGTAAGGGAATTTATGCTCAGACTTCATCACTTGGAACTGGTTCTCTTGGTGCTGTTTTTGGAACATAAAAAGCTTCAAGAAATATAAAGGGGCAGGTCGAATGTTGGTTGAAAAATTGACCATGAACTGTTCCATGTTCTTTAGTTCATTTTTTAATCCAAATGCACCTCTGGTTTTTTTGCTTCTGCAGGATGTGCAATTTACAATCTTGGAACAGGGAGAGGCACATCTGTTTTAGAGATGGTTGCTGCATTCGAGAAGGCATCTGGGAAGGTCTAAGATCAGCTTTTTGGATCTCTCCTATCTGTTTAAATTTTCTCCCTTTTCATTGTTTGCTGGATTCTTCAAGGATATCATTGTATAATTTCAGACAATAATATGCAGATGTCTTCAAAACATGTTTGACTCAGTTCACAAAATATTTTGCTAATAGTGGGCTGCATTTGGGATCAACACTGTGATCAGAAAATTCCTTTGCGATTCACGGATCGTCGACCAGGAGATTGTAGTGAGGTTTATGCAGCAACAGAGAAAGCAGAAAAAGAGCTCGGATGGACGTAAGCCTCCATGATTAATTATTCAGCTTGATTGTATACTATGTGTTATCAATCTTTGAAAAAGGTGCAAGTTCTTTTGACTAATTGAACTGAAAGATATTAATGTTCAAGGGTCTTGTTGGATGTTGAAGAATATTTGCCCACTGGTTATTAATTTCCAAGAGGAGGTCCTTGGAATATATGCAGAGCCAAACTGGGTATAGAGGAGATGTGCCGTGACCAGTGGAATTGGGCAAGCAAGAACCCATATGGGTATCAAGCTGCTGCTGCTGCTGCTGTTGCTGCAAGCTCCAATGGATTGTCAAAAGCAACTCAGAATGGGACAACTGTTGACCACAACCTGACATTGCATGGAGAAGCAATTACAAGCTAAAAAGCACTCCTCAGCCAACATAGATCTCCAAAATTCTCATTTTTGTGTAGTAGAAACACAAATCCAAGTTCTTGTACCCTGAGCTTCCTTCCTTCCTTCCACATACGATTTTACAACCTCCAAAATAGCTTGTTACAGGATGTCAGGTTACTTTGAGATTTAGGCACCCAAGATTTTGAGAGATTTTTCTTGGTGTTCTGGAATCTGAAGAATAATAATATTGCGGGTAGCAGTTTAGACATTATATGGAGATGTGAGATTTTAATGCAAACCCAAGTCGTGGGCTTCATGGGTCATTGAACTCCAGTAGAAAATATGGAAGATGGGAGGAAACTAGTGTGCAGATCTAGGAAAGCTCAGGGGGGGGAACAAAATACGCATATATAATTTTCATGGTTGTCACTCTTTGATTCTTGGTATGTGAGGATTAAACATACAGAATTTGTACAGAATTGCTTGTTTTAGAATGGTCTCAGTTGTGGACTTTTGGGTTCCTTTGTCAGCTGGACAAGTTTCATAGCTCAGGCTCAATAATACATGACAATGAGAGATGATCACTACGCCACTTGGAAAATTTTCCAGCAGAGTTTGTAACAGATGAAAACATGAGATTCCAATAGTTTTATGCCATACTCATGTCATATCATGCAATTTTTGCAAGACAAATCATATGAACTTCCATTCAGTCTGCAACATGAACATCATTTGGAAATTTTATCAGCATGTCACATGAAAATATTAAAATCTAATTTGCCTTGCATTATTTCAAGATTTATCACAACTGTATACGGTGTCCATTTTTGTCAGATTATAGAATTAAAATCGTGTAACGTTTTTGACAAATCCAAGATCATGCAATCCACAAATGAGTAGCATAACTCCCTCATGCATGATGCAACAATGTGATGGTTTGTGAGGGTGAAGTAGTAGGAGGGTCCGATTGTGATATATATGATCTAAATGAACATTATTTTGTTAGATTACTATACAAATTTAATTAGGATCATATTGATGATTTGAGCCATTTCGATATTTTCAAATTTTTTAACTCATAGTTTTATATTGATTAAGATAGTATTTTTACAAAATATTAAGGCATTGTCATAGCTGATTCACACTAGAAAAACAAGCATCCAGTGCAAAATGCCACAAGTTACATTGAAACTTCAAGAAACATACAAACAAATCCCTCTTCTAATAATTATTTAGGATGAATTATGCAAAGCTACCTTTATGGTGCAAATGGTTTTGTCCAATGTTGGGTTTGTATCTCGATTATAACATATTAGCCAAGTGAAAATTTTAAAAGTTGAAAAAAACATAATGAGCTTCATATATTATTAACCTTGAAATTTTTCAAGGATAATTGATTTGCAATTTGTCAATTTAGGTAAGGGAAAATGAGCCACATTTGCATTTTTCACGTTGTAAGAGAAGCGCTAAATGTTTACCCTTCATCCATATTTTCTCAATGCTTATTAGTAGGACATGAATAAAAGGTAGGATGAAGTGGAATATGAACAATATGTGCATAGATAGGTATGCCCAATGTTATTTTTTCAACAAAAAGAAATTCATGAAAGTGGAGAATCTTTGCTGAAAAAATACATTTTAACTCAAAAAATGCGAATCTCCAAGTTTTTCTCCAAAAAGATAGGAGGTATGCCATGTTGGCAACTGGTGAAAACAAGGTGGACCTTGTATAGTTAATTTAATGAAAACATGGAAAGTCAAAATAGTTATTAATCAATCACCACAATTTACACAAGCCCATTGCAATTTGGGAATACACATAATTTTTAATATAATTATTGCATTTACCCTCTTTTCACCCACCTCAAAAAATTTACATGTCCAAAACATAAATGTAACCCCAAATATCTACTAATCAACTAGGGTAGAGAAATTAAATGAATTTGAACAATTACCATTAATGGGTTGCACGAGTAAAAGGGTGGCATAAAATTTCCCTCATAGGCAAGGTCCATTTGTCATCTTAGTATATATTCACCAATTTATAAATATTGAAGTACCTAGCATGGTTTGGTGGCAAGGTGCATAATAATTATTATATTTTTGTCATGTACTCTTGATAATGATAATATTATGATTTTATGGTTAAGCATTATACTAAATAGTGAAGCTAGTGAGCTTGAGAGTTTCTTTTAGATTTTAAAGTTTTTTTCACAATTTTTGTCAATTTCAAAAATAATTTGTTACTACCTAACCAACCTAGGGTACAATATATAAGGACTTATTCCATGACATAAGTTTTTATCAACTTATTAATGGTTATGACAAAGGAATATCTTAAGGAAAGTTTTGCCTAAAATTGAGTAGTTTTTAGATCCACAAGAAAAAAATGATCACAAATCAATTATGCCTTTCACATGGCATGCTTTTAAAACTTAAAATTAGAAACATAGACATTCCACTTACATCACCAAGTATATATTGAATGTTACCCATATCCAAATGCACTTTCAAACTCCTTAAATATATATATATATAAATAAAATTCAATATATGCCCACATTTCCAACAACCAATTAATTCGATGCAAACAATTTAATAATGGTGGAAGGACAATTTAATATTTGTTTCACATATGTATATGATGCATTAATGGAATTTGAAGTGTAAAGGCTACTTTCAAAATGAAGGGTCAAATATAAAAATCTTCTCTATCTTTTTATTTCCAACTAATGATCATCTCCACCCATACTCATATCAAGGCATGCATTGGTATTTTTCATGTTCATTATTATTTATTTACATATCTCAAACCCAACCCATAAACTTGAAAGTGGGAGCTTAAAAAGTGGGAGACTAATTACAAAGCAAGTGAACTAATCAATTAATATGGCGAATTCACAATAGGATTTAAACTCTGCACAGGTTTTTGCCAACCACCACCACATCATGTGCAAAAATGTTGTCCAAAACCCATTTTTTGAACCAAATCATAACCTTTTACTGTTATACATCCAAAACATGCTTTTATAATGCATGAGTGGGGATGTTCTAGCCAATGACATTTTGTTTGTGAGAGCTTCCAAAATCTTTGGCTAAATTGTAGAGCTTGGAATCATGATTGATGTAAATGTGATGAATTGATTATAACAACCTAAAACACAACTTAAACACACCCAAAAAAAATCAAACCACAACATAATGAGGTACAAATATAACATACACACAAGTTCAACACAAAGGGAAAATAAGATGTGTCAAAAACCATAGATAGAAAAAGGTAAAATTGAACCTTAATATTGCATGATGATAAATTGGAAAGCAAAAAAGAAAGCATATGAACTACATGTATTTATAGTTATTGAAGGATTATTGTTGAATTCTTTTTATAAATAAGGAGGCTTTGTGTTAAATTGACCCAAAGTATATTAGACCTCTTTCAAGGTCGCCCATCCCAATATTATTTAGATTGAAGTAGGTTCATTCTAAAATTCTTTTGAAAAGACAATTTTTTTTAAAAATTAAGTGATTTCCAAAAATGGAAATCGTTTAAATTCAATAACTTTTGCTTTATTAACATCATCTAGACTACATCTCATTTAAATGGCCAAGTTGAACATGTATGTTCACCAATAGTTTTCTCTTTTCAAGCTTGGGTACCAACAAGCCTTTGTACTATAATTCAACTTCTTTTTTTTTCACAAAGTTTGATGATTTACCCCAAATCAACTTGCTACACTTATTTAATGTCAAGTTAACACATCTCATCCCTTTCCATTCTTCTTCATTTCCTACTGTAGAAAGAATCATCACCTTCATATCTAGTATTTCAACTTGAAAATCCTCATCCTCTTTAGGCATTCTAACAAGATTCCTACTTAAAATGTCAAGATTTGTGTGTTTGCCTCCTACCATGTGGATGACCTTGAAACAAAAGTCTTCAAGCATATTCACCAAGCATCCCCTCTTGCCATGAGCATCTAATATAGTAACCAACCATTCAAGTGGCTTGTGGTGCATGCACAAAATAAAATAAATGTGGTGTAGATATTGCCTATAGTGCATCACAACCTAGATCAATGTGTAACATTCTCCCTCCATTGGGTTTGGCTCTCGAATAGGTCTTTACTTGCATAAGCCACAACCATTTCCTTTCTCCCACCTTGTTGACACAAAACAACCCCCACTCCTTTGGTGAACTAGTTAACATCCAAAATGAACATCTTGGTGAAATTAAGTCTCACCAAGATTGGAGCCAACATCAGGCATTTCTTCAACTCTTCAAAGCCAATTAACAAGCCTTAATATTGACAAAAGATACTTTGACAATTACTTTGAGTTGATGCATGTTTGTTTGTTTGAGCTCAAACAAAGGTTCTACCCACATGAGCTTAACTTCTACTAAAATTCTTGTCATAACTTGTGAACCTTAGGAATGCCCTCATGTTTGTTGGAGTCGTAGGGATTGGAAAGCACTGTACTTCCACCATTATGCTTGGATCAAGCCAAATTCTAACAACATCATCCAAAAGTACAATGTCAAAAGCTCCAAACTTACATGTGGAAGGGTTAAGCCTCATGTTCACATCTTTTCATTGATTTTACACCCTATGTAGTTGTGGTAGATGCTCCTTCCAGAATCCAATCCAAGGATGGATGTTGAGGTCATCTACAAAAACCTTCACAAAACTATCAAACTCATCCCTAAAAGTTTCATTCATCACCTTAGAAAAGGTGCCAATGGCATTTTTAGGCCAAATGGCATCACTAGCCATTCAAAAAGTCCATTATTGGTGATTAATGTTGTTTTCTTTATATCTTCTGGAACCATTCTAATATGCCAAAAGCTAAGATACAAATCATGAGCCAAAAATGTTGTGGATTTTCCCAACTGTGCTAAGACATCCTTTATTAAAGGCAAAAGGTATGTATGAATCATGTCTTGTTTGTTGATTTAAAGGTCTGTAGTCTCTACAAAACCTTCTAGGTCCATCCCACTTTGCTAGCAATGCCACCTTGTAGGCATATTCCAAATGACTAGCACACATCCTCCCAATTTGCATCAAAACCTCAATCTATTTTTAACCTCCATTTCTTCCCAATTTTTGAGAGATGGTTGGGTATAATGTGGCATGGAAAGAAGCCTTGCATGTTAATGGAATATTTTCCAATTAGGTAACATCCAAACTTTCCTTTATTCCATGCAAAGACATCAAAAAATCCCCTCAACAACTCCCGTAGTTCATCAACTTTCTGCAATCCATTTTAAGGCTTACTTGAATTTTCCTTATGTCTTTACCACCATACTTTTTCTTGCTTGTTTGCATCTTCAAGTGTTTCCATTCCTATTGTTGCAACTCCCTCCATCAATGCGAAGGTGGTTAAAGTAATTTTGATTGTGGATTCACCATGCTTCTATTTCAACTTTTGCATCTTGCATTTTTCTTCCTTCGTAACCCAACTATCTGAGAAGTCATCCTCCTCTTCTTCAAATGTTTCCTAAATATTTTTTTGTTAGTCTTGCAACAACACACCAACCGATTGCAATGGTCTCTTTGTTTTGATCAAAACATCAACCCCTTCATCCTTCATCTCCTCCTCCATCTATTTCGAGTCCAAAAAAAGCTCTTCATTAAGGGTTCTTTTTTATGGTTCAATAGTTTCTTTTATGAATTTTTTTGAAAGAAAATGATTTTGATCTATATTTGCTTCTTCAATCACCAACTTTTAAAAGGGCATGTGTTTTTGTTTTGTTGTTGCCACCTTTTCTAAGAATGCCCTTAGGCACATTTGTTCCTTTTCACCTCCTTAACTCCATCTGGGAAATCACCAAAATACAATTGTTGTTTTTACAAATGGACATTCTCTTTCAACAAGTTTCTAAAATCAGCTAACCCTTTTCAACAAATCCCATTCCTTTTGCAAAAGTTGCCAAAGGTAGTTATCTTTGTTGTGTCCCATCTAACAACTTCCTTGGACACTAGCTCCCCCTTCTTCTTTTCATCCTTTTTATAAAAACATTCTTAAAGCATATACCTCTCTCCCTCTTGGCCAACTTTTGTTGCAGAATTTTGTAAAAACAAATGCCTTCTTCCCACATCTTTAGTTGTTTTTTAAAAACATTCCAAAGACAATTGCTTTTGTTCCCTCCCAACCTCATGACTTGATGATTCCTTCAAAGACAAATGATGGATCCCCCATACCTAATCTCTTGTCCTTGCCTCTTATTCCAACTATTGTCATTCTCCAGTTCTAACTCAACAATCCAAATCAATCACATCCCTCCCAATCATCAGAACCCACATTGATATTTTCTTTAATCTCACTTTCACTTTTTTCACACATTATAAATAGGGGCATTATTATAGTTCCAAATTATCACCACTTTTTAATGAATAAACAACATTAAAATGGTATTTGGAGGTTATACGTGGACATCTAGCTCAAGACCATTTTTGATTTGGATAAGACCTCTTCCAACATCCACTACATCCCCAATTTTCATGAGAAAATCCAAACCCATCAATAGTTAAAACCATGAACATCATGAAAGATTTAGTCCTACCTACTTTCACACACAAATTCTCAACTCTATTCATTGCCTATGTGATTATGCTTAACACAGTCTTTTAGTTTAGAGAGAAGATTTTGTTGTTGTGTTGAAGCTAGTGAGCAAAGCATTAGAAGTCATCATGTTAATAGAGTTTCAGGACGAAAGTGATAAAGGTTCAAGGGGGTTTTATGGATTGGCGTTAGTGGTATTCCTATTTTCAAGTTTAACATGCTTGAGATAATTGGGTAGGGGGCATGGGAAAAACTGAATACCTAAATGTTTGGGACCTCTAAGCAAGTTTTCTGTAATAGGAGGTGGTAGGGAAAGTCTGAAAAAAATGCTATAGACATTGCTTGTCCATACGTTTATTGTCTCCATACCTACATTTTTATTAAGATTCCAAGACTTTTGTGTGTAGAATTCATTTGTTGTTAGGATACTAGCAAAAGGCCATGATAGTCCACAAAGAAAGGAATCCATAGCATGTTGATCCTTTAAGGTCCTTAGAGTCTTTTTGTTATCAGGCTATAAGGAAATGCATTGCTCCCACACACTAATTTTGTATTTTCAAGACTTTTTGTAATGATATATGCACACATTACTCTATTATATTGTGACAATTTAACATATAGATTTGTATGTCATCCTCCTTTTTTGGTGGTAGGGGTTTTGAACTTTGTTATGGCCTTTCTTCACATCTACTTTGTTCCATCCAAAACAACATAACTTTGAAAAAATAAATTTTGGTTGTTTTGTTTTTGGGCCAAAATTTGACAACATGAACCATCACAGTAATACACTTATAATGGGTTTTTGGTATTTTTTTTTTGGTTTTCTTGTGTATAAAACATTCACAATGCAATGGGCACATGCAATGGTGCCACCAGAAAGGTCATTGTTGTAAGTTTTTTTTCTTATATTAATTTATTTGTGTTTTGGGGATTCGTGATTTCAAAGCTTGCATTTGTGACATTGTTGAAGAAAGTTGGCATATTATGCTCAAAATGTTGAACAAAAAATATTTGCAACATATAGAATGACATTTCCAATTGATAATACTTAATTTTTCATTGGGTTCAAAATCATCCAAAAAAGAAGAATGAATAAACCATTCCAAATTTGATGATGTAGGCTAAGGCCTGAAGTACACATGTAGTATAATGTGTTGGATGAAGTAGTGTTCGACAAAATAGATGAAGGAACACTTACTAGGCCACTTTGACTAGAGACCCAAATTATAGGCTAATGGTATGGACAAGTGTTTTTCAGTATTCAGTGGGTGAGTCTTTTACCTTGATAATGCCCATGGGTAAATTAGATATCTTAATTGGTTGATAGTTTTTTTTCTGCTACCTTCTATTGCCATACCCAGGTGGTAAATCTATCCAACTTACCCTTGTTTTATACTACTTGATTAAAATATATTTAGATTTTACCCTTATTTGATGGGAGGTTTGTTTGAGAGTGAATAGAAATAGGTATATACTATATACCAAAATCATCAACTAGCTAAATCCTTTGCCCTACACTTAAATTATAGGGTAACTTATAGTGTAAATATATGATAAATGATAAAAAAATATTTGCCTTTATTCTATGAATAGGGTAAAAACATGGGTCAATCTTGGGGTTTCTTTGTTCAAATTGCTTAAGTAGGTCCAATGGTGAGGATCCTTCACATTAATTAACATCTTATGGTGATTGTCCTTAATGGGCTATAGTCTTTTTCTATGTTGTGGAAATCATGGTTGGTTAGGGGCCCTTGTTGTTAAAAAAAGGTTTCAATAATATTGCTCATGGATTGTTTCAAAGTCATATCAATATAAGCATTTGGCCTTTACTAATGCAATTGGAAAATTTTCACCTAATATCCACAAATATCCTTCCTAAAAAGGAGAGTGATCTTATAACTAATCCCTTTTACTCTTTAAAATAGGCATAAGAACCCCTCCTAATCTACATATGTTTAGGTTTAAGATAATGTTGGTTTTGTACTTTATGATGAGGTAAATTGGGGGGATCATTCCCAAAATGCAAGACCAAACATAGTTATCCTTAGGTCCTTATTTTGGCAATGCCTTACCTAGGGCTTTACCATACACTTTCAATGCAGGAGTTCAACAAGGTGGTGTGCATGCTTTGTATCTTTTCACATGATGTTCCTCTAAAGACAATAAGAGAAGAAAAATGAGATGAAAGGGGCTAACCCCAAAATTTGTTTGGTGATGACCCTGGGTAAGGACTAAGAATTGGGCTCTTTTGGGAATGAGGGGCCCACACACAATGTAAGAACAACTGTGATACCCAAATTCTCACAATAGCTTTGTTCAAATTCTTACCTCTATAAAGAACCCATATAATTTTGCATGGCTGTGAACTCATTTAAAAGTAGAAGAGACATTTTATGCCTAAGCCACATACACGAGAATCTTTTTTACAAGTTCTTTTAAAGCCACCTCATCCTTAGCCTCAGGAGTGACACATCCTTTGATTTTACTATTCCTAAAGAATTAGGTGAAGATTATACTTCAAACACTACCTAGGTATTCAATTAAGGGATAACAAAAAATATAAGAAGAGGCATGTAACAAATTCTTAGGCCCTTGAGAAGTGGAAGGTGCCATCCTAAGAATGCAAGGCCTCTGTTGGCCCTATTCTACCTCCCAAGATGCCATCTTATAAATTGGGGTTACTTTATTCTGTTATATATTAATTAGTTGGTGATGCTTAAAAAATCACCTTTTTATTTTATTCTATTTTATTTTTGTTTTGCAATGAGCCAATTTGATTGGCCCATCACAAAAAAAAGTTGAAACTATGGAGGCTCCCCAAAATAGAAGGTTTTATGGAAAGATGGAGTGCCTGCCCTTTGGCCCACTTATATGGGTGAGAAGGGGAGAAGTTTGGGCAAAACATATGGGATTAAAGCAAGGTGCTATTGGGAACGCCTTGGGGAACACATTGGGAACATAAAGAACTTATTGGGAACTTAAAAGGAACTATTGGGAACAAATGAAAAATGAAAAAAATGACACACACCCTTGTTTCATTGGGAGAAAAAAACAAGAAAACATGATGCATACATATTGACATTAGACCTAGAGTCTGTTTGTCTAGTAACTATGGGTTTAAGGTTTACAACACAAAAGTGATACATGTGAAAAAAAGGGAGCAAATGATGTGAATGCTTTCCAATTTTATGATCACACCTATGTGACTATGAAGAACCTATTTGTTGATCTTTTCATCATAGTTCAATAGTGTTGTCTTTTTCTATTTGTAAACTTTTTTCCCAACCTCCATTCCTTTGCACCCCATTGGTTCCCTACTATTGATTGAGAGTTCTCTCATATGTCCATTTGTGTGGAAACACTACTTCAACAAGATGATGAAAAGAAATGAAAATGATGTAACATATTTTTTGACTAGTTTATTATGGCTTGTTCAATATAATCATCAAGGAGAGATAAACTTAAATGACATCATATGTTTGGTGATTTTTGAACTTGCACTTGGGAAGAGGCTACTTTAGATGGAGGAGGATGAACCTACATTGAATTTTGTAATAAGAGTTTTATGTCCTTGCTTGACATGCCAAGGGACTCGTAGGGTGTCCAGGAGGACAATGTACTAGCACATGCAAGAAATGGTTGATGGAGTCGCAAGACTTGAAAATGCTTTGACAAAAGAGGTTGCTACTTTGGATGGACCAAGTCAGGATACATCAACAAATATTCTTGAGTTTAGTCCACCTTCATCAACATTTAGCAAGCCGAGTTAGTGCAGTGAATAACATCCAACAAGCCCAGTTAAGGCTGTGACCTTAAGACAAGCCTTAACTAACAAAATTGTGGAGTTTTAGGAAAAATGGGATGTAAGCCAAGTGCCCATCAACCTTCAAGATGACATGTTACATCAATTGTTTAGGTCATTACAAGAGGAACCCAATGTTTTTGAGGATAGGAGATTTGATTATGGTGCCTTGCCAATTGGCAGATTGTTGACATTAGTTAGTTTAAAGCTTGAGCTAATTAGAGGGTTTTCATTGCTAACTTTGTGGAAACAACTTCATAATTTGTATAGGGAGTTGGGGCTTGTAGCAATAGAGAGGTGGCGATTGTGCACTGGGTCTACACAAGCACCACATGATCCCCATCTGATGTCCCCTAGTGTAAAGGACTTGTACGAAGGCTTTGAGGTTGTGCGATGTGAGTCTGGGCCTAATTCAAGACAAAATTGAAGAGGGATTGTCCAAGTTGTTCTTAGAGGTGCCTGATCTGCTTATATATGAGGAAACACATATTAGCCTATGATTACATGCCTATTGGACCCTTGTTAACAAGCTTATGTAGAAGTAAGAGCATTTGTGAGAGGATGTTGATGACATGGAAATCTAAGGACAGGTGGTTGGGAAAAGATCGTAAGGTTTTGGTAGAAGTTATTAAAGAGCATTTTGATGGTAGCAAGTTTCATGAATATCAAGCATTTTGGAATCCTAAAGGAGAGTGGGAGGCCCCTATAATTTGTCCTAGTAGCAAATGTTGCCACTCTTTTCAAACATTTCTTCCAACTCAAAAATGTGAAGAATTGCTTTAGCATTGGGATTCAGATACAAATTATTATAGGTTTCCATGTTCAGAATGTTCAACTCTTATCAATGTTCAAAGGTGCATGTTGAAAGTAAGTTTAGAACATTTCTGTTAAATTTATTTTTTAAGTTTTGAAAAAAATGGTCTTACTTGGTGGCTTTCAATTGTATATATAACTAGATAATTAGATAATTGGCAACTTCATATTTTTCCTTGAGTAAAAGTAAACTTGCAATAGATGTCCAAATATTTAGGCTCTAGTTAGTAACAAAATAAACCTATCTAAATCCATAAATGTTGTAGGAACGAGAGCTAATAAACTAGCTAACAACCAATTGTTAGAGATTTGATAAGGTCCAATAGAAAGTAAACAAAAACCATTAGACTTAGTTTTTTTTGTCATGCACTAATATACTTTGTGTGCATCTACAGGGCGATTCGTGGAATTTTGGGTTGATGTTTCATTGGGATGGATTTTCTTTTGCAAAGACAAGTTTGAAAAATTGTTAGATAGTGGATTTGAGCATACTGAATTGTGGGAGAATAAACACATTAGATCCTATTCCTATTATGTTCATTCTATCAAGTTCAAAAAAAATAATCAAACAAGTTGACCCTCATGTTTTGATAGCATTTTTAAAACCTCTCATGACAAACTTAGAAAGGGTGTTTGTAGATGGACTCCCGATTCAGTATGCATGTCTTATAGAATTAATTAATGAATGCATGTTTGATGATTTGCCTTCTGGTTTGGCTACTTTGCGGGCCATAGTGATGGTATGGACTGGTGATCATCCTACCCAATGTAAAGTGGGGGCAATGAAAAGTGGGGGGTATTTTAGGTGTTGACGTCACTATGTTACATTAAGATGGTGTGTTCGATCTGGCAATAAGGGTTTGGTGGAATACCATGACAATAGAAAACATAGGAGGCATCCATCTACCATGTGATCTGTAGAGGACATGGCATTCACATTGAAGCAATGGCAGGAACTTCTAATTAGTAGGGAAAGGGATGAGGTTGGTTGTGAAGTGGGCATCTCAGGCTAACCATGTCTTTGGAAGTTGTACAACTTGTATGGCTTTGACATTTCTTGTGACCTCACATATGATGTTATGCACACTTTAGCATTGTGTGTCTTTAAGAAATATGTCCACATGTTGGTCAAATATGCTACAAGAAATGGGAAGATAAAAGATTTGGATGGTGCGTTACAAACTGTGAAGAAGTTGAGTCCTACCACACTTTGAGCAAGGTGGCCTAGGAGTAGAGAATCTCTAGGGTTTTATAAGGTCAAAGAGTACCAAATCTTTGTTATGTGGTGCTTACCGCATGTCCTAGATCATTTAGATTTGGGCCTAGATTCCATTTTGGGTGGGATAGGTGCAATGCTCTCACTAAGGTAGGAAGGCTATTTTACACCCATAGTCAAAGCTATGGATGAACTTTTCAAAGTAGGCAAAATGCTCGGGAATTGTTAGTAGCATGGCATGTGCGCTTGGAAGAAAGTGTTGGGCCTAACTTGTCTTTGTTGGAGCATGTTGTAGGTATTCATTCTAGGGCTTTTTTTTTGGGGCTATTTAGTGTTAAGGTGACAACATTTCTTTTGAAAATGATGGCAAACATATGTTTTGCAAGTTTTCTAGTTGCTAAATCTCATATAACTCTTTTTGAAAGATTGTAAAAATTTTGTACTAAGTTTCAATTTGGTAAAAATAACAAAAAAGAAAAACTTAAAAAAAAAACTTTCTTTCTTTATCACTTGTAGTAGCTAGATTCAATTTAATCATCTTATGGTTAATTGATAGCTTAGCTACATTACAAACTTGAAAATTAAAGCCTTGGTAGGACCATTAATATTTCATTTTGTGAAACTAGTCCATAGAGTGTTTTTATTATGAACTCTGTCACTTCAAAAACATATTGGAGGAATATAATCCATGGAACTTTGTGTTTGGGCAGTGGAGAACTTGTAGATGATGTGGAGAGGCATGGTTGTCACAATATTTTTTGGTGTTACCCTTTTAAAAGGGAAATTTCCTAAGTTGTGAACATTTCATCTAATCAAAAGACAAGTGAAGTCACTTACACCGGTTACTATGCTAGACAGATTTTCACAAAGATCCACAGAGCTATGCAACTAGGCAATGATGGTCTATTCCTAGGTGGAAGAGCTTTGAAAGAGGTTCACAAATATTTTCAACTACTTACAGATGTCCATCGTGTGATGTGACGCACTCCCAACTCCTTGAAAGACTCAAAAGTGAGTCCAAATACAAAATAGTGGAAGGGAGCAAAAAAGGGAGGAGTCAGGGCACACTCCCTAGCTCACAACACTTTGAGGGGTAGAGGGGCATGTTGGAGCTCCAGGATGGGACTAGGAAGAGTTGACAAGCTTCATTCACTCACACAGGCCTACACACAACCCACACAAGATGGTTAATGCATAGTTGGAGCACTTTTGGTGCTAGGACGAGCCATGGGCAACACGAGACACACAAGATTCACCATGGCCCAAACTTGGGGGAAGCCATCATCTTCCCCCTTATAGTATACTTTGCACCTCTCCATGGGGCCTACATCCAAATGACTTTTCTCTCCCGGGACTCCTGCATGGGAGTCCCGAAATCGCGCCAGCTAAGATTCCCGCAACTTTGGAGCCCCATAACTTTGTGAGTAGACATCAAATTGACATGCAGTCCAAAGCAAAGTTGTAGCTCTTGTTGAGAGCTTTCCAACAATATGTCGCACGTCACCTGTAGCTAAGTAAATCGGGTCAATTCCCAACTTTTTCTGGTCAGGAGTCAAATTGGCAGTTTGACTCCCGACCCTTCTTTTGGCTATAACTTGTGTTTCAGATGTTTAAATGAGCAATGCAAGCTCATTTTAGACATCTAGGTTCCAAGAGCTTTCTAATGGTATAAAACACGCCATAAGCCATTGAGTTTTAACCCCTCAAATCGCTCTCTAAAGTTTTAGGAGTCCACCGAGACTCCATCTCCCAAAGTGAGAGTTAGCTTGGGAGTGTGAGGGTTCACTCCCTCACACTTTCCTACACTCCTGAAAGCATGTGATGTGACTCTTGGGCTTCCTTTTGGTTCGCAACCTTGTAACCCCTTTGCCTTGGTCGCAAGCCTAAGGCTAGGGTTGCGACATGATGGACCAAGATTTGACAGTTTGTGAGCAGTGGCATGAAGAATGTGGTGGTTGTGCCTTCTCAAGAAATAGCTCGAGCAGTTTCCAAATTGGTGCAATGGTCGCCAACAGGCTCATGTAAGCAAGTTTTATTATAGAAAGGCATAATTGTGGGTAGGAAGATCGGCATCAAAGTAGCAATCTCAGAAAACACAATCTCGTACTTGTAATGTTTTTGGAGCACCATCGGGATCATGACCATTGAAAATTCTCAACTTTTTCAAACTTCAGTTCAAGGATTCTCATTTTGGATGAGGCATGGAAAGGAATTTTGCGCTGGTGATTAAGTGGTTGTTGAGCTTGATGAGCCATACGAAGGGCACATGTGGACATTGAAGGCCAAAATCACCCAATTTTTCATCCACGAATTCTATGGTGATAGGAGAGTTTTTTTCCAAGTCAAGTATTACAGTACGGCAACATCAGCATCATCGTGTTCTATGGCTGTCCAACACCTGTATTGACATGATTATTTGACAACCACATCCACAATAGTGGCTTGGGAATGACATCAAACCAGCTCACCTTCTTATGCACAAATTCATTCCGATGCCTTTGGTAGGGCAGAATAATGGGATTCTTTTAGCTTATGAATTAAAGGATGTTTCGCCGCGTGACCATTTGTTTCAGCTAGGGATGCTTGGCCACTACCCTCCTTATCCAGAAGTTGGGGATGTGGTGATAGTTCGGAACAATAGTGACAGGTCCTTCTCCATGGTAGTAGTAAGGAGTGTGTCTACACCAACATTTACAACTGATTTTCAGGTAGAAGAAGAAAGCAAGAGGAAAGCCATTGTAGTAGGGCCACTCATGTAACAAGATTACTTTGTGTGTACGGTGTGCCTGGGCATGTTGGAAGTTTATGGGCGAGTGCGTGGAACCTTCAAGAGGTACAGGGCCTTTGGGATTACAAGCACCAAGTTTTTGCATTCTATTGAAAGAATTTTGGATGATGCCCAAGTTATTCATCATCACAATGGGAACCTATTGAATGGATATGGCAAGACATAAAGAATGCTCATGGTTAGCTCGGAAGGTGAGAACCATTTTTACCTTCTTCAAAAGTTAGAAGTTAATGAAAAGAACTAGGCTTAAAATTGTTGTTGTAGATTGATAATTTCTATTTACATGATTACTGTAATACTATGTAGTGGCTGCCTGATAAGTAGAATACTCGTGCAGAACTGGAGGAGTTTGTTTTAGAGGTGGACTTTGGACCAAATATCAACTGTGGGCAGTTTGTGGAACGCCAATACAGCAGCTGGTTCATGGCAGACTTGCTGGTCTAATGTCTAAAGCATGTGATATCACTAATAGAAATTGGCCAAAATGTAACCACTTTATTTACGACTACATGCGACTATTAGTTATTTGTAACTACATTTGGACATTTTTGCAACTATTTCTTGTTTTGGTCATATTTGCAACTATTTTGGTGTTCATCCTTTCATGTGAACAGCGTTTAGTTTGGTTTTCATCCAAGCAGAATAATTTATATCCCATTAGTTGCAAATGTCACCAATTTAGTTGCAACCCTATGAATATACAAAGGTGTATTTTGTGAATTCTAAGGAATATAATTGGGTGTATTAATATTTATAAATGTATATTTTGAATGTATATGAACAACCATATTCCATGTGTATTCAAGTAATATTATTAAAATAAATAGCCTCAATATAATGGTTACATTGATTGGTGTATATTTTGAGTATATTAAAGTTTTATTTAAAACATTTATTAAATATATTATGCCCATATTAATTACAAGTTTATCCAAACCATCTTATTATACTTTTTCAAATTATTACAAATGATATTTATTAATATTAATATTATATGTTTATATTAGTTACATGTAATTAAAAAATTCAATATTATCTTCCATTTATTATTTTTTAAAAAATATTTTATTACATAATGATCATAATGATGATGATATTAGAGTGATAGGAAAAAAAATTATAATTATTAAAATAATTATATAATATAATATATTATTATATTTTATTAAATTATTTTCAAATGACTAATGTACTTATTAAAATTTGATTTTTTATTCATTAAAAAAAAGAGAATCATAATAGATCTTACAAATGACATAATAGTTATAATAAAAAAATAGTTAACCTAGGCTACCTACAAATTACATTATTATTGTTATAAATAATCAATTATGATGTATCACTATATTATAATAATTACCAAAATATTAATATATAGTTTTGAATTTTATATTTCATAATTATAATTAATATTTATGAATTATGAATTATTCAATTATTATAATCAATTACTGATATATAATTTTTATTTTCAGTTTTATTATTTTATTATAATTATTGTAGTAGTTAGAATGGAAATTTAATAAATTAATCTATAAATGCAACAAATATTTTCGAAGGAAAAGTATTCTTGTTAAAAATATAAAATATTTATTGTAATTATTCATAAATAGCTATAATGAATGAAGTAATAATATGAATAATAAAAATGAAATAGTAAACATTGATTACCAACTAGTTACAATATTAATTGAATTAATGTTATTTTTATTATTAAAATATTTACATTTATATTTATTATGAATTATAACAATGAAAATAATAATGGGAATAATTGTAAAAATAGTTAGCCCACATTAGGTTTTAATTATATTATTAGATTAAAAAAACTATTACTCAGTTTTTATAATCATTAATTATTAGTTACTGAATATTTTGAATTATTATATTAATTTATTTGGTTATGATATAACAATTAATTATGAATAATTAACTAATTATTTCAATATTAACCAATTACTGGTTAATGAAATTGGTTGATAGATCATTATAGTTCATATAGTAATAATGTTTATCTAGCTAATTAATTAGGTAATATTTAATAATAACTAATAATATAATTAATTAAGTAGTCATAATATATTGATGATTATTACTATAAATAATTAGTTAGTTGGATTATTTATAAAATGAATTAGTTAATTTCTAATTTATTTATAAATTAATTAATTAACTAACTTATTAATTGATTTTTTAAAATTTTATTTATTAAATAGTTAGTAATTTTATTAGTTAATTATTTAGCTAGTTAGTTGTCACATATCTATTTAATTATATACTTTTCAAGATGAGAATGAAAGGCAAAACATGTGGGATAAACTTTTTAGCTACAAATCATTTGCGACTAAACATTTTTAGTCGCAAATGACTTGTAGCTAAAAAGTTTATCCCACATGTTTTGCCTTTCATTCTCATCTTGAAAAGTATATAAACAAGGTGCTTTGTCTTTATATTTCCACATTTAAAACATGGACATATGGGATGAGCCATCGAAGACGACTTAACCCAAAATTAAAAAAATATATTCATGTGTTTACCCTTAATTACATACTTCCCTAACTTACCTACCTACTATTCTACCTACCTACCTACTTGCTTAAGTAGATATTTGGCCTAGGTAGATAAATAAGTTTTTATCTAGATAGGTGTTTAGCCTAGAAAGGTAGGTAGGTACCTAGTTCAACTTACATACCTAAATATTGATTTAAATGGAATTTGGAAAAATTCAATTAATATGCCACATGGCAAATTTCTATTGCACCACGTGTCACAATCTAAACCATCCAAATATAAAAATTAAACGTCTTGGATTATTTCAAAATAATAAAGATATATTTTTAATTATTAAGAGTGGGACACGTGGCAACACATAATTTGTTCCCTTGTTCATAAAAAAAAGTCGCATCCTAATTGCAAGCGACAATACGTATAAGTCAAAGGATGAAGGCGTATTTTGTTGACTTTTTCTTTTATCCAAAATTCATTGTCGTTTGCGACTTGTCCAACGCGACTATTAAGATTTTAGTTGCAAATGTCGCTTATAACTAAAAATTAGTCGCAAAGACATGGCCATTTTCTACTAGTGTATATTGAACATGATGGGATTCATCCCCTTACTCTCAACTCTTGTGAGATGGCTGGTCTGCTGAACACCTCTTCTTGTGCACCAGTCAACTTAGAAGCAGGTGACTCTGAAGAGATTGCACAAGTTGATGCACTCCTCCTAATGTCTGATCTGCAATGTGTAGGTCAACTTGGTGCTCCTGTGCACTGCTGGCTTTCTCAAACAGCTCACAAGTTGGGATTGTTCCATCATCCACTTCTTAAGCTTTTTCATGGACTTTTGTATTGTGTTTTATATTTCTGTGTGCATCTTTGATTCATGGCAAATTCTATTTGTGATTTCAAGCAAACAGGGTTCAAAGGCATAAGAAGAAGAATTTGGGTCTCTGGGATCTTCATGTGCAGCTTCTGTAATTTTGGGTTTTTTTTTTTCTTTTCTTTTCATTTAATTCATTTGCAGGTCTTGTAGAACAGTGTGCCTGCAATCTTGGGTAGATTGATAATCACTGGCATCTGATCGCAGGTTAATCTTCTTGTTGGATGTCTGCAGATGACGAATCTGTCATAGATCAGTTCAAGGGACTATTAGCACTCCAGGAGAAAGGCTCATCAGATCCATGTAGGTGCAGAATCCAAGAGAGGGAGCTTGCTTCCTGCACCTACTGGAGTACCTGATCCCTCATGGCAGGTAGTACCTCATGTTGGCACCTGTTGTTACCTCAGCTTAATACATGCTTCCTAACTGTATGAAATACCTGATGATTTTGGCTCACTCCTGAGAATACCTGTTGAACTCAGGGGTAAGTACCATCACAGAATCAAAAATCCACCTTCACTTCTTCTGTTAGCGATTGCAATGGGTTTGCAGACAAGTTTACAATCGGCACCAATGATGGGTGGGAGGTTGCATCCTCAATGTCAATGTCATTCAGACTTTGCTTTTCTGACCAGTCAGCTCTGAAGGAATTGACTGTAAAGTTTGGAGGTGAAATTGCTTTCATTAGTGTCTGCACTCTCCAAACCTTCCTGAGTCCAGACAGAAGTTGTACCCATCAGATTCTTAGCTGCAGGTTTCAATCCATAGAAGCAATTGATGAACTGCAGTGTTGATGAGTTGAAGAGAAGCATGCAGCAGATTGGAGCTTGCATGACCTAGATGATATTGTCACTGCTGGTGGAGCAGCTGCAGGTGCTGATTGGATTTTTCACTCAGGTGTAAAGTTACTGAAAGACTGCAGTTGATGCCGGATGATTGTTTTTTTCCCTTAGCCTGCAAGTTGTTGTAATTTGAGAAAAACAAAATGGTTTTCAAGTATTTGTGGCGTTGAGTTGTATTGGAAGGGATTTTTTTGCTGGAAGAAGATCTCAGAGGAGGTCTCATTCCACACCAAGGAATGACTCACTTCCTGCTGCAAATGCTGATTTCAGAAGAGGTGGGAACAAGGGTACAGCCAAGCTCTCTGTGAGCAGGAGTTACAGGAGTAGTAGGAATAGTAGACTGAGTCCTCATCCTCTCCACAATGAATCGGGGAGCTTAAGAATCTGACAGTCGGTAATATGGAACGGGCTTTAGGAAGTGAGGAAGAAGCGAAGAAAAGGAAGCAGCAAGGTCAGGACCACTGGGCTGAGAGACAACATTTGGAGAAGAAAATCAGCCCGAGAGTGAATAGAAACTTGAGACTGCTCTAGACTATACTCGCAAGTTTGCAGTCACTGCCCCTTGCAATAAGTATTTCCCAGACTTCTTGAATCATGGACTTGTGATATCTGATTTGCATCAAATTCTTGGAGATTCCTTTGGCAATGACTCTTTTGGATTTGAAGAAGTTCTGGGCATTCTGCACAACTGCAGTTTATGATTTGGGTGCATTTGATGTGTATTTGTGCTTCTGAACACCATTTGCACCTTCTAGTATGCAAGGGATTCAATGAGTGACTGTTTTGGAGCAAATTCTTATTGTTGTGCACCAGAGCATGTCATTGGTTGTGTTAACCCTAATGTTGCACAATTTTTTGTTGAAAATCTGGCGAGTACAAAACCAACAAAAAACACTTATTGACCATAATTCTACTCTCATACTTTAGTTGGAATGTGCATGTATTTGTAATACAGTGATGCATTTGAGCATTGAATGATTTCCATAGATCATTACATGGTTTTTTCCCTTGTATTTCATCTTTTAATTTCCTCATCTTTCCATAAATTCAGTTTTTCACTCATCTTTTTCCACATCTCAACTAGAATTGTTGTTTGTCCCTCATTGCAGAAAACTTGAGATGGTAAATAATTCAATTTTCCCCTTGTGGCCATGTGGGACTTCCTCACAGGCCCCTTAATTCTGCAATTTCTGCAAAGACATGAATCCAGTAGCTCATGTAGTACCATCAGAAAACGAAGAGTGGGGGGCATTGATTTCTTCACACAGCTGTGATCATATGCAGGACACCCGTGACGCGACCATCATGCACACAACGTATTTGGTACAATCCCAACTGGCTGTGGAATTTTTACAATTTCTCAAATCTATGATTAATTAATCGGTCACACAAGCTTAATATCTCAAGTGTTTAGTCTATTACTCACCCGTGGCTTCTACGATCCTTGATGATACACCGCGTGATGACGTATTGGCTTCGACTACGACTGCCTGCAACTGAGCATCATGACCGGGAGAGATGACAATTGGCTCCCGCCCACGTGCAGCAAACTCTCGACGAAGCTTCCGAAGATATCGGAGGAGTTTTACCAATTCTCTTGCCAGTCGCACTAAGAGCACGAGACTGAGGAAAACCAGGATTAGAACTTCTGCATGTGGATCATCAACATCGAACTGCTGGCGTGGAATTAGCAGCTGGAGATCATGGCTGGACCTGGTCACGGGTGCCATGAGTCGAGCCGGGGGACGTGATCGCAAGCTGGGTGGAGACTTCATTCTTCAGCTGCCAGCAGATGATTAGTAGCACTGAAGCTCCTGCAACAAACAAATAAATCACTGCTATTATATTAGAACTGTAGTCACAAACAAAGCCTTGATCAATGAAGAATAAGTTGCAGTGCAAAGACGGTACCGAAACACGCAGGAGATGAAGCATTGAAAGGGGAGGTGATAAAGAGTTGATCAAAACCTGTTTCAACTCAACCCTTTTATAAATCCCATGATCCACAGACGTTCATTCAGGTTCATCTCAAGGACGAGCCACCATGCGGGAAGTAACGCGGGGCGCACCGAGGAATAAAACATAATCAGAGAGTTGCGAAGAAGGACATGAATAGGGAAAATGAAAAAATGGGAAAAAACAGATCTTCCCAGTACGTGGCAAACAGAGTCCGTTTAAATTGCTTAAATTGTTTAATCTGAGCAGGTGAGAATTCATACGGACGTCTGAGTCTGAAAACAATCTGGTTGTTAACATAATGTTGTGTTAATTCTGTGGGTTACCATTCTATGTTTAGGGAAGTGAGCCACATTATCGAATCTACAAGGAGTTCTTTGATCTCAAGCTTGAAATTTGTCATGAATACGAAAGTATATGAAATTGCAATCCTTTCACACCACACTCTTTTGTGCCTTTTGTGACTTGAAATCTGTCATGAATATGAAAATGTATGAAATTGCAATCCTTTCACACCACACTCTTTTGTGCCTTTTGTGACTTGAAATCTGTCATGAATATGAAAATGTATGAAATTGCAATCCTTTCACACCACACTCTTTTGTGCCTTTGTTCCAATGTTGGGACCAGGTCAACGTTATAGTGTAATTTTTTTAACTGGATATGTTTTTAGAGAAATAAGTATCAACTTGGAAGCAGAAAATGTGATGAATGTACAAAAACAAAAAAAACCATCGATACTATGCGCTCAGTGGAAGAAGAAGTCGTTTTGAGGATTTGCCCATGGTGCTAAGCACCTCGCAAAAAGCCTCATGGCATGATCATCATTGCGCTATGGTTTGTCACCAAAAATGATCCGAAGAAAGACATCAGCAGAGACGAGTGTAGGATTCAACAGCAGTTTGAGAAGAAGAGCAGAAAAACAAAGACACCCAGGGAGAGGTCAGCCATAGAACACTTGTCGTCGAACATTTGAAACAAGCCAAGACTGTTGGGAGTCGATCCCGCATGGCCTATTGTACCGATCGACATACTTACAACACACTTCACAAAGCGTGCTGCAAGCCTCTCTCCGTCTGTAAAGAGTAACTAGCGAGAAGCGAACGGAAAATCCTTCACCCCTCTCCTCTTATCTTCACATTTCAAAACAAACAGACATTGAATCACCAACGACAGCGTCAGTTCTCAAGCTGGTAGCGAATACTGGAAAGGACTTGAAAACCAGTCAAGAAATTCTGTCTTCCTAAAGATTAAACAAGATAAAGAGATCCCAGACTGCAGTTCAAAGCCACACCGTAAGACAACAAATCTTCAACCAAAAAAAGAGACACAAATCAAACTTTCAAAACAAAAAAAAAAAACAAAGACTAGGGTCAAGGAACAGAGCGCAGGAAATCACATTCCCATCCCGATGTACAGAAGCAAGGAGAACGCAGCTCGGTGAGGAGTTGAGAGAGGCGCGCGCAATCGTTACGAGTCGGACGGTTTGGCTCTTCCCATCATTTTGAACCCTAAACCCTAACCCTAAAATGGAGACCAAGAACACGTGTCACCACCATAGGACTAAACCTCCATAGGTAACGAAGAACCCAGTGTTATCAGGTTTTTTTTTTTCTTATTTTCATTTTTTTGGGCAATTTTGTGAGGTAGGTGTACTGGCAATCGTCCACAAGAGGGCTTTAGCCAAATTTGGCTACAGGTCAGAGAGAAAAATACAAAAATTTTGAAACCCTGGTATGCACTGTTTTTTCCATTTTTGTCAATTTTGTGATACTTGCTTAAGTGGTGATAGTCCATGAGAATATTTAGCCAAATTTGGCAATATTCAAAATATGAAAGTATACAATCTTAAGTACCCTTTCATATTGTAGGGAGAGGTGGCAATTTTTGGCGATTATTTTTTAAAAGTGGAATTTGTGACAGAATGTTTTTGAAAATATTTTACCCAAAATAGAGAAAATTCGCCACAAACAAAAAAATTGCACTGCTGCTATGTACTGGACCTATGGTCAAAAAAATAGGATGATTTCAACTTGTTTTTTCCATTGAAAATATGGTGACTTTGAGCCATTTTTTCCAAAAAAATCCTTTGTACAACAAGTCACAGCCCCACCCTTTTTTTTTTTACTGTCACAAAGTGATGAAATATTGTTGCCCCAAAAAAGAAACCCTAATTGCTATATGATGGTAACTGAAACTCCTGATGCATTCCAATGAGGAATTCAGTCTTCCATTTACACAAGTGAAAACTAGGGACATCTTGTAACTGCCAAGGAGGTTTGACAATGGGCCAAATTCGAGAGGAGCAATGTACTGGCAACTTTCGAAGAAGAAAATGACAGTATTTACATAGAATATGTATGAAGAACAGGGGTTGCAACAAACTACATCCATGAAGAAGAAGTGTTGTGGCAAACCGTGTTTGTAGAAACTTGTTGTGTTTGTAGAAACTTGTTGATAATAAGGAGATAAAAAATGATTGGTAAGTTTCTCCATCATATTATCGATGACAACGAATAACTTGGCACTGAAAAACAAATACCCCTTTATCTCACGTCTTTCATAAACTATACAACGAACGACTTCACTTGTCTGACTATGCGCCAACTTCTGCAAGCGTCCTCATTCATGTTGTGATGTAATACCTTGGGAGCTTCAACACTAATTGATTAGCTGTGGTATTTCCAGAAATGATTTTTTTGGGAAGATTTAAAATTAATTTAATTTTCATGAAAAATCGTAATTTTTGGGGTTTTGAACTTTGAACTCATTTTGGCTTATCCTCCCTGATGTTTACGGGCTAAAATCATTTGCAAGGTGTTTGAAACTGTTCAATTGCCACATTTAATTATTTCCCCAAGTACCGAAATCAAGGATTGTAGAAGCCATGGGATGTCAGTATGAATTCTCACCTGCTGAGATTAAACAATTTAAATGGACTCTGTTTTTCCCATTGGACTCTGTTTGCCAAGTATTGGGAAGATCTGGTTTTTTCTCTATTCATGTCCTTCTTTGCAACTCTCTACTCTGATTTTGTTTTATTAATCGGAGCGCCCCCCACCTGGCACATTATTTGGAATCTGCATATTTTAAAATGAAAACATAGAAAAAAATATACATTAATGGGTGGCACAAGTAAAAGGGTGGCATAAAATTTCCCTCCTAGGCAAGGTCCATTTGTCACCTTAGTATATACTAGTGGGTACCCGTTAATTGCTTCAACCAATTAATAACGCACGCACGCTCTCAGGACCTGGGTTTCAGGCCCTCAATGCGAGGTTTCAGGACCTGGCTCTCAGGACCTGGGTTTCAGGCCCTCAATGCGAGGTTTCAGGAACTGGCTCTCAGGACCTGGGTTTCAGGCCCTCAACGTGAGGTTTCAGGACCTGGCTCTCAGGACCTCGAAAGCTCTCCATCCTACCTACGGTCGTCTTATCTTCTTCCCGTCACTTTTCTCTGCGTCCACCGTCACTTTTCTTTTTCCTCGTCACTTTTCTATGCGTCCACCAATCACTTTTTTCTGCGTCCGGTGGTCACAGACGGACGCATAGACAGACGCACCGAGTGACGTTATATATAAGATTCACCAATTTATAAATATTGAAGTACCTGGCATGGTTTGATGGCAAGGTGCGTCGTAATTATTATATTTTTGTCATGTACTCTTGATAATGATAATATTATGATTTTATGATTAAGCATTATACTAAACTAGTGTGAACCCGATGCATAATGCATCTCATCGATCCCCCCCACCCGGTCTTTCGCATTTCCCACTCTGGTTCACTTCCACCTATTAAGACCCCTAGAACCCCACCCCCACCCCCTCCCCCCCTCCACGAAAAAATAAAAATCATGACCCTCCTAAACCCTTAGCCCAAAAAAAGCGCACCCAAATCTCCTCACCCACCCTCCAAATCCCAAAAATACCTCCCCCATCGACAACAGCAGTTGTTGTGCGGAAACGGACGTAAAGATAAAAGTAAGAAGTAAGAACTCGAGGTCTTGAATAGTTTTTGGGCCCTCGAGTTCGAGGGGACAGTTTTATTAAAAGTGATCTGGGCTTCAGGACCTCGACAAACAGACAGACGCCACCCTGCCTTGCCCTGCCCTGCTCGTGCCCTACCCTATTTGTCACCACATTCAGATAGACACCACCATGTTTGCTTTTATATATAGGATAATGAAGCTAGTGAGCTTGAGAATTTTTTTTAGATTTTTTTTTAAAAATCACAATTTTTGTCAATTTCAAAAATAATTTGTTACTACCTAACCAACCTAGGGTACAATATATAAGGACTTATTCCCTGACACAAGTTTTTGTCAACTTATTAAGGGTTATGACAAAGGAATATCTTAAGGAAAGTTTTGCCTAAAATTGAGTAGTTTTTAGATCCACAAGAAAAAATGATCACAAATCAATTATGCCTTTCACATGGCACACTTTTAAGACTTAAAATTAGAAACATAGACATTCCACTTACATCACCAAGTATATATTGAACGTTACCCATATCCAAATGCACTTTTCAAATTCTTTAAATATACATATATAAATAAACTTCAATATATGCCCACATTTCCAACAACTAATTAATTCGATGCAAACAATTTAATAATGGTGGAAGGACAATTTAATATTTGTTTCACATATGTATATGACGCATTAATGGAATTTGAAATGTAAAGGCTACTTTCAAAATGAAGGGTCAAATATAAGAATCTTTGATATCTTTTTATTTCCAACTTAAAAGCATCTCCACCCATACTTGTATCAAGGCATGCATTCATATTTTTCACGTTCATTATTATTTATTTACATATCTCAAGCCCAACCCATCAACTTGAAAGTGAGAGCTTAGAAAGTGGGAGACCCCAAATTAGAAAGCAATTGAACTAATCAATTAATATGGCCAATCCACAATAACATTTAAACTATGTAGAGGTTTTTGCCAACACCACCACATCATGTGCAAACATGTGGTTCAAAACCCTTTTATTGAGCCAAATCATAACCTTTTACTATTGTACATCCAAAACATGCTTTCATAGTGCGTGAGTGGGAATGCCCTAACCAATGACATTTTGTTTGTGAGAGCTTCCAAAATATTTGGCTGAATTGTAGAGCTTGGAATCATGATTAATGTAAATGTGATGAATTGACTATAACAACCTAGAACACAACTTAAACACAAAAAATTAAATAAAAATTAAACCACAACAAAACAAGGTACAAATATAACATACACCCAAGTTCAACACAAAGGAAAAATAAGATGTGTCAAAACCATAGATAGAAAAATGTAAAATTGAACCTTAATATTGCACAATGATAAATTGGAAAGCAAAAAAGAAAGCATATGAACTACATGTTCTTATTGGAGGATGATTGTTGAGTTCTTTTCTATAATTAGTGAGTCTTTGTGCTAAATTCACCCAAAGTATATTAAAACTCTTTCAAGGTCCCCCATCCCATTATTATTTAGATTGATGCAGGTTAATTCTAATAATTTTTTTTTGAAAAGACAATTTTTAAAAAAATTAAGTGATTTCCAAAAATGAAAATCATTTTAAATTCAATAACACTGGCCATCACTTAGAGTGCATCTCTCACTTAAATGGTGAAATTGAACATCTATGTTTTCCACCAATCGCTTTCTCTCTTTAGGCTTGGGTGCCAACAAGCCTTAGTACTATAATTCAACCTCCTTTTTATCACAATGTTTGATGATTTACCCCAAATCAACTTGCTACATTTATTTAATTTCAAGTTAACACATCTCATCTCTCTCCATTTTTTTTCCTTTCCTACTACAAAGAAAGTTATCACCTTCATATCTAATATTTCAGCTTGAAAGTCTTCATCCTCTTTAGGCATTCCAACAAGATTCCTACTTAAAGTGTCAACATTTGGGTGTTTGCTTCCTACCCTACGGATGATCTTGAAACTAAAGTCTTGGAGCATATTCACTAAGCATCCCCTCCTACCATGAGCGTCTGACATAGTAACCAACCACTCAAGTGACTTGTGGTACATCCACAAAATAAAACAAATGTAATGTTGATATTCCGTATATGCATCATAACCTAGATTAATGTGTAACATTCTCCCTCCATTGGGTGGTAGTTTTTTTGGCTTTCGAGTAGGTCTTTATTTACATAAGCCACAACCACTTCCTTTATCCCACCTTGTTGACACAAAATATCCCCCACTCCTTTGGTGGACCAATCTACATCCAAAATGAACATCTTGGTGAAATTAGGTCTCCCCAAGATTGGAGTTGACATTAGGCATTTCTTCAACTCCTCAAAAGCCAATCGACAAGCCTTACTCTTGACAAAAGACACTTTAACAATTACTTTGAGCTGATGCATGTTTGTTTGTTTCAATTCAAACAAAGATGCACAAAGCATCAACTCAAACAAAGGTCTTACCACATGAGCTTAACTTTTGATAAAATTCTTGTCATAACTTATGAACCCTAGGAATGCCCTCATATTTGTTGGAGTTGTAAGGATTGGAAAGCATTGTATTACCACCATTGTGTTTGGATTAAGCCAAATTCCAACATCATCTAAGTGGCCCAAAAGCACAATGTCAAAAGCTCCAAACTTACATTTGGAAGAGTTAAGCCTCATGTTCACCTCTTTTCACCAACTTAACACCATGTGTAGATGTGGTAAATGTTCCTTCTAGAATCCAATCTGAGCATGGATGTTGAGGTCATTTATAAAAACCTTCACAAAACCATCAAGCTCATCTTTGAAAATCTCATTCATCACCCTAGAAAAGGTGCCAATGGCATTTTCTAGGCCAAACAACATCACTAGCCATTCAAAAAGTCCATTCTTGGTCATCATTGTTGTTCTATTTATATTTTTTGGAACCATTTTA
Source organism: Sphagnum tenellum (assembly GCA_963921925.1). Lineage (NCBI taxonomy): Eukaryota > Viridiplantae > Streptophyta > Sphagnopsida > Sphagnales > Sphagnaceae > Sphagnum > Sphagnum tenellum. The sequence goes on from OY998153.1 coordinate 15,505,317, forward strand.
ATATGCTAGAAGCCAAGATTTAAATCATGAGCTGAAAATGTTGTGAATTTTCCCAATTGTGCTAAAACATCTTCTATTAAAAGCAAAGGCTATGTATGAATCATGCCTTGTTTGTTGATTTAAAGGTCTGTAGCTCCACAAAACCCTTCTAAGTCCATTTACTCCCTCTTAACAACTTCCATAGACATTAGCTCCCCCTTCATCCTTTCATCCTTTTTATAAAAACCTTTTTAAAGCATATACCTCTCTCCTTCCTAGGCAACTCCTATTGCAAAATTTTCTAGAAACAAATACCTTCTTCCCACATCTTTGGTTGCTTTTGAAAAAAATTCTAGGGACAATTGCTTCTACTCCCTCCCAACCTCATGACTTGATGATTCCTTCAAAGACAAGTGATGATCCCCCATAGTTAATGTGTTGTCCTTGCCTCTTGTTCCAATTGTTGCCATTCTCCAATTTTGACATTTTCATGTAAACTCAATAGTCCAAATTAATCACATCCCTCCCAATCATAAAAACCCACATCGATTTTTTCTTCAATCTTACTCTCACTTTCTTCACGTTATAAACATGGCATTATTGTAATTCTAGATTCATCACCACTTGTTAATGAATAAACAACATTAATGGTATTTGGAAATAATACTTGGACATCTAGCCTAGGACCATTTCTAATTTGGATAAAACCCTGTTCAACATCCAGTACATCCCCAATTTTCATGAGACAGTCCAAACCCATCAATAGGTTGTATCCATCAATGTCTAAAACCATGAACGTCATGAAACATTTAGTCCCACCCCCTTTCACACCCAAATTCTCAACTATTCTCATTGCCTATGTGATTATGCCTAACATAGTCTTGTAGTTTTTAAAGCACACCACCAAATGCATCAATCCTAGTTCCCTTATTATGGTAGTTGAGATCACAAACACAAAAGCCCATGCATCAAATAATCGTGTACTTGATGTTCACCAATTTCAACAGAGAGGTGAATGCTTCTACCTTTTCCCATGTGATTCAAACATATTACTTCCTTGCGCAACTTACTAGTTTCCCCCGCAATTTGCACTTATGCTTGCCTTGTTTCATCCTTTTTCCTTTTTCCCAACTTGACCAAACCTTCCAAGTATTCCAATTCTTCAAGCACTATTATTATCATCTCCATTGGGGAAAATGAAATCTTCCCCTTCATGAAATGCATAAATGTTTTTGACCTCATAGTTATACCTTGATTTGTAACTTAGTTTTAATCCCTACCTAATTTTTTAATAATATGTTTCCTTATTTTTCTTAAAAAGGGTGTGACCTAGATTTATGTTAATAATATTTTGATTATTAAACCCTAACCAAAAGAAATGATAGATAACCCTAATGAATGAAATATTGGGTTATGGATGTATTGGCAAAAAATGCCAAGAAAGAAGACGATTGGCGATCATTGATATTAAAGGAGTTGCATTTTGCTTATTTGATGTTTTTGCCATTATTTGTTTTCTGTTGTTTGCAAGTTATGAAATTTAATGTGTTGTTCTTCATGGAATGTTAACACCTAGATCAGAAGCTAGTGGTGGAACACTGCTTCCTAGATTTTCTTTGTTGGTGTGATACAAGGTTTGTTGGAAGGAGTAAAGAAGGTGCTTGGTGAAGGAACAAGATAAATACCTAGTGATGAGAAAAGCTAAACACTCTAGTTTTCTCATTCAATTTTCAAAAAAAATTTGGTCTATTGGTTTTTTAAAAAGCTTTTAGGAGGAATGCCTAAAGCTTGGATTTTGAATAGTGTATTCATGGTTTTTTTAGGATTTTTCTATTGCGTTGAAATTAGTGAATAGAACATTAGAAGTCATCATGTTAGTAGAGTTTCAAGACAAAAGTGATGAAAGGCTCAAGGGGTTTGTATGGACTAGCCTTCTTAGTATTCCTACTCAAGTTGAATGTGCTTGAAATAGTTGGGGAAGGGGCACAGGAAAGACTTAATACTTGAATGTTTGGGAGCTCCGAACAAGTTCTATGTAGCAGGAGGTGGCTAGGAAAATTTGAAGAAAATGCTATAAACATTGCTTGTCCATATCTTTATTTTCTCCATACCTACATTTCTATTGGGATTCCAGGAATGTTGTGTGTAGAATTCATTTGCAGTTAGGATACCAACAAAAGGCCATGATAGTCCATAAAGAAAGGAATCCAAAGCATGCTAAATCATCAAGGTCCTCAGAATCTTTATGTTATCAGGCTATGAAAAAATTCATTGTTCCCACATGCTAGTTGTGTATTTTCAAAACTTTTTATAATGATATATGCACACATTACTCTGTTGTGACAAGTTAGCATAAAGATTTATATGTCATCCTCCTTTTTTGGTGGCAAGGGTTTTGAACTTTGTTATGGCCTTTCTTCATATATAGCTTGTTCCATCCAAAACAACATAACTTTGAAAAAATAAATTTTGGTTGTTTTATTTTTGGGCCAAAATTTGACAACATGGACCATCACCGTACTACACTTATAATGGGTTTTTGGTTTTTTGTTTTGGTTTTCTTGCGTATAAAACATTCACAATGCAATGGCCACATGCAATTGTGCCACCAAAAAGGTCATTGTTGTAAAGTTCTTTTCTTATATTAATTTATCTTTGTTATGGGGATTCATGTTTTCCAAGCTTGTGGTGGAAAGAACTAAAGACTAAAACTCATTTTGACATTTTTGAAGAGATTTGGCATATTATGCTCAAAATGTTGAACACAAAATATTTACAACATATAAAATGACATTTTCAACTGATAATACTTAATTTTTCATTATGTTTCAAAATCATCCAAAAAAGAAAAATGAAAAAACCATTCCAAATTTGATGATGTAAGCTAAGGCCTGAAGTACACATATGGTATAATGTGTTGGATGAGGTAGTGTTTAACAAAATAGATGAAGGAACATTTACTAGGTGAGTTTGACTAGAGACCCAAGTTATAGGCTGATGGTATGGACATGTGTTTTCTAGTATTCAGTGGGTGAGTATTTTACCTTGATAATGCCCAGGGGTAAATTACATATCCTAACTGGTTGATAGTTTTTTTTTCCTTGCTACCTTCTATTGCCATACCCAAGTGGTAAATATGTCCGACCTACCCTTGTTTTATACTATTTGAATAAAATATATTTAGGTTTTACCCTTACTTGATGGGAGGTTTTTCTGAGAGTGAACAAAAACGGATATATACTATATACCAAATCATCAACTAACATCCTTCGCCTACACCTTCAAATTATAGGGTAAATATACCATAAATGATGACAAATATTTGCCTTTATTCTATGAATAGGGTAAAAACATGGGTCAGTCTTGGGGTTTTTTTTCCTTCAAATTGCTTAAGTAGGTCCAGTGGTGAGGATCCCCCCATTAATGAGCATCTTATGGTGACTGTCCTTAACGGGCTATAGTCTGTTTCCAAAATTCTGCTTAGTACTCACGACCTCTCTGTGAATGGAGTGTCTCTCAAAATATGGCAAATTTTGCAAAAACGATTCCAAAATAATCCTTTGTAGGATTGGCAGACCTCTTGTAGGTAATCAGGTTTAGACTTTAGAGCGAAATTTCACCCAAAAAATAACGCTGGTCAGTCTCCTACACCCATATCCAAATTGTTCAGTTTCCGAGGCTTGTATACCCTTATCGCTTGTATACCCTTATCTGGTTTGGAAATGTTCTTGAAACTTGTATATATGTACCTTTAGTCAGCTGATATATATTTTGAGGACAATTATAAAACTTATACCCGGCTCATACACCTATTCAAATCCATGTACACTAGTGTTAGGTGGGTACCAGGTTGGAACCTTGGTATATACCAGTGTTGTCCAGGTAAAGCACTTGAGATAATATTAGCTTAATACCTGGGCCATACCAGTCTCAATACTAGGTATACATACACTTGCCACATACCAGCTAAAAATTCAGCCTTGGACCCTAATTAATACCAAGATCAGGCTGGAATGAAAGCTTTAAGAAAGATCCAATACCAGTACCAGGCTAGTATGAAATTATTAAAAAGATTTGTTACTGGGTAGGTCCACCTGTATATTCAAAAGTTGATACCCGCCCAACACTGGTACACATCCAAAACTAAACTAGAGCTTTCCCTTCGCAGGCTGCACTGAACCGAATTTTGTGATGAAGGGTTAGAAGAAATGTTCTTTAATTTTTATGTGTCTTCCAACCCTATTACGCAAAACCCTATGACAAAGATGGGATCAAAATGCTGCATATGTGAATAGCTTGTGGTTTGTACAGTAATTGATGACTAGACTTGATCAGGGGAGATGAACAATCTAGGAGTTGTGCCCAAATTCTGTAGAGCATCTGGAGCCAACAGTTGAAACCATATAGGCCCCATGGCAAATGAAAGAGAGCCCAGAAATTGTTACTAAGGAGATGAAAGAATGACCAATTTATCGGAAAATGGGATGTGGCAAACTTAGAAATGCAATTTGTATCAATACAAGTGAATCCCCCAATTACCCATGCTTCGGATCATTCTGACAATGTCAATGTTGTAGAAGTGGAATCAATAGGATGAGAAGCCTGAAACTGGATGAAAATGGATGAAAATTTACATGCTTCTGGTGGGCCAAGAAAGAATCTGGTGCCCAATGACATTCGTGCTGGCCTCGCCATGCGGCACATGGCTACTTTCTCATGAATGCCATGGCTGGGTTGCAGGAGAATTAGGGTTTCCACAGTTTGGGGGCCTCAACAATATGCGAGCCCCAAAACAGGTCAGAAGTTATTGGAATTTGTCAAATCCTAAGGGTCTTTTTGTGTGAGTAAAGCCTCAGGTGAGGGACGATCTGAAAAATAAGGGGCCTAAGATGAGGCTGTAATGGAGTCTGGCCCCACATTGGAGGAATGGAAAATGTACCCTCTTGTGTTGCCTTGACCATTGTAAAGCAAAAGATGAAGTTTATCATGAAGTTAAACATAAGTACAGCAGAAGGTGGAAGAGGGGGTCGGTTCTTATGTTCATTAAAGCACTCAGCTAGATTTTTTTTAATGTAAATGGAGAACACATTGAATCCATGAAGATATCCTTCTTGAAAAGAGGAAGCAGTTTACACCTACTTAAGGGGCATCAGGTGCCTCATGTCCTTGCAAAGTAAGTGTAAGCTGCCTACATTAAAAAAAAAGGGTCACCTCCAAGCTCTTCATTTGCTGCCTAGTGCTTCACTCTAGGTAAGGCCTTGCTGTTAGGGAATTATGACCTGAGAGCTTGGGTATTGTGCCTTGAACCTCGGGCTCCAACCTTGGCTCCAAGGGCATCAGCAGGGCCTTTCCTACACTTACACAGACTGAATCAACTACTCCTTAAGAGCGAGAAGAATCTTACAACTACTCCTTGAGAGCGAGAAGAATCTTACACCTACAAGTACGCATAATTTCCCTCTCACTTCAGCGTGAGATCTCTCCTCTCTTCTAGCAGAGACATTTCCATGAGCGAGATTCATGGATATAAGGTACCCTCCAAATTACTGTTTTTTCTCAAGCACTATTGTCATTTTCTGGACATGAAAATTTGGAAAAATGTGGAAATGTTTATTATTCTAGGGTGAAATTTGACAAATATCACTAATTTTCTGGGGAAAATCGCCAAATACTCAATTCAAAAAATTGAAGGAAAAAGAAGAGAAAAAACACTACTCAATTTCTTCCAAATGCTTGCAAGTTCCTACCAAAAAAGCTTCCCCAAATTTTTTAGATGACCAGCCTTATTGAAGAAGAGAGCAGATGATGGTACCAATTAGATCAGCTTGGTACTGGATTCAATAGTCCTGTTGGGATGATCTGTAGAATGGAAATTACCAAGCTACTTTTTCACTGTCACTGAATCATTCCATGGATGTTGATTAGAGACCAAAGTTGATATAAATTTAAAGAGCTCACTCACATGCAATCTGCAAGCTCAACTCATATATACACACTAGTGTAGTCTCTGTCGTTGGCCCGAGTGTAAACTGGTTACCCAACTAATTTTCCCTTCCAAAATTATGTTTATAATTGAATTGAAATGAATTGAATTTCCAGTGGAAAAAATTACCCAAAAATCAATATTTCTTGCACCTTGAAGAAATTAGAATTACACAGATAGAAAAACAAGGGGTGTGTCACACTGTGCCCTTGCCATTTACATTAAAACACATCTTAAGGCAAAAAAAGAATTATGCAAACTCAAATATTTCACTATGCAAAAATTTATAATCTTCAAAAAATCCTCTAAAAGGAATCCTTGAAGATATCATGTAACTCTATAACTAATCTCAAGTTTCAACACAAGCCAAAACATCATCTTTCAAAAATCCTCATATAAAACAAATAGACCTATTATTATTACCTAGGGGTCAAAATCCCTTAAGCTACCATACTCCATAATGCATCTAAACACAATATCCTTGCCTTGGTAGACAAGGCCAACAAACTCCATCTCTACACAAGGTTTCGTTATTTCCACAGAAAAGAAAAGATCAGAAGATCAGCTAATTATACTGAACGTGCATGAGCATGCCAAAAAGTTTCTGTGATTTTATACAGATAACCAGGTCTGACAACACAACTAAAAACCACACACAGAGGCCCCAAACAACAACAAGAAAGGCCCAAAACAAGAAGAAGAAAAAAGTAATGAATGGTTCAATGCCACCGAAGAAGCTAATCAGAAACACTAGCACTCGCTGAGACGGCAACCAGCTGTCTGTCTGCAGGCAACTTGGACTTGGATCTGCTCCAGAGATGCATTTCAAATTGGCTTGAAGTTCATCAGCAGCTATTCCACCTTTATGTTATTCCCCTCATCTTGTAATGCATCCCCAGCCTCTGCAATTCCTGCGAAGATATGAATCCAGTAGCTCATCTAGTACCATCAGAAAACGAAGAGTGGGGAGCATTGATTTCTTCACACAGCTGTGATCATATGCAGGACACCCATGACGCGACCATCATGCACGCAACTTATTTGGTACAATCCCAACTGGCTGTAGAATTTTTACAATTTCTCAAAGCTATAACTTATCGATCACACAAGCTTAATATCTCAAGTGTTTAGTCTAGTACTCACCCGTGGCTTCTACAATCCTTGATGATACACCGCGTGATGACGTATTGGCTTCGACTACGACTGCCTGCAACTGAGCATCATGACCGGGACGGATGACAATTGGCTCCCGCCCACGTGCAGCAAACTCTCGATGAAGCTTCCGAAGATATCGGAGGAGTTTTACCAATTCTCTTGCCAGTCGCACTAAGAGCACGAGACTGAGGAAAACCAGGATTAGAACTTCTGCATGTGGATCATTAACATCGAACTGCTGGCTTGGAATTAGGAGCTGGAGATCATGGCTGGATCTGGTCACCGGTGCCATGAGTCGAGCCCGGGGACCTGATCGCGAGCTGGGTGGAGACTTCATTCTTCAGCTGCCAGCAGATGATCACTAGCACTGAAGCTCCTGCAACAAACAAATAAATCACTGCTATTATGTTAGAACTGTAGTCACAAACGAAGCCTTGATCAATGAAGAATAAGTTGCAGTGCAAGACGGTACTGAAACACGCAGGAGATGAAGCATTGAAAGAGGAGGTGATCAAAGAGTTGATCAAAACCTGTTTCTACTCGACCCTTTATAAATCCCATGATCCACAGACGTTCATTCAGGTTCATCTCAAGGACGAGCCGAAGTGCGTGAAAGGAAGGGTGGCGAATAAAACAAAATCAGAGAGTTGCGAAGAAGGACACGAATAGGGGAGAAGAGGAAGCAGCTCTTTCCATTCCTCCAATGGTTTAGAGGAATGGAAAGAGCTGCTTCCTCTTCTCCCCTATTCGTGTCCTTCTTCGCAACTCTCTGATTTTGTTAAATTCGCCCCCGAGCGCCCCCCTTCCGCACGATATTTGGAATCGGCATATTTTTAAATGAAAACATAGAAAAAAATATACCTTAGATGCATAGGTTGCTAATTATTAAAATAAATAAATTTTCACTTTTTGCCAACACTTGGGTCCTCCCTTCTTGAACCATTTTCTCTACCTTATTTGTGTGGTTTGTTCTATCGACTATTGTCGGGTTTTCATGAACCAATATTGTTTCTAGTGCCCCTTTTTTGGGTGGTTTGTTCTATCGACTATTGTCCAGTTTTCATGAACCAATATCGTTTCTAGTGCACCTTTTTCGGGTGGTTTGTTCTAACGACTATTGTCCGGTTTTCATTTCTAGTGCCCCTTTTTTGGGTGGTTTGTTTTATGGTGATAGACATGTTTTCATGAACCAATATCATTTCTAGTGCCCCTTTTTTGGGTGGTTTGTTCTATGGTGATTGACATGTTTTCATGAACCGATATCATTTCTACTGCCCCTTTTTGGGTGGTTTGTTCTATTGATAATTGCCATGTTTTCATGAACCAATATCATTTCTAGTGCAAGATGTGATGAAAGACACCAACACAACATTGGCAAAACAATGATGGGGTGGATGAAGATAAACTCAAGGTACAAAAAATGGAAAGATGAAAGGATGTATCATGAGTACTCCCAAATTCTTGCATTTCAAGTATATTTTCTTGCATGGAAACAACTCAATGCCATGTTAATAATTAACCCCATCAATACATTTTTTTAATCTGTCTCTAATGTGTGTTCAACACAAAGGTAAATTTATAAATTTTCATCATTTTACTTTCCACACAAAGAGAGAGTCAAATATAGCAAAAAAATTAACTCCTAGCCCTTAGTGAAATTGGACCTTTAGGGCTACTAGTTGGCTCCTGCTTGTTTTTCCTTGATAGGGAATTTTGCATGACCCAAGGAGGCTCAGGAACTTGATGTTCCCCTTGTGGTTTGCCCGCTTAGGTGGTTCATTTGTCTTCTTTGACGTGGGTCCTTCTTTTTTCCTTGATTTCCCCCTCTTTTGGGTGTTTTGGTTTATTTATGGTTGGCAGGGTTTGATCATTTCCGTGTAAGGTAAGACCAAGGTTGTGGGCCTTATTGAAATAAGGGCCCATGTTAAGTGAAGTTGAATGTGAGCTTGATTTTGGTTAAGGTGTAGGCAAGGGTTTTTAATGAGTGTAAAGACTTGGGTGTAGTTTTATTTTAATCTTTTTTTCTCATGATAGTGATCAAATACTCATTGGATATCCATAAGGATTTTATTTTTAAGTAGGGCAAATGCTTCCAAAAGAAAACCACTTCCAAGGGTGGGCATTGTGTTTTTTGAAGCATGGAAGAAGGATTATGGGATACAATGTGCCCTCCAATAAAACTTTGAAAATCTACCCAAGTCTTTATGTGTAAGATAATGTTCTCCTCATGCTTTATGATGGGTAAAGCTCATGGGTAGGGTACAATCCCAAAATGAGGGCCATTGGGCTACCACCTTGGCCCAGGCCCCTTATTTTGAGAATTTATACTCTCACCTTAGGTCTTTACCTAACACGTAACAAACAAAGGCATGGCCAATTCATGACATGAAGGTTTGGAGTGGCAGATTCAATGACTATTTATCATGTTCAACAAAGACATTGTGACTATTGTAGCCTAGGGTCAGTTTCCACATTGACAAAACAAATAATTTGGGTGTGTTTGTATCATATTATTTTATGCAGTCAAAAACAAGGGTTGCTTTGATTCGGCAACTTTTGAATCAGTCAATCATATTTCTATCTTCCTGGCTACATACTGAAACCCAGAGATAAAAATCTGAAATATTATACTTGAAACCCTCAAATTTCACTTCATTTTCCATTTTTTATTTTAGAAAATTTCACCAGAAAAGGAAAAAAAAAAATGGGGGGTGCCTTGAAGCAGCACACCCACTGGCTCAATCGATTCAAGGATTAATAGCGGGTGTCAAACCTGTGCTTATCCCTCTAACCACATAAGTGGAAATCAGCACTGATTGCTAGGTGTACATGCAATTGGCCTAGAATATTTGCCAATGTGATTAGCGTAGTTGTCAATTAAAATAATAATCTGAAGCAGGTCATTTTTACATTAGCACTGATATTTTAGAGGGTCTTCTTCCACTATGCCTCTCATTAATTTTGTATATAATGATCTCTACAAATGTGCATAGTGTATTTCTTGAGTGTTTGAAAAAAAATTTAATTAGTATAATTTTTTGGAGTAAGAGAGTTTCATAATGAAACAGGGACTGTTTGTGTAAACTAATCTGAACTGTTTTTATTGTATAGTAGAGAAATTTAGGTAAGCATACATGGGCCCTCGGCCATTATCCAAGGGTCAGCAATACCTTCACATAAGCAATAAGATAAGCAGTTGGTGTGGAGAAAGGGCATCAAAGTTACATGGATAATGATTTTCTCCCATTGATACTTTTCAAATTAGTAGTGAGCAGCATAATAGATAAGCCATGATTTCAAAGACATAAGAAAAGGTTTGACACCCACTAATATCTGTAGTTAGCATTGAACTCAGGCCTGGTTTCCATGAGGGCCTGGGCCTAATTGCTCATGGGCCCGAGATTGAATGTTTTGGCCCAACAATCGGACTCAACAAAGTCATAAATTGGGCCCAAGGGAGGAAATTGGGTCTCCATCTCAAGAGCATTCCTTTTTATTATCTTGGGCCCAATTTTTTGGCGATATAAGATGTGCCATGTAGGATGACATGTCATTTCAATGATTTTAAACCCGAACCCCATGTAAAATCACTTGGGCCCAATTCTAAGTTCTTAACCAATAGATTTGCTCTATTCCGTTTCCAAATTGGACCTGGGCCCTCATGTAAACAGGGGCCTCATTCTCGCATTCGAGGGAAAAGGTCCCCCAATGTGAGAATGAGAGGGAAGGTAATTGCAGAGAGGGATGTCGAAGGGTTTAGGGTCTAGGGGCACCAAAAGACGAAGAAGAAGGGAGGAGAGTGATGATGCCAACTGTGAGCTCTGGAATGTGTGTATTCCTGACGCTGTCGATGGCAGAAGAAAGCGTGAATGGGGTTTTGGAGGGAAAGGATTCCACAATGAGCCAGCTGCTACTGCTACGAGGAGGCCACAAGCTGAGATGCAGGAGCTGCTGCTTCCCATTCTGCCCAGCAACGCAGATCAGGCTAATGGGAAGAAGAAGCAGCAGGAGGTGTTTAGTAGTGGGATTGACATCAACCCACTAGAATCCCTTAGCTCACAGGAAGAAGAAATGGAGGCCATGTCCCAGGAGCCCCTAACCATTGATCTGAGCAGGTGAGATTTCATGGGGATGAATGGGTCTGGATTTAGGGTTTGGTCTGGGGCAATTGGAATTCCCTTCTACTGTTCTGGCTGATCAGATCTAGATTCTCTCCCGCGGGGACCTGCTGGATGTTGGGTTATTGGATTCAGCATGAGAGATGCTTAGTGTGGTGGCTTGATGAGGAGTACTTCATTCTGTACGGGAAGGCTGAGAGCCTCTGGCGAGCTCAACTTTTGTTAGAAGTTTATCAAGGGAAAAGGGGATTGCTTCTGTGCATGGAAGCAATTAGAGTTTGAGCCCTGAACTGACTGGCAAGGAATTAGGTCAGATAGTCATGAAGAGTCTGTGTTCATAATGCAGATTTGAATGGTGATGGTAGTTTTTTGCTCACTGGATAGTAACACAAGAAAAAAGTGGACATTTGAGCGAGAAAGATCATGCTTTGAAGATCATAATCAGATTTACGGCAATCTCTTGCAGCCAGTAGGCTGTTGAATATTCATGGAATGGAACCTGGTCATTGATTGTTCTGTTTGATGGGATAGCAGTTGCAGCGATAGTGATGATTATGGGAGTGACGATTATGGTATCACCAAAAAGACTCAAGGAAATCATGCAGAGATGCAAAGCTTAGATGCAGAGAACACTGTACTTTTCAGGAATGTGTTGGATGTCATTGAAGGTGAAATTCTCTGTCATTGACATCCATGCATGATACTAGGGTTTCTTTATTTAGAATGAAGAGTAGTTTTTCATTCTAATGTAAGTAGGAGAGATCTTGGCAGATCTGTATTAGAGCTTTATGGAGATGCAACAAATTAAGAGGAGCTAGAAACAAGAGGTGTTTCATGTTTTTGGTGTGGTGTGTATGTACAGAAGGTGGTGATTTGAAGAAACTGAAAGTTGATGATTTGAAGACGTATTTGCGATACTATGGCTTGCGCATGATTGGCAATAAGGCCACTCTTATTGAGCGCATTCAGGAGCATTTGGTGTGAGTTATAGCAAGAACCATTGATGTTATAAAGAGTTCTTTGTGACCCAGAGAGAGATGTGAGATTCCTGCAGGCAATGCTCTTCTCTCCTCATGGCATCTGCAGTTGATTGTTTGTTTACCAGAGGGGCTGTTGTGCTAGTATGATACATGTATATGAACAGCTTTTTGTCTCAGGTTGCAATAAAAGCTGAGACCCACATCAGTCAATCTTGTTTCACATATATTGTTCTCTGAAATGTGTTTTGTTGGAAACTAGAGTGAAAGATGGAGGTGGTGAAGCCAAGTATAGAAGGTCAATGTTCAGCCTCAATTGCACAGGTAACCTCCTTCATGGTGCAGTATGTCTTGGCTCCATTACATGTGGAAACCCAATTCTGAGCTATTGGAAAATCTTTGTCAGGTGATGTTGTTCAGGGCGATGTTGTCCTATTCGAGCAAAAGGTGTATCACTCGTAAGTTCAACCATCTTGCAATTGGTGACTTACTGCAGCATGCTCTGTGAGATTTGCTCATAGCAACATTATCAGCACTTTGAGCCTATGCACTCAATTTAAGTGCTGAAGCCTGGATACTGATCACAAGCCAAGCTCTATGTCTATCTGCTGGAAAATTTCTGCCCACTATTTGTATTCACGTTATGATAGTTCAGATCTCTCTAGACTTTTGTAGTGAAGGTTATGTTGGTCATGTTATGTTGAGATACTAAACATACCCAGAGACAACCCTTTGTTTGGGCGGTGCAGATATGATTTCGTCTCCAGGTCTGCTGCTGGTCCACCATTGGGAAAACGCATGGTGGCTGGTCGTGTTGTGAGTGACAGCTATGGTGCTACAAAGCAACAGCACACTTTCACAGTAAGCTCTGCATTTTATGTGTAAACCTAACATCAGATCTGTTGTTTCAAGCATCGCTGAAGTCAAATTCATGGAAACAGATTGAGGTTTTATGGAGCAAAGGTGTACGGCCCTTACCTGCTATGTACCCACTTCAGATAAAGGGTCGAAACCTGTATCGGCTCCGCACATATCGACAGGTATTGAGTCCTCACTATTTGCACTTGCTGCATGGCTTGATGCTCAGGAAAGACTATGGGTTTCCTACTGTGAACTCTTGCTTGTTCCTGTCTGCCCTTTTGAGAGAATGTTGTTAAAGAGATACTTAGTTTTGACAATGGACTGCAGCCATGGCTCAATGAAGAAGACAGACAATCAGCTCTTGTTGAGAAGCATGGTCGAGGAGTAGCTGCCCGCAACATCCGGGCTGCTGCTAAAGCTCAGCATTCTCACGTACGGTCCAAGGGTTGGTGCCTCATCTAGAAAACTTATTCTCCTTTTGTCATTGCCAATAATGTTGGGTCTGTTTCTAGAAGACACCCTAAACACTCTATCTGCTTCCAGAAACGTCAGTATCAGATTGCTCAAGAGATTCCAAATTTTTGCTGGCTTCCATGTTTTGACATTTGTGAAAATCAAACCTAGACAGCAGAGGACAACTTTGGATGGCATAAAATCTTGAACGTGCAAGGTCAAAAGCTGTGTAACTACCCTGCTTTAAAATTTCTACAATGGACCAATTTTTTTGGTGTCCCACTGCAGAAACTGCCCCACAGGAAGCAGAACATATGCGAGTGACCAGAGGACAAGTGCAAAGAAGCTTTACAAGAACCCCTGAAAACACAGTGGCTGGTTTGCACTCAAATGCAGGACACCACATTGCAGAAAAGCGACATTGTTATGTTCCTGAGGTTGCTCCTCCCTCAACATCATCATCATGGTCACACAATCCACCAAAGTCACCAATCTCAACATTAAGGGGTCACTCTGCTCAAGTGACCAACTCTTTTGGAACAAACATACAATATTACAATCATCAACATGAACCGCAAGTGCAGAGACATCATCAGGATTTGCCTGAGGGGTTCTTCATGGATCTTGTGACTCAGCAATTTCCTCCGCGCAGCCGTCATCCATCATTGCAACAAGTCAGGAGCCAGATGTTGCTTGAAAGGCCATCCCAGCTACAATCTGTGATACCACATAGAGCATTTCTATGCAGTACTCTTGGATGCAAGAATGCTGGTGCCAAGGCTTGTATCCAGAAGTCCTGCCATATGTGTTGTCAAAAGTCAGGATTGGCTTGCTCACGACACCAAATCTTGTAAGGTATAGCTAGTTCATATCCCCTTGATCAATTATCTTTTGTGTGTGGTTGGACCTAGGTTTAAACTTGTTTCTGTTGTAGTTTATCCTAATTCTTGTGCACATCTAACAGGTTTACAGTTTGTCCACCCAATTTTGGATAGTTATGCTTGATTTTGGTTTGTTTTGGGTTTAGCTTGTTTTGGGGTTCATAGTAAAGCAGTGCAACTTCTTTGACATTATAGTCAAGGAGTAGTGCCAGCAATTTGGGGGCCAGGATGTAGAAGCTGACAGCTAAAGTAAGTTGTGCCTCTGTGTATCCTCCTGGTATTATTGCACAAATTGTTTTGGGCAAGGGATGCCACATTATCCCTTCCTTATGCAAGAGAATGAAGGCCAGAGTGAACCAGCATCCCCCAGTGCACCATGAAGGATGGATGGTAAGTGCTCAGGATATAATCTTCTGTTGGGTTCAGGTTCCCTAGGTAACTATGGTAGTTAGTTCAGTTGCTTTTTTCACCACCTATCACAAGCAGGTTGTTAGTAGGTAGGTAGTAAAAGCAGCCCTTTCCTATATATAATCTATCTACTTAGTAGTCACCTATTTTCCTACCTATCTACCTACATACAGGACCTTCTTACAGAATCGGTTACCCAGGTGAAACAGATATTAACTCAGTTGAGTTTCATCCACAACTGAGTCATAACATGCATTCAGTGGATGGCGTGCTGGTGGATGCTGGTTCATTCTGGCCGAGAATGTCATCTTATGGTTGCATTTAAACCCTAAAATGTTTATTTGCTTCTTTATGGTTGCATGTAAAATTTCAAATTTGTATTCATTTTCTTTGCTGTCAGCTTGTAAAAATTGTGTTAGAAGAACATTGTGATATTAGAGGAGAATGGGGCCTGTAAGCAATCTGGAAAATCTGGAATGTTGCTTATTTGGTAAGGGGGATGTGCTAGTGTTATGTGATAGAGATTTGGGTTTGAAGAAGGTTGAACATTTGAACAAAAACTACTCAAAGTACAGCCTGTGTGTAAACAAGCTCTTCATAATTGAGTGTTTCTGCAAAATGGCAGTTTCCAGTGTTAATTTGCCTTAAACCCCACGAAAAGCTATTTTCCATGCTCATCTAGGCTGGTTTATTAATTACAATCAGTTTTGCTGGATTTCCTACGTTCACATTTTTTGACATTTGTTTCAACATTTAATCTCTTGTGAACATACGGGTAAATACCATCAATTTCGAAAGAATGACCATGCATAAATATCAATACATATTCCAGTACAAAAACAAGGAAATGGGTATTCTTTCAACGTTGGATCGCAAACAATCAAGATTCCAGATATTCAAATTTGGGTCTTGTCCAACTCCATTTGTGTTCAATATAAACAATACTTAATCATTTTCTAATGTCAAAGAACACAGGTGACAATTATGTGTAGGGTGCAGCCCCCAAGGGTGTGGGTGTACCCAAAATAGGTGTAGGGCCTAGGGCAGGGTAATAGGTGAGTCTAGCCCCTCATTTCTAGAATGTCCCTCCACCACTGTGGATTACCCAACGTAAAGCACAATAGTGTTTTCATGAACCTAAACCTAGGCAGTTCATGAGGCATATAAGGGGGAGTGTTCCTACTCCATTAAAATTGAGAAGGATCTTAACCCCATAACGCTTCCCACTTGTAAGGAGTAGAAATAATGTCCATATATTAATCAGTGTTGTGTGTGTAAATGGTTTTCGATTTTCACTCAAGGTTAGTGTAAAATCCCATAATGGAGCACCTTCTCAAAATGGAGAAGAATTGAGAAAGATCTGCCAAAATGTTCAGCGATAAGCTAGTGTCCAATAATAAATGGATCTCTACCCTAGAGCTCAATAATAAAAGTTATTATCAAATATTACTCAACAAAATAATAGTAGTAACAAAAGTGGTACTCAAGCAATGAGGTGGGACAAGATGTGCATTCCAAGATATCTCTTTGAATAACACCACCATAGTCCCATATTGATTAGCATTATGTTTGGGGAGTATC
This sequence comes from Sphagnum tenellum, assembly GCA_963921925.1. Taxonomy (NCBI): domain Eukaryota; kingdom Viridiplantae; phylum Streptophyta; class Sphagnopsida; order Sphagnales; family Sphagnaceae; genus Sphagnum; species Sphagnum tenellum. Next base: position 15,521,713 of record OY998153.1, read on the forward strand.
AAAATATCATGATTTTGCGTAAAGGACCAATCAAAGTGGCCCATTGCAAAAAAATTAAATTGAGCTTTGAAAAGCACCCACAACTAATTAATAGGGATTTGTAAGAACCTATGGTCATTAATGGTATATAATACATACAGGTACACATCCCAAAACACATACACATGACTATGTAAGTTTGTAAGTGTAAACATTCATGTGTGTGTGTGTGTGTATCATTCATTTACACACTCACGAGATTCACATGCCATATATATATATGGCTATATCTTATTTCTTTTTAAATATCAGATGTCTTGGAAGAGACTTTGGTTATTAGGTCCACTTTAGACTAGGAGTCAGGGCTGAAAAAACTTAGGCCAATTTTGAGCATTTTTGGCTTGATGTTTGGCCCCAACTTAATAATAAATGCTAAAACATTGACATCGTGATATTAATAAATGTGTGAAAATTGGCCCAAAGGGTTGCAAATTGACTGCCCAAATTGGTTGGTATCCTTTTCTTTAGCCTTGGGGCCAATACAAGGTCATAAAGTTCAACATTTATTACTAAATTGGGGCAGATTGAAAAGATTTTTTTTTCTAGTTTAGCCTCTACTCCTAATGCTTGGGGCTGATTTCAACTTTTGCATCAATAGGTATGTTTGATTTGAGTTTGAACCTTGGCCTTGACTCCTTGTGTAAAGTGAGCCTTACTCTTCAAAAGAACCTCTCATCCCAGATCCAACTTTTTTTTAATTTGGAAAAACACCCCCTCCTTCCTTCCTTCTAGTTCAAGGATATGTTTTAAAGTTTTATTTTAATAAAACCTCCAGTTTGGTTCCAAAGCTGGTTCTTCATCCAAGACTACCCTATTCTTCCCCAATTTTTTTTCCTTAGATTTGGTCCCAAATCTAGATGGGATCTGGTTTGATTCTAGTTACATATTCACTGGTACTAGCATTGTACAACCAATAAAAAGTTACCACCTATTTCAACTACATGCCCCCAACCCTCAAAACTTGTATACCTACTTAAGACATGTTCCAAAAGTAACAACTACTTGCCTCATGCCACCTTCCCCCCCAATCCAACCCCCAAAATTATTATTCAAAAAAGTGTCTACCTTGAATTGTGTTCTCCAACTAACAACAAGTCTAACCCAAGTTAGAACAAAAATTTAAATAAAGTTTTAACTTTTTAGAAATTGAAGAATCAAAACTTTTGTATAAAAACTGGCTTGTGGGGCTCCCCATCTCTCTAATTTTGAGACAGGTTCCAAGTTTGATTCCCAGTTCTGGAACCTTTTTTTTCAAAATCTAAAACCAAGGGTCCAGGTACCCAATAATTGGCCCCAGAGAACTGAATTCACAATTGTCTAGAAACCAAAATCAGACAACACCAAATTCACTTAATTTTCTTTGGATTATTATAAATATCCCATGTTAAGACTAAACCAGGGTCATCTTTGAGTCCAGATCTAACAATCGCTTGAGTTTAATATGACCATAAAGAGCCCTCACTCAAGCTGAAGGCAGGGTACAAGTGTAGGTGCTGGTTTGCCCTGGCCTTTCCAAAGCCACACCATCACACGATGCAAATAAACTTCCATCAAATGCGTTGAGCATTATGACCATCCATCATTCATAATTTTGAATCGTAGGCTACCAATCATACCCACACTTTACATGTGTACATTCGACATTCATCCATATCAATGCTTGGCATGGAATATGAAACATGGTTCAATAGGAATTCAACAACATGACGACTCTTCTTCTTCTTCTTCACATCCCTTTTGCAGCCTAGGCTAATATGATCAACACTACCATATAAAGTTTCCAGTCCACAAAAGAAAAAGGCCCCCATTTCTAAACCCTCCCCTCCGATTTCCCCCTCATCCCCCCAAAAGAAACCTGACAAAAAACATAGTTGTTTTGTCATGTTCGTGTTGGTGCACCAGGGGATCAAAGCCATTTCAAAAAAGTCATGGAATCCTTTTCATCATGGAAGTGTTCAAGTATGCAAAAAAGTGAAAGAAAGGTTCCATGAGGATTGTACCTTTAATCAAAAGGGCAAACAAAATGTGCATAAGATGTGTAACTTGGGGGAGGGAGAGAGACAGTGGGAGGTGGGGAATTTGACACTAGGCTCTTCTCTACTTGTGCCTATGTCAATAATGGCATGTGATAAAAGAAGTGTTTGCAAAAAACAATCAATAAAATAACTAAATCTCCCCTCAAGGACTAGGTAGTAGTCACCCTTGAGGTCAGCTGTAGTATACCACTTCCCTCTCAAATCAAGACTAGGTTAATGGCTTCCTGAATCCTAATTTGAAAGGGGGGTGAATGCCATACATGGTTGAGACTCTTAGCTACGTCATTGGCTACTTTGAGCTATTGATATGCCTGTTTTAAGAGCTTTTAAGAGGTCAACAAGAAGAATGAAGCTACCAGGTGTAAGCGGCCTCGCAGCCAGTAAAATGAATGGCATGTGGGTCTTTGTCCTTTAGGGTGACTCGAAAGTGATCAATGAGTTTTTGTGTGTATTTGATATTCAACTTTTGTGAAATTTGGAAGAGAAATTTGGCCCAAACTGAAACCAGTAGTCTCCATATGTAGTGGATCTCCAGCATTAATGGATAAAATCAGGGTAAGTGTATATACCTACATATATAATAGAGTTATGTGTAAAGTAAGGAAAGGACAGCACCAGAACCCTGAGTTTAGTCGTACACAGGATGACCGCTGAGATTTTTTTTTAAACCTGAAAAGAAGTACATTCCAAGAATGGGGGGCGGAAGGGTTTGAACTGAGAGAACTATCAATTTTGGTGGTAAACTGAGTTTCATCTTGACTTTCCATTTTCCTCAGCGCCCTCCTCGACTGCTGCTACATATATTTTCACTGCTCTTACATGTACAAGTACTATAATTACTCTTGAACCTTGTGCATTAAATGCTGAGTTTCATGCTTAGATTTAATAAATTTCCTTACTTTACTTTGCGGATACGACTGAAAGAGTGGATAGGGGGTGAAAGGCGTATACCACTAATAGATGGCCAGAGTGAACCGCCTCCCCCTGATTGCACCAGTTGGCCGTTCTGTCCATAGGATCGGCGTCCTTTTCTCATCATGCTCCTGATTCTCAGTTAACCAACATAGTGCCATAGTCAATGTTTTTCAGTTGCTGACCTTTGGTTTTTTTTTTTTCTTGGCCCATTTTCTCAGCCCTGACCTCCATACTACCCACCCACCTAGCTACCTTACAAACCTAGCTATCCTATTCACTTACATCTTGTCCCTACCTACCAACTATAACCAACCCCCTTACCTATTTACTCTTTACTATTCAATGCTAAATCTCAATCTCTTGGCAAAATGTCTATTTCTTGTTGGCTAAACCTTTATTTATCGACAAAAAAGAAATTCCTCCTTGGCTAAACCTCTATTTATCTTGAGGGCCCAAATTGAGACCTTTATTCACCTTCAAAAAAGATAAAATGAATCTTGCTGCAAGCATTTGTATGTGAAAAGTTCTCGCCAAAATCCAACTTAGGATTGACTTTGATTAGTATTAAAAATTGTGCAAATTATATGAATGTCAAATGTTATTTAATTCTAAATTTATCAAGCCTATTATTTAATTAATTTGGGTGCACGATTGGGGTTAGTGGCTTATTTTCATCATGAGTTTGAATAGGATCAAATAGTTGTTAGTGGGTCATTTGCAATACCCACATATTACATTATAATTTATGTAGTCCATAATTTGCAAGTCATATGTAGGTATGATGATTTGTGGGTAGGTAGTTTTGCTAATAAATAGATGTTTGCTAATAAACTAAAATGACATTGTTAAAAAAGAAAATTTGCCAAGAAAAAAAAGGTTTAGTCAAGAAGAAATAAAGGTTTTGATACGAGGCAAAGGTTTAACCATGGTAAGATAAATGTTTTGCCAAGAGGTAGAGGTTTAACCATAAAGTATAAAAGTTTTGCTTAAACATAGAAGTTTAATTGAGACATAAAGATAATTAATGAAGAAGTATAATTTTTTTATTGAAATGCACAAATTTAATTAAGTAATGGAAAAAATTAACCACAAAGATATATATTTTTTCCCAAAAGGTAAAGGTTTAGCCCAAGAAACAAAAAGGTTCTATCAAAAGGTAAAGGCTTAACAAAAAATAGATAATTTTTTTGCTAAAAGTAATTTTTTAACCAAAGAGATATGGAGATTTTTCAAGTGAATAAAAAGGTTTTGCCAAACACTAAAGGTTTAACCAAAAAAATATAGAGGTTTTGTTAAAATGTAAAGTTTTAGCTAGAAGAGAAAAATGTTTTGCTAAAGGATAGAGTTTAACCAAAAAAAAAAAGACTTTTTTTGTCAATAAATAAAGGTTTAGCCAAAAAAACAAAAAGGTTTTGTTGAGAGACAAAAGTTTAATTAGGAAAAAAATAGGTTTTGGTAATCATTAGAAGGTTTATATATATATATATAATATTTTCTTGGAAGGTAGAGATTTAGCAAAAAATATAAAAAGGTTTTACCAAGTGGTAGAAGTTTAATTATTAAATAAAAAAAAGGTTTAATAAAAAAGATATAATTTTTTTGCCAAAAATTAAAAGCTAAATTAGGGAGTAAAAAGGTTTTATTGATGGGTAAAAGTTTAGCTAAACATTAGAAAGGTTTTGCCAAAAGGTAAAAGTTTAGTTGGGGACTACAAAAGTTTTGCCAAGAAGTAGATGGTTTGGCCAAGGAATAGAAAAGTTTTGTCAATAAAAAAAAGTTTAGCCAAGGAGTAAAAATGTTTGCCTATAAGTAGAGGCTTAACAAGGGAGTAAAAAGGATTTGTCGAAAAGTAAAGGTTTAACTAAAAAATAGAAAGGTTTTGTTGAAAAGTAAAGGTTTAACCAGGGTATAGAAATTTTTTGCCAAGGAATAAAGGTTTAGCTAAGGAATTAAAAAGTTTTGTTGATATGTAAAGGTTTAATTAGGGAGTGAAATTTTTGTCGATAAACAAAAGCTTAGCCAAGGAATATAAAGGTTTTGTTGAAAAGTAGAGATTTAGTTAAGGAGTAAAAAAGTTTTGCCAAGAAGTAGAAGTTTAATTAGGGAGTAGAAAGGTTTTGTTGAGAAATACTGATTTAGTCATGGAATAGAAAGGTTTTGTCGATAACTAAAGGTTTAACTAGAAAGTAAAAAGGTTTTGTTGATAAGTAGAAGTTTAGCTAAGGAATATAAAGGTTTTCTCAAAAGATAAAAGTTTACTTAGGGAGTAAAAAGGTTTTGCCAAGAAATAAAGGTTGAGCTATAGAGTATAAGGTTTCATGAGGATTTAACAACAAATTTATGTCCTTGTATTTGGCCTATTTTTTTGTTATCAAAGACTTACCTCTATGTTCAATTCACATAAACTAGTGTTTTGTCTCTAGATTTTAATGTTCTTGAAATTTTTTATATTTTCATATTCTTTATTGTGTAACATTTTTTAAACAATAGTATGTAAAACATTGTTGATAGCCTTGCAAACATTTATCTTGGGGGTATCAATCATAATTCATTGTCACATACTAATCCATGTGCACATGGATTGGCATTGAATAATGGACTATATCCAAATCACACCACAAATGTTGCAAACAGGTCCACCTCTATCTATTCAAGGAAAAAAAAATATCAATAAGAACTATTGGATCATGGGCATAAATTTGCTAACAAGTAGAATCAACCAAAATGCAACAAATTGTTCAAGTCCATAATTTTCCATCAATTAGTTCACAAATGGTTGATGGTAGGAGCATTATTAGCAAAAATTGAATGGATCATAAATCTTACTAGATTCCATTAAAGGTGATAGACCTTCCACAAATATCTTCTATTAATCTTGGATACATGAAAATTTTGAAACAAGTGTGAAAATCAAAGAATTTATTTAAATTCAAAGTGGTACCAGTATTCATGTATATTTGGCAATAATTTCTAAAAGATAATGTTAAATAAGTTATTTGAATCATATTTATAACATATAATTTAACATTAAGCATTGACATATCATATGACATTAATATCTAACCATTAATTGAAATCTTTATGATAATTCAACTTATGTTTACATTCCAACAAATTTGGAAAAAACTAAGTAGATGCAAGTTATAAGTACTCATTATGTTTGCTTAGGTTCCTTGTGCAAGTCCTTGGAAATTGAACTAGGATGACTTTAAAACAGTGATGTAAAGGAAGAGATATTCCACATCTTGGTTTGTTCAAACACATTTGGTGGTGAAAACTTGCTTCATATTCAATGATACAACATTTTTCTAGATTAAGTTTTCCTCTACATGAACATACAATGCTTATTTCCATCAACACATTATCTTCCATGCAATGTAAAATAGATTCAAATCTCAAATGTCCTTGTGGGTCCACATAACCTTTCAAGTTACAAAGTAAACAATTCCTTTGATGGGGTTACTATTGATACTTATGAAGAATGCATAAATAAAACCATTGAAACAAACCGCAATTTCAATTAAACATTATATTGTGTTGGTAATACATCACTTGATTGAAGTGACCACTAAAAAAAAATCTCATTAAGGTTGCAAAAAACCTTGGATTATTTTCTTAATTTTTTTGGAACTTCTATCCACATGAGTATAACATGGGAATTACATAAGCCAAATCTTATGGTTTTGGAAGGCTATTTTCATATGTGATATCCATTGTAGTAAAGTAAGATGTTTAAATAAGTACACTTAATCATTGACATTATAATAAGTTTGCTTCCAATAGAAAACATGAAGGCTATGGAACCCCATCTTTGCATTGGAATAAAATGTCATGTAATTATTGATGACATTGCATAGGTATAGACTTTCAAATACACATGTTTTACCATTATAAAAATAATGAAGAAGTGAACATTTGCAATAAACAAGATAAATAGTCCATAATAGAGGATTCTAAGAAATGAGGTTTGAGATGAGAATGACCTTACAACTTTCACATAAAATATCAATACTTTTGGTAACTAAAGTAAGATCGATATAATTTTGGGCCATCAAGCATGCCATTCGTGCTTAATAACATATACATAGTCCTTGTTTGACATTAGTACAACAATAATTTATAATAATAAGATTGAATTTTCAAAAACATTATGCCTTTGTAAAATGTATCAATAGTTCAAACAAACTATGATATTATTACATAACCAATACTTGCCCTGATAAAGTTTTAAAGTAAGTTTCATTTCACCTACTTATAATATTCATTGTTAGTTAATTCATGTTGTCCTTTAGATGGTCCAGAGGTTTGAGTCTTATCATTGCAAATGTTTCACTAAACAATTTATATACATGGCAATTCCCTTGGACATAATATCTTATCATTGACATTTGGAATTTTGTAACACATACCAAGTTTGGATAAAAATATGCCAAACCATAATGGCCAAAGTTTACAAAAGACATCTTGTTGCGTCCACTAGGGTTTCAACATTGATTTATTATTAACCTCCAATCACAATTTCATTCATTACAAATTTAACATACGACAAATTAATAATGAAAATCCTGCGAAGTTCATTCTTTCATAGGTTTGTACATTTTACACAGGAATATCATGCATTGAACACATGTTTAACACATAGATAAATGTGTTAACGAATGAGGTACAAACCTATGAATGAACAAATGTCACATGAATTTTGCATCTTCCTATAAATATGTATGTCGAATGTGTTTTCAATGCATGATATTAGAACTTGAAACATACGAATTATGAATGAACAAATTTTTGCACAATTTAAATTTTTCAGTTGTGAGATGTTAAGTTTATGATGCTAGGTTAAAAGGTATTGCCTTAGTCATTAGACAAGCCTTCAAGGCCAACCTAAAAGAATGGTTTCTCATATCATATCACATAGAGATCAACATTTTCAAAGTTAAATGTAGTTGCATTCACTACAAAATTCTCACTTAACTCCATAGTTGGACTTATATCCTCACCATCACCTTTATGATTTAGTTATTATCATCTTCAACAAACTCATCTAGGAGATTTACATGCATAATTCAGCTAGGGGTTAAGGGTGAATCCTTCAAAACCATGCATGTTCCTCATTCAAATAATGCATTTAGTTTCCATCTTGATAAAAAAATACATAAATAAAGCATGTCCTTGAGAAGAACCTTTGTTGGATATTGTGTGCCACATGATGAAACATAATGGAGTTCTATAATGTTGATCATTGTTTTTATTCCCCAAGTATTGTCCCCATTTACATCTTCCTTACCAAGGTGCCAAAAGACACATTTAAAAGGAGCTACATGTTTCTTTATAACATGGGTAAGAATTGATGATCTTTATGTTAATTTGGATGTGGGGAACTCCACAACATCTACAATATTGTGCACAACATGGCCATTAGTCTTCAATTAGTGTGTGCAAAAAGTTCATTTAATGTTTGTTGCAAAGTATAATTATTGCTTATTGTGGGCTACAACTATCACTTATTTTATAAAAGAATTATCTTTCATCAATATATAGTTTGAAGAGTTGTTTATTTTATTTTATTTTCATTTAGTTTCATCTACACATGGTAATACCAATGGGATAGGAGGTAATTTTTGGGCCTTGTGTTTAGACTTATTTATAATAGGTATTTAAGATGTAACAATCTGGTATAGGAATATCATGGAGCCCAAATTTTCTTTTATTGAAATTGCTACTCCAAATGCTTATAGGAAATTATTTTCATGCATTAGTGACTATTCATTTGCATCAATTTGGAATCTAAACAAAAGTTTAAAATTAAACAGTGTAAGTTTGTGTGCATGTCTTTGAATTTTTCACTTTGAGTTACTAGATGGACACATGGAAACTACAAGGTGAAAAAACTATAAAAGTGATCAGCCATATAATGATCATTGGGGGAAAAACTCATTAAATTAACTAACTGTAAGGCATTTGGCATTCCAAATCAATTGGTTATCAAGTGAAAAAATACTACAATAAATCATAGCTTTTCAAAAGGTTTAACTTGATTGAAATGTCCGCATTGACTAAAAGGATGTTCGCTTTGACTAAAGGCATGGGGCATAAAATACACAATTCTTTTGATTTTATTTTTTTTGACTAAAATGACCATTTTGACCAAGTGTTAAGTTGTATGTCTAGTCAAGAGTCAATAAAAATTTAACAATTTTTATGGTCCATTAAGATGCCCATGGTTTAATCAAATCAACCATATCGAATGGCCATGTTTAGTCAAATTAATCATATTAATTTAGTTGGTTATTTTACTTGCTATGTTTACTAGGCTACTTACTTACATACCTACCTAACATATACTTATTCATGTCCTTCCTACCTGCTTACCAAAATATGTTTTACTTACATACGTACTTACTTACTTACTTACTTACTTACTTACTCAAGGTGTATGCACATTGTAATGGTTCATTTTACATAGAGGTAGAACTTCCAAGAACCCTTAACATGTTTTTATATGTTATTCATATGAATATGGTTAAAAATTTTTAAGACTTCATTAATGTAAATTTTGACAAATATAATTTTATTCATTTATAAAACTTCCTAAAACTAGGTGAAAACCCATATTGAAAATTATTGTTGTTGGTATGGTGAACTCACTTTGGAAATCCAAAAAGAAAACCCCATAAAGTCCATTGGAATAAAAACCCACTTAGATATTTCAATTATGTACCCATTAGGTTTTAATTTTTTGATAAACACAAAAAAAATCATTTAAAAAAAACTTTTGAAAATAAGGTTCAATTTTGACCCTTCAAAAGTTCATAACTACCAATTGGTTACGGTTCCACAAAAAAATAAAATCGTAATTAACTTTATCATTTCATTTTTCATCCTATTTTTAATCCTTATAAACAATTTGGAGTAAAATTCAATATGAATTTTTGAATTTTTTAAAAATCCAACCAATTGACCAGTCCATTTTTGTAATTTCAAAAGTCCAATATTAATAATGAATGCATTATTTCAAAAAAAATTGTGCAAATGTTTTCATAACCAAATTGTTAGTCTAAAATGAATAATCATTTAATGTATGTAAAATTAAATTATTCACCATAAACATTAAAACACTTTATATAAATTACCATTGTGTCACCAAAAGTGAACCACTATAAGTTACATTCACACCCTATAATTTACCTACCTACGTCTTACCTACATTTTTCTATTTACCTACATGTGTATCAATCAATCTACCTACCTACCTACCATCTACCTACTTATGTTTTACCTACCTATTTACCTATTTACCCACCTATCCATCAATCTATTTACTTACCTACCTAAATTTTACTATTTACCTACTTATCCATTGATCTATCTACCTGCTTACCATCTACCTATTTATGTCCTACCTACCTACTTACCTATTTACCTATGATCTACCTACCTACATCCTATTATTTACCTACCTATTTATTGATCTATCTACCTATTTATGTCCTACCTACCTAATATGTACCTACTATTTACCAAAAGTACCTATTTATCCACCTGCCTATTTAACATTTACCTATCTATCTACTTAGTTATCTATTTATTTACATACATACCTATCTATATGTTACATAAGTAGTAGATATGTACATCTAAAAACATAGGTAGGTAGGCATGTGTACCTACTTATCTACCTTGATAAGTACTTGTTTACTTATTTATGAAAAAATTGAAAATTGAATGTTGTTATACACATTGACAAAAAAATTCATTGAAGTTTAAAAAAACATGTTAAATACATTTGGTATCATATTGTTTTACAAAGTGATGTGAGGGTTTAATAGCCAAGACATTGATGTGGAACCAAAGAGACCAAAATTCAATCCCCTTTACCAACATATATTGTGTGGAGTATGTATATTCATATATACTTTGTATACATGTAAATGTATAATATTTAGGTGGGTTGTGAATAGGTAGGTAGGTAGGAGGCCATGGTGGATGGGTGGGCATGTACTTATTATTTATTTATTAAATTTTTATATTTAAAAATTGAATTATATTTTTATTAATGTTTTTTGGCTACCCAAGTTTTTGTCCATTTTGACTAGTCAAAATAACTAGTTTTTGTGTAGTTTTCTAATAAAATAAACCATGATTTATTGTAGTGAAACTTTTCAGATTGATTAATGATCTAGACTAATTTAATTACCAGGTGTAATGTTTTGTTGCATTTGTGTTTTACTTGAAGTTACCTATGTTTTATGGGTTGTTAGTGAACCAATTCAAAAATCTATAGCAATTAATGTCTATTACTAGAGGATAAGCCATTTTGACAACAATTAATTTGTTTTAATTCCAAAATTTAGTGAAACATAGAATGAAGATATCCACATTTCATTACCGAAACTACTTAGAGAACAAATATTATAAACTATGAAGATCAAGATTAGAAAAATATGATAAACATCACCAAGATGATGAATAACAAGACTTTATAAAATCAAAAGGACCATGACGAACATCATGACTCACCTAGAAAACTTTCACATAAGATCAATTGTGATGAACACCATCATTTGAAAAATAAGTTCTACAAATCACAATAAACAAGATTAAAAGATCACAAAGGAAAAAAAACAAGAGAAGGATGATAAACATCAAAATGATTCATTTGGAAAGATTTCATAGAAAGGCAAGAAGACCAAAATGAGCATTACTATGTAGAAAGCAAGCTTCATGGACCATCAAGAACAAGATCAAAAGATAAAGAATCTAATAAGACTAAGAGAACAACGATTTCAAATCACGAAGACCACAAAGAACAAGACTACTTTGGGAATAAGATTTGCAAATCGCAGATAACAATACCAAGAAAACCATAGTGATAATCGCAAATGTCATGAAAAATTGGACATGGAGGTGCATAATGTGGACCCACAAAAACCGTGAAAAAAAGACCAATAGACTAGAAGGAACACAAAGAACACCACGAAAACTAACTTTAGAAAACTAAAAAACCATGATGAGTACCACAATGAGCTAGATAACAAAAATAGATAACCAAGAAGAGTGGTAGTGGTGACAAGTGAGCTTGAGAGCTCATCACAAGTAGAGACTAGAAGGAGAGCTTACAAGCTTGCCTTTGCTCCCAAGTGACATTGTATGTGTCATCAAATTAGGGTAAAAGTTGAATTTCTAGCTCAAGTTTGACCAAAGTAGGTTTGAGGACCATAGTGCACCTATGACCAATCAGTCTTCTTTATTTTCAGCTCTTGCCCAAAAATGTTAATAAATGAGTGTTTTCATTGTCTTGGAGTGTAGCTTGAACCACACCTTTTCATTCTTCCTATCCACAACCCCATCCCCATCTCCCCCCCCCCCCTCCTTTCACGTGTGCAGAATTGCATCGTGACTCTTGAGAGCAATCCATCAGACACAAGGTCCAATGTTAAATACATCTAGATTTGATCCCCCAGGGAGGCAACTCTCTCGGATCTATTTCAGTATCAAGGGCACATGGGCAGATGCGGTACTCCAAAGGCCTTCTTTTGCCCAGCAGCACAACATGTCCCACATTTCTTCTGAGTGATGGAAACAATTGGAAGAGGCCAAGTGGCCGATTACCTAACACTACAAAAAAATTGATAATTTATCATTAAATAACACAACTTCTCAACCTCATCAGCACAGAGGTCCAATAAGTTAAGTGCAGTGTCAGAGAAGCCAATCCCCCACCTGCCCAAACAGGGGCCCGCATAGTATGGGCAGGTGATTTGGTTTATGGGCAACCTCAAAAAAAAAATTCCCGCTATCCAGTTTACCTTAGGAAGGAGAGTCTAGTTTTGCCTACGAAAGAAAGAGGGTGTCGGTCCAGAACTGGGATGTTACATTTACCTCTTTTACTATAACAGCGTTTACCTTACTAAGGTGAGTTTAGTTTCTACCCATGGTTTAGGGTTTAGGAAAGAGGGTATCGGTCCGGAATTAGGGCCATTAGCTGAACGTGCACCTAGAGTGGTACCAGAGTCAAAACCAGCGTTGGCAGGTTATTATTCCTTTGTTTTCAATAACGAGCTAGGTAGGTTTTTTTAAAATTAAAATTAAATTATTTTTAAAATTGAAAATTTATACCAGATGATTATCAATTTCTCTATCAAAGTAATATCCCAGTTATTAATTTACATGGTTATTTAAAACAAAGGAAGCATGGGTTATGCATAAGGGTTAACTCTCAAATGCCCACTTTGAAAACCATTACTCATTCTGCATAGGCTGGAGAGGTTATTGGGTAGGATATATATTTTTCCTTAAAAAATTAATTGATTAAAATTATTATTTTTTCCTGTTTTTATGTCATAAATTTCTTTAGGGTTTTAAGATTGATAACTTATCTAGATGAAAACTCCAATCATCAGATAAGTCTTTCAATTTTGGAAATTCAATAATCAGTGAGTAGGTTATCAACCTGGTTATCAAAATCAAATAGTAGGTTATCAATGACAGACTGTTTCGTAATATCCGGTCAACCTTTGAGTGAATCCCAAATTTATTTTAGGTTGCTTCTAACCATGGTAAATACCTCGTCCTAAAATTACATCATGGTCTAAATTCAGATTTAACATTTTCAGGGTAAAATATGGGCCATTAAAAAACCTCTCTCAAGAGGTGAAGCTACCAGTGTAGGTGCTGGTTCACCCTGGCCGGAACTGGAGTGGGGTTAAGACGGGTCTCCAGCATCAGGTTCGGCGGCGTAATAAAGTAATCAAATGGTGAGCGTGGAAGTCTCTGGTTGGTCACGAACCTAAGTTCCCAGGTACGGGCTATGCTAGTTGAGGTTACGAAGCTATGATATATCCGAGCCTGAGGTACGGGAACAGGCGCGGGACGCGTGGCCGTCGATTTAGGTCCGGACCCGGTACCGTCCCGGGAAGTGATGCGCTGGCTGTTTGTGTGCAGGAGCAGCAGCGTGCGACGACGCTTTCGTCTCTCGAGAAGGGAGCGAGCGAGAGAGAGAGAGAGAGAGAGAGAGAGGGAGAGAAGAACGAGGCTGATTTCTCTCTTTGTGTTTGCGGCAACAAGTTGCATACTTCAGTTTTTGAAAGAGGATTCGAGTGATTCAGAGGTGCGAGAATCAGCAATTTTTGGAGTCTTTTGGTTTGTATTTTGGTACATTTTTCGCTGCTATTGATCCCATTTGGTGTTCTATTGTTTGCGGGTGTGTGTGTGCGTGTGACGACGACCTTTGCGTTTGTGTGTGTAGGTGTGTGTCTGTGTGCGTGTGTGCGTATTTTCTTTGAGTGTCATATTTGTTTCTCGGTTGTTCTAATTGCAGAGGGGAAGCGAGGGAAGAAGTAGTAGATAACGGGGGAAATGGACTTTTCGAGTATACAAGATGTGGACCGCTATGAGCTGGTGAAAGATATAGGATCGGGCAATTTTGGCGTGGCAAGACTGATGCGCGACAAGAAGACGCGGGAGCTTGTGGCCGTCAAGTACATCGAGCGTGGGGAGAAGGTGAGTGCTGCAGTGAACGTCTTTAGGAACTCTTCTGTCTCCTGTTATTGCGATCCTCCTTCCGTTTTTAGCCTTCTTTCCTTGTCGGTTTTCGTGCGGGTGGAGTATCAAGGTTTTCAAGGACGGTGAAATTGTGACTGCGCAAGTATTTTTCTTTGTTGCTCTTGCTTTCATGGTTTAGGACGTGTTAGGAAGGCTTTTGCGGGTTCCAAGAGCAGCATTCACTATTGTGATGGCTTTCTGACGCTAGTAGTCTTTGCGTTTTCTTGTATCAGATAGATGAAAATGTTCAAAGAGAGATCATCAATCACAGGTCGCTGCGGCATCCAAACATCGTTCGTTTCAAGGAGGTAATGTATCCTCACGAGCCCCGAAGACATCTTCGCATTTCTGTGCAGCAGAGAAGATTTTGGGACAGATACTCTTTTGCTGTACGTCTGGATACGAAAGGCTCTGTATCTTTCACTGGCCGCCTAAGTTTTTCTTGATGCCCGTGCAGGTTATGCTTACCCCGACTCACCTGGCTATCGTTATGGAGTACGCTGCTGGAGGGGAGCTCTTTGAGCGCATTTGCAATGCTGGCCGCTTCAGTGAAGATGAGGTCAGTGTCCTGTCTTCTGTCAACTTGTTTGTTTGGAGAGTGTGCTTCTTGATTCACAGGTCCTGGTTCTGCCCAGTTCCACAAGAAAATGCCAGGCATCCTCTGTTTTGGAAAATCTCTGATCCTCTTGTCTTGCAGGCTAGGTTCTTTTTCCAACAGCTGATATCTGGAGTCAGCTACTGTCATGCGATGGTATTCTCAAACTTGCTCTCTATGTGACTGTCTTTTTTTCATTCAATTCTTGTTGTGAAAAAAGAGAATCAGAACTGTACACCAACAGCTCTGGTTGCCACTTGCAGAGGATAGTCACATTACAAGTGTGTTCAAGAGGGAGGTTTTCTTCTCCTCAAAAAAAATTGCACTGTTTTGCTTTGTTTTGTGACAGCAAATTTGCCATCGTGATTTGAAGCTGGAAAACACTCTCCTTGATGGGAGCCCTGCACCTCGACTCAAGATCTGTGACTTTGGCTACTCAAAGGTTTTTACCATTGTGACACTTCCACTTTGTCGAAGACCTGTATTGTTTTTCTTTTGTTATGTAGTGTAGGCCTTTCTGTTTGCATTGTGGGCAGGATTATGAAGGAGGAACTGGATATATGGATGTTGCTTTTGTTAAGCTTGTGGTGTATTTCTGGTTGCAGTCATCACTGTTGCATTCCCAGCCAAAATCCACAGTAGGGACTCCTGCATATATTGCCCCGGAAGTCCTGTCCAAGAAGGAATATGATGGCAAGGTAAGCCAAGAAACTGTTGTATTGTCAGCAACCTTCTATGAACCTGATTGAAGTGTGTTTTCACTTGCTCAGTTTTCTTCTCTTTGCTTACTTGTAATATGCAATTCCTGTGATCTGGAAATGTTGTGGAGTGTGCTTCTATGTCTTGTGGAGCTCCACATTATTCAACTGTCTGAACTAATGAGCACCAGGACTAATCCACTGCATTGGTTTAACAAAATAAATGACCCCTTGTTCTGGGTCATTGTTGTAATCACTTGCTAGATTCTGCATGGTAATGGAATTGGGGGATGTGCTGCAGGTTGCCGATGTGTGGTCATGTGGTGTGACTCTTTATGTCATGTTGGTTGGTGCTTATCCCTTTGAGGATCCTGAAGACCCAAGGAATTTTCGCAAGACCATTGGGGTGAGTCTCATATTGCAGCTACATGAACCAGTCCTTTTGCACATTTTGTGTAGACAGGTTTGTATGGATACTCTGGAGGTTATAAATCACTTTTCATCTGCTTATATTTGTGGTTGTTCATGCAGCGCATTCTGAGTGTGCAATACTCCATTCCTGATTACGTGCATATTTCTGCTGAGTGTCGTCACCTTCTCTCTCGGATATTTGTGGCCAATCCTTCCAAGGTAATTGATACTTGTTGTGGGATGTTGTTAACCAGTGTATTTCCATGAAGTTAGGTTTTGCATTATCTCAGCAGCATGATCAAATATATAAATAGCGAATGTTGACTCCTCAGCCTTTGCAGTGAAAATTATTTGTTTAGGAATCTGGCACCATTTCTTTGATGGCTCTGAAACTTTTGAATTAGAATGACTATCAGAGGCATAAAGTGGAAAAAAAATTCAGCAATTGATGAAATCTTAATAGACTTGGCTTTGGGTGGGACAGCGAATCACCATACAGGAGATCAAGAATGATGCATGGTTCCTACGCAACTTACCAGCAGACCTGGTGGATCGTGCTGATCGGAGTTATGATTTTGAGGACCCAAATCATCCCCCACAGAGTATAGAAGAGATTATGCGGATAATTGGGGAAGCAAGGGTGGCCGGTGCTGGTGGGTTAGGGCACTACTTTGGTGACCCAATCCTAGATGGTGATGATATGGATTTGGAAGGTGATGGAGATCCTGATGTTGACAGCAGTGGGGAATTTGTGTGTGCCATATAAACATCATCAATCACAGTGCCAGCAATTTTTTTGGCAAGGCCCTGATGTTGTGTTGGTGCATTTTTTGCTGTGTTGTGGAAGGAAGTGCATCTTGGTGTATTGCACTGGACAATCCACATCTGCAGATTGTTATATTTGAGATAGTTATATTGCACAAACATCACCAGCTTGCGAGGGCCTTCCATTTAATGTACCAGGGTAAAAGAGGGGAATGGGAGAGCTGAAGAGTTGTGTAGGCCCGCATCAGCATCATGTAAAAACCTCTATGTAAGGATGTGTACCACTACTTCTGGGTGGTTTCTTCTTAGGTGTTGCAGTCCATATTTACAGGCCCTTATGCAGGTAGGTTTTGAACAATTTCTTTTTAGTAATTTCAAGTTTTTATTTTTTATTGAAGTCATGGAACACAATTAGCTGTATTCTGTAAATGTGATAGCTGGAACACAATAGCTGTATTACTGGCAGTGCATGTACTAGTATTAGAACTATGGGGGGCCTTCTGTCAGGGAGAACGAGTTTTACTCTTCTGAATTTTGCATACACAGGCGGCTAGCTGTGTATGATTTTCAAGCATATTGGAGGGAGCAAGTTGTTGCTAAAACACAAGAGTGTGGGAACTGTTTCCAATGGTACAATGCTTCAGTTCTGGAGACCAAACCTCATGTACTCATCCTGCTTATCAATAAGACAGCTGAAAATTTGTTTTTTCAGAGAGAATTTAGGACACATGGTTTTGTGTTTGTGGTTTTATGTGAAATGATCTTGGTGATGGGGGATGCATAGTCTTGGCCCTGATGGAAAGGATATAGACATTTGCTGTGCCACAGGTTTACTCATGCACATGTCAAGAAGGTGTTGAAGGGGGGCAGCATGTGGATTCTGATTCTTCACACCACATGTTGATTCCTATTCTTCATCACAGAGCTGCACTACAGATGATAGATATGTAACCAAATCTGAGAGTGAACTTCTCCCAGGAAAACATGATGTGCACTAGTAGAGCCTTCCATTATCTGCTCTCTTGCATCTGCAAAGATCTTCTGATTGTCTTTCTATGTTAATTGTTGAGAATCCTGCAATGATGTACTTAGTAAGACCCTGGTACTTCATGTGGGGAGATAGACAGATGTTGAAGAGCCTGGTACTTCACGAGGGAAGGTAGACAGATCTTGAAATGTAACCGGAAAAGGATTTCAACATATTCACTCTTGAGAAGAGAAGAACTGTGAAGAACTCATGATAAGCAGAAAAGGAATAGGAGAATCTTCACCTTGTTCTGCCATGAAATTGCAGGCATGGATTTGAGGAAGAAAGGTTCTGGACAGCAAGCAAAGCTCTCTGTACCTTTGATCTGTGCGGTCAGTCAGTCCCTGGGGAATGTTCTGTTGAGACTCTGATCTATCAAGAAGAAGCCATGGTTTTTAAAATCTTCTATTGCTACTACTCTTTGATGATGATAGCTACAACAGTCTCTTGCTAAGATCTCATCTTACACTCTCAGTTTCTGGTGAACACTATGGCACAACACACAAATATTCCATAACCGTCCCGTGCTCAAGAGAGATTTGTCTTTCGAGCACTTTGCGATCTTGTCGAACTTCACAGAGAACAAAAGAGGGATTCGGTGAATGTGTTTCGATTTGACTGCTAATGGTGAAGAGGTGTGTGCGTGCGAGAGAAAGAGATGGAGGCTATGAAGCGTCACAGTTGCGTCTTTTGGTGCATCATATGGTAGGGTTTGAGGATTACGTCCTCCCTTTGTCCGTCTTGCAGGTATAAGAATTGCTACGAGTTGTAGGAGTTGCTGGAAGATCCTTGCACACCCATCCGCCATCAGCCTGCGTCTCGTCAATTTGTGTAAGCTTTCTGAGACTCTTCCTCTGCAAGCACAAGATCATGAAGTTGTTTCGCACTTCTCCGCCTTGTTTTCTGATATACCTACTTCCCCACGCCAACAGTCCTTCACTTCCTGGAATGAGAATTATGCCATGGAAGCCAGCCAGCTTCTATGAGAATTGTTCTATGGAAGCAAGCTTCTATGAGAATTGTTCCATGGAAGCAAGCTCCTATGGCTGATTAAGCAGGATGACTTCTATGCAATCAGCACTGTTTTGGAAGCTTGCAGTCACAGGCATGTTCTGTAGAAATGGAAAATCTTCAGGTTTTGAATGATGCCAAAGATGAATTTATTAGTCCTTGAAGGTAGATTGCATCATGTTCTCAAGGACCTGTTTAAGGCTTCATGCTGGCTCAGATCTGAGAGGATTACAATACTGGTCAGATCTGAAATTGTTACATTGTTCTGCCAACCGGATTTTGCCATATCTGGGGGAGAGAGGACATTATTGTTTTGCTGATGGAGCTTTCAAGCTTTTGTGTAGATCTCCTTGCAGTCTGTTGGAAACAGTTTTCGTAATTTCTTGTAAGGGACTTGCTATTTCTGAGCATAGAAGGAAAGAGAAGCTTTAGAAGCTTTGGCAGAGTTTTTTTGTATTGTGAGCAGTTTAGGATTGGAACACCATTGTCCAGTTCTGTTGTTGAGCTTCAGGGGAAGTTGAGAATTTTTATATTGAAAGAATAGGTGCATCTTTTTGTACCAGAGAGAGTTTCGGAAGTTGTGAACAGGTACAAAATCATCCCTGGAGAGATGCATGGCATCTCTCCATTCAGGGGGACAACACTTGCTTTCTTCATAAGTATCAAGGTCATAAATCGGCAGTTGGGCAGAGAATCTGTTCAATCTTCTTGTCATTCGTTGCTTTGCAACATCTGATTTGACTCCATGTTGAGTGAGAGGCTGCTATACTTCAATCTCCACACTACCAAACCCTTCCAAATGTCTGGGTTCTGCAGGGTGCTCTTTGGACTTCAGCCTGCATAAACTGCATGAGTCAAGACATTGCAATGCAAATTAGGGTTTAGGATTCAAGCTCAATGACAGGGTTTGTGTGCTGTATTCTTAGAGTTCAGTGATTCGGGTTATTTGAATACAACAAGAGATTTTGGAATCTAGTGTCATATGGAGCATTTGGTAAGAGAGAGGCAAGGTTTTCATCATGTGAACAATGCAGGTGCAGTAGCTATGGCAAGGGAATGGACACTAGAAGAGACGAGAGCATTGGTGGAGGTGCACATAGAATTGAAGCAGCTTGAGAAGCTTACACCACAAGGATCTGATTCCCGTGCTGCCATTGAACACTGGGATAAAGTCGCAAAGAGGCTTCAAGACAGAGGCTACCATCGAAGCCTCAAAAGCTGCAATAAGAGATGGCACCGCCTTGAACAGTACGAAGTTCAAATATTCTCCTTCAACATTGAAGGAGCTGGAAATCACCCAAACTATTGGGACCTGACAAAAGCTGAGAGGATTGAGCACCGAGCAGAGAAATGGCCTCAGCTTCCTCTGGGTGAGGGAATTGACAAAGAGATATTTGATTTGATCAAGAGATTTTCGCAAGGCACTGTTGAAAAGAAAGTCATGCAAGCAGTTGTTCCGAATTTGGGAGTAAGCAATAACAGACATGCACCTCCAGAAACCATACCTGAACATCAAGTACTCGAAGCTAAGGAGCCTGAACTCCTGGAAAGAATAAGCAGCTGGTCATCTTTCATGTCCGAACAAACAGGTTTATCACAGGTTCCACTGGATGGTTCCAGGCTCCAGGCACGTGACCTCCGGAAACAAAGAGCTGCAGAGCTGATGAGGGGCAATTGCACTGTTCCTTACAATGCTAATCACACCAATTCAGTAAAAACTTGTCAAGCTCCTGATATGGGAAATAGCTTACAACAGACACAGAAGCCATCTGTTCCAACAAGAAAATTTGCAATTCTGGACTCTAAGACCAAAATCTCTGTCCAGGGGGGTACCTCTGCTGATCGGTTTCACACCAAGGAAGCTCATCCACCCTTTGACTCTGGTTCCTTTTCATACAAGCTTGATATTGATCCAGTCTCTCAGCCTACCTGCAGTCATCTCAAACCACAGCTTGCAGTCTTGGGACTTCCTCAAAATCATGTAACACCTCTTCTACATCCCATGGAAAAGGCTTATCAAACTTTCAGCTTGAGCACTCCATACTTTAATTTGCTACAACCTGTAAATTCTCACTCACTTTTTGCTGCAGCCCATTGATAGCAACAACATGCAGCAGCATCATCACCAACCAGCAATGGATGCTAGTCAGCATTTAATGCTGGATGGTGACAATCTTCCATTTGAGCTTCTGTGTTTTGATGAGCAGCTGGAGGTCATTCTTGATGTGGACAGTACTGGCCCAGTACTTACCCATGAAAGCTTTGAAGTACCACAACAGCAGAGGCATTGCTGGCAAGTTCCAGACTCACAGCAGTGGCAAGATCAGTATGGATCAGGTCATGGCAGCAGTCATGAGCTTCTGGGAGTTGCAATTGGTAACCTGGAGGTGCAGCTTCATGCTCTAGTGAACTTGCTTCAGGCCAGAAACACTGCTGAACAAGATTACCAAGACAAGATGCTTCTTTCCCTTGAAAGCATGGCCTTCTCTCTGCACACCATTGCTCAAGGCAAAGTTTGAGCTGCTGCATAGATGTCACAATTTGCTGGACCATGAGTGTGACATTGAAGGAGCAGAGAACTACCAAAGAAGATATGTGTCTCTCTCCTCACTTGCTTCAGAATTTCCAATCTTTTGAATATTTCTGTGATTGAACTTGTGAACCTAAAGAAAGCTGGGGAATACAACACAGCAATAGGAACAGAACAGGAATAAATGGAGCAAGTACAACGCCGATGCTTGATGTGGGATTTGATGGTGATGAAGGCAGGGAGGGAACAAGAGAGGCACAGTACCTGAGATATGTACATCATTTGGAACCTCAGCGACTTAGTGTTGCAGCACCATGGAAACTGAGTATGAGAATAAGCACTTTGTAGGCCAATTGAAGCTATGGCATGGAGTTTATGGAAGATGGTACCAAGGGTCATAACCTCAAAATTGCTCACAGCTTTTCACTGGGATCATTCTTACAATGTCTTCAAGTGGCCACACTATTATCATAAAAGCTGGTGAAAGTACATCAGAAGCAAAAGCTATTTTTTTTATGCAATCTGGGTGCTTCCTGTGGGTTGATTGATGGCAGGAAACAAACTCTTTTCTAGTTGCATAACCTCCATAGTATGTATGTACACCAGAAATGCCATCTCCAAATGTAGAATACAACATGACTGTCAGCTGAACAGAAATACCCTCCGATAGTATAATACATGGCTTGCTCAACATTCTGCTGTAAGGTTTCTTTGGAGGGAGAAGGTGGCAACATAAACAGAGAAACATATTGCGAAATCTGAGCTTGAAACCTTAATTTGCATAGAAGACATGACTGAGACATATAACAAGCCCATTTTAGCCTAGTGTTTCTGACATTCAAATCCATGAAGAATGATGAGAATGTGCAGACTGTCGTTATATACACAAGTCATTTTTGTTACAGGCATTTGTCAATTAGGAGTACTCAAGATTGCTTTGCTCTTGGTGACAATGTTATGTGATTTTTCTTCTTGAGTGCTGTACTCTTGGTGACAATGTTATTTGATTTTTTTTCTTTAGTGTTTTACTCTTGACAACAATGTTTTGTGATTTTCTTGAGTGATTTATTCAAAATTGCTTTGCTCTTGGTGACAGTGTCATGTGATTTTCTTTTTGAGTCATTAACTCTTGGCGACAGTGTTATGTGATTTTCTTCTTGAGTGCTTTATTCTTGGGGACAATGTTATGTGATTTTTTTCTTTAGTGCTTTACTCTTGGTGACAATGTTATGTGATTTTTTTGTTTAGTGCTTTACACTTCTTGACAACGTTCTGTGATTTTCTTGAGTGATTTATTCATGGCGACAATGTTCTGTGATTTTCTTCGTGAATAGTTTACTCTTGACAGCAATGTTCTGTGATTTTCTTCTTGAGTGCTTCACTCTTGGCAACAATGTTCCGTGATTTTCTTCTTGAGTGCTTCACTCTTGGCAACAATGTTCCGTGATTGTCTTCTTGAGTGCTTTACTCTTGGCAACAATGTTCCGTGATTGTCTTCTTGAGTGCTTTACTCTTGGCAACAATGTTCCGTGATTTTCTTCTTGAGTGCTTTACTCTTGGCAACAATGTTCTATGATTTCCTTTAAGGGCTTTACTCTTAACAACAATATTATGTGATCTTCTACAATGTTCTTCTGTGATCAAAGAAAATCACAAAACATCATTGCCTGGAGTTAAGCAGTTAATCTTGAGTACTGCTGCTCCTCATCGTGTCTAGAACTTACGACATTTATTGTACGCGCAAGCACTCACTCTAGGGTGCGTGAATCCTTCATTTCACAATTGCAACAATTGCATATACACAGGCACTCGCGCCTGCATGAGTCCCTCCTTCTACAATCGAATAGGTTCATGAATTTAGGGTTCAGTGGAACTCAGAGGGAGGGAAAGGAATGTTCTGTTTGAGATCTAGTACTTCCATGTTGAAAGCGTAAGAAGAGGAGGTGAAGAAGAAGAGGCAAAGGGGAAGGAGGACGACGACGACGACGAGAAAGGAAGATGGATGCAAGGCCGTCTCCAGCGCTGTTTCGGCTCCCTTCTCTTGCACCAAGGTCGGCAGTTCCTCCCAGGGTTCTTCTTTGGTGGGGGATAGCTCTCATTGTCGCTGGTGTTGTGGGATTCTGCGTCATTCTGTATGCCACTCTTCTTTCCAAGCTTCTGCCGCCTTCCGGAGTGCCGATCCTGGATGCCATTCGCAGTGACTGGTAAACAAACAAAAATCGATTGATTCTGCAAGAAAAAGAAAAAAGCTCTGAGAGAGAGAGAGAGAGAGAGTCTATAGCATAAAACTTTTGGTTTTGTGTGCCTGAGGAATGTTGCAACAACTAGATTTTGTAACGTTGTCTTCACCAATTGAGGGTAAGGGTTTTGCATAGGTCTTTTGCACCTGAAGATGGGGTTGAAGAGCATGGATTCATAAAGCACCGTAGAACACAAACATTGCAAAGCCCCTTCTGGGTTTTGTTTGCTTTTGTTTTTGTTTTGATGTTTCTGAACTCTTAAGGGGATGATAAAGCATGTGGTTTTCTGTGAGTTGTTTGTTCCTTTCTGTGACAGTGAGGGGATGGTTCTTTGTGCAGGTATTATAGCTTTGTTGTGCCCCTGACTGGACCAGTTATCCTGGTGGCAGTGTACTGCCATTGGCTGAGCATGAAGCTCTTCAAACATGCATAAAGCCTTTGCAAGTGTTGTGATGCTTTGTGAAAGCCATCTTTCAGTCCATCTAGGTGAGAGCATCTCCAAGCATGCCTAAGTTTCTTTCTCTAGTGCCATACCATACTCCTGCATATGTACAAATGCAGGAGGATGATCACACCACTGCTGCCTTTTCTTTCTCTCTCTCGAATGTCATATCATCCTCCTCCTGCATACGTACAGATGAACTGTGAGATGGATCGCATCACTGCTGCCTTTTTTTCTCTCTCAAATGCCATATCCTCCTCCTCCTGCATATGCTCAAATGCTTTGGAAGATGGATCATGCCACTTCCACTTTTTGCTCTGGAGGATGACTCTTTAGGGTTACTTGATGAGTCTTTATCACATGGACCAGTGTCTGAATTTCTGTGAGTGTTGTGCTATTCGTGATCTCACAAGCTTGTTGTGGCTTGAATGAGGAAACTGTTGACTCTTAAAAAAAATTGTTATGTCTCTGAAGTGCTAGTCAACATCATGAGTTGAGTCTCGCAGTTGCTTCTGGAGATGTGGCAGAAACTCAGGACACAGATTTTATCTAATGGTTTGCTTGAATTTGGGCATGTTATTGTGTACTTATCTATACCAGCTTCATGAGCTGATGAAGGTAGTGGGTAGTCATGGCAGCTTGTTGGTGTTATTCATCATGAAGGTGATGCTCTCAGAGTTTGTGATTGACTCTCACAAGGTTTACAGCACACTCATTGATGTGTTAGCCCTCAATTCAGAGTGCTGTTGTGGAAATCCCTCTGCACAACAAACACTATTTGATGTGTTCTGTTCTTCATGTTGTGTATAATCCACTCCATTGCAGTCCAATACTCCTCATTTCCCAAAAGTGCTTGGGTTTGCATGTATGCCTATGTGGGCGTACTTTTCACTTCTAGACAATCACAAATAGGCAACAGTTAGGCTCCATGATTTTTTTGTTTCTTGAAGTGGCAGTAAGTCTGAGTAGCACAGAATGGTTTGTTTTGACTCCTGCTGTGGTGCTGTTGTTCCAATGCAGGTGATCAGTTGGGATAGCTCATCAGTGGTATCTTTGGATGATGATTGCAGCAATGTTAGTGTGTTTGAATTTTGGACCGTCAATGTCTCAGCATTTTATCGAGTATCAGAAGTCCAGGTAGAGCAGAAACCTGTTGGAAACTTGAATAGGACCTGACATTAAAGATTCTCATTTCTTTCTGTCTCACATAGGTTCTTCAGCTACAGAACAATTGGGAGTCGAACATCTATCATGCAGGTCCTGACCTTTGTGTTTCAAGGTTTTGAGATGCATGTGGATGATTGACATTCCTGATTCTTGAAGAGGCCACCTAAGAGCTGGGCACCCCATCCAGTGCATGGGTGAAAGATCTGGGAGATATATAGACCATTTGTCAATAATTGGCAGCAGGTTAACCTGTAGACATTCTTGTCCACAAATCACTCCGTATGTGGTCCTCAGTTTGGAGAAAAGGGAGCGCTAAGAATGTTGCTTCTTCTGCCACAAGATTGTGAACATGATACAACCAGACCTGCTTTTCTGCCACTGTGTTTGATCATTTGGAACTTCTCATCTTCCAGTTTGAAGAGACCCTGTACAACACACAAGCAAAGTGTTACCAAATCATGATGTACTTATCAAGAGGTTTTTTTCCCTTTTGACATCTTCAGCTTTAAATAATTGATGTACTTGGGTTCCACAACTTCATAAAAATGTTCCAAAATCTCCTAATTATTAATCATGTTTTCCATTGTTAAAAAGCAATGTTCCAAAGACTAGCCATGATGGCTTATTTAAAAAGCACTGCCAAAGTTTAGTCATCAATTCATGGATTGTTGTTTGATTTCATAGCAATTGAGCAAATATTAAATAATATTAAAAGAAAAACTTACGATTCACATATTTTCCTATAGGTACATTTACAGATTTGACAATCAATGTTTACTCTTGAAGGTCAATTGTTTCCGATTCTTTGATAGCACCATGTTGTATCTTGTTGATTGTATATAGGATATATGAGTCAACTATAGAAAGATTGGATGAAATGGATTAATGTCAATCAAATTTGACACATCACAACATCAAGTAACATAATGTCAATTTTGTGATGGAAGATGTGGTAATTGAGGTATTTGGATGTCTACACAAATAGGCTGATGTGTTTTATTGATTGTGCCAATGCTATTTGGAGCCTCAAAGGGCTCTCCTCTTTCTTTTTTTCTTTTTTTAAAAAAAAATTGAGTTTTGTGTTGTGTTTCACTATGTAACATTTTGTTCCATTAATATTTTCTTACATTCTTGATTTGGTAGGCAAAATGTCAACGAAAGTTTGATTCATTAGTAAGTTCACAACAAGATACAAATAGAGCGAAAAAAGTAATATTGAAAAGATGTTAAAAAAAGAATAAAATACAAACAAACAAAAACATTAAAAGGGTGCAAGATCGACAACAAGAAACAATTTTGAATTGGAATGTGATCTATGACAAATTATAATCTAAAATGATTGTGGAATTGTCGTAATGACAATCACCAAAATACCCATCATACATAAACTAGTTCCAATGAAACATCATCACTAAAATTTCAATTTAAGTTACAAATGATGCAAGCATCCCTCCATTTTAAACTAGGTATTAGCAGTAGATCTAGTTACTTCTCAACTTTCACCTCTTCAAAACACACCCCCCATCGTCAGGGCCCATGTATTACAAGCAAAGTGAAATTAAAAGTTTTTAACATTTAGTTTGTGCTAATTTTATGGCCTTTAAATTCTCCCTTGTTTCTGATACTTTGTACATTTTCCGAATCAATGATGTGTTTATAAATAAATATTTGCAGGGTTTTAATGTGGTAATCATTTTTATGATCCAAACAAGCTTGTCATATTTCATTTAGAATTTCTACTTGCCTTGAACTTTCCATACCTATGACATTCAAGATTTGATAAAATGCATGAAACTGCAAATATATATAAATTGAAAAAAATGAGTGCCATATTTTGTGGCATGGGTAATATATGATAATGATTCAAATAAATATATCTAGATTAACTAAATGTAAAACAGAATTTTATGTAGCCCAACAGTTTAGATAACTTTGAAAAAGTTATCAAATTTTAAGGATAAATTTTATGAAAAAAGTACCAGTGTGACAAATACAAAGGCTTTTTGGGAAAAAAAGGGGTACAAGGTCACCACATTATGAGAAAAACAAATTTGAAATTGCCATACTTTAAACTATAGGTTTTAGCATGTTGCCCAAATATAGCACAATTTTTGAACTTCTCTACTTTCCTCTTTGATGTGTAGTCAAATTTGGCTAAGTCCTCTTATGGATATCACCAACCCAACTACCTCCCAAATTTGAAAAGAGAAAGAAAGAAAGAAAAAATGGTAATGTGATGCAAAAATTTGTTAATCATACTTATACTTCATTTTTCTCCCCCTTGTCCTTACTCATATTAATGGCCCCCTTGTGTCATTGGCCCAAGTATATTAAACGTCCTATAAGATCACCTATCTCAATAATTTTCCTTTCAAAGTAGGTTTAAATTCGAAGTTTTTATAGAACTTTGTCAATCAATTTTTAGATATGATATTCACTCTAAATTCAACAGCTTTTGCTTCATTTATTCAAAAATTGCAAAACAAAGAATGTGCTCACCACCTCATCAAGAGTGGTGGGGAGGATGGTTTGGAATAATTACAAGGTGACCACTTCTAAACAAAGAAACACTTATCTTAAAATATAGATCAATGGTTAGTTAATAGGTTTTGTCTAAAGTTTAGCACAAGAAATCCCAATATCATCTATCTATGAAAAAAAAAAAAGTTTGTTATGTTTGTCACATTGAGATTACTCAATGCACGGTGACCCCTTTTGCACTCTTGGTGCTGTTGGAAAGCCCCCCAATGAGTAAGGTGCCACAAAGATGGTTTTGTAATGTTTTGATTTATGATGTAAAAGTTATTAAATATCAAATAACTTTGTGCTTGAAAATTTTAATCTTGAAAATCAAGATTAAAATTGCAAGGTAATTAGGGCTTAGTCTTGGTACTATTGGAAATCCCTTGATCAATGGGATTTAACAAAGGTGATTTTCTAAATTTTAGACATAAGGTGTGGGGGATATTGTATTTTGAGTACTTTTTTTAATTAGAAATTAAATGTAAATTATGTTTTTGGTATATATTATATTGGAAGTTGGCAACATAATCATACCATGTTGTAGCCACCAGAAACCAACTAAAAGAAAAGTAGTTTACTTCTTGATGACCAACCCTAACATTACCAACTATAAATATACCATATTGTCTTAAGGGTTGGGGAATTAGGGTTTATGGTTTTGAGTATCCACAATATTTCCCCATGAACTATTAGTAAAAGGATTCACAGATCTACTACCAGAGTCCGCGTCTGGAAACACCACTTCAGGGGGATGATGTAGGTAGGATGTTTCTTGTCTCTCTTGCATGTGTTATGCATGCCACCAAATGTTCACCAAAAGAATCTTGTACTTTGACATTTGATGGTTGTTCCAACATTGGAAAGTTTTGAAGCAACTATTTTTATTACATGGGAATCAAGTGGTTTTTAAAGTATGAAACTAGGGTACCCGAATCTTCCATTTGCAAAGAAAGGTGACTACAAAAAGGAAGATGCATGTGAGTGGAAAACTGCTGTTTTAACTCTTTTGGATTTTATGAATAGTTGACTCTGATTATTCGAGTACGATTGTTACATGTGTTTGAATAAATTTACAATAGAGAAAAAAGCATATAGCCATGAGGTACATGCATTTAGGGTAGGGTAAAGCCATGTGGGTTGGGAGCATTTGGAAACTTTTCACCACATTTGGACTCTGATTTTATTTTTGTAACATTTTAAAACTATTTTAAAATATATTTAAACCTGTCACCATTTATTGCTACATCCCCTCTTGGTATGCTAATGGATGATGTAACATCAGAAAATTGAAAAATAAAAATAAAAGCACTGCCTATGAAGAGGCCATAGCCAAGTTGGGCCTTGCACTTTGACTCCACTCATCTCTTGAAACATAATAAGGTGCAACCAACATTATCAGCATATCACAATGTGAAAGAGGGGAGGGTGATATACACCTAATATTCGAAAGTAGCCATAAGTCTCTTCACATTCTTGAGGAGAAAGTAAGTTAAGATCCCTCCCTTTTTTTTCTTCCTTTTTTCTTTTAAGAGGCACAAATGAATGAAGATCCCACCTCTTTGTTAGAGGGATATTTGTGAACATAAGGTGCCCTTTAAATACACTAGGAATTTTTTTTGAATGCATTACATGATAGAGATACAACTCATTATCTTTGTTTGACTTTTATTCGGTAACGGATTTATTTCATGGATGAAAGTGCTTTGAAGGTTATAAACAAACAATGCTAAGATTAAGCTTTTGAGATGAAAAGAAACATAGTTGGCTTTCGTTTTGTTGGGGGGAGGTTTTTAAACAATGTCGTCAATCATTAAGAGAAATTTTCTATTGTATTTCAGGGGCACCTAATATTGGATAATAATGTACACTTCAGTTTAGTACAAGCCACTTGTAAACTTAAGATGTCTCTTGCTTGCACTAGCTCGTGACCTATGAATGTTTAGGCTCATCAACAACATGTTCACCTCGTGCGTTATGATGGGGGTAAGGCACATGGGTTGAGTACATTGCCAAGATGCAAGGCCAGACTTACTGACTCAGCTACCAACGGTGCTTAATGCTTGTGGGTCTGGTTGGTTGTAGACTAGGCAAGTTGGAATGAAGTTAAAATTCAAGTTAAGGAAAAGGATATGGTTATCTGATTTGTTCAAATAACCTCCATTTTTCAACTTAAATTTTTTCCAGAGATCCAAGAACCTCCCGTTCCAGCTTTTTTTTAAAAAGGCTCAAAGAACCGACTGTTTTGCCAAAATAACCAGCAAAGAACCGGATTTTTGGCCAAAATAACCAACAAAGAACCGGCAGTTTTGCCATAATGACCAACAAAGGACCCTGCAGTTTGTTTTTTGGAACCAGTTACCTAATATTTGACTAGTTCTAAGAATTTTTTTATTGAGAACCGCAGTTATATATCAGAGTCGGTTCTCAGATGTTTGACATCCACCGTTCAATACATCGGAGCGAGTTATTTGCTTTTTGAGAGTCACAGATACAGAGTCCCTTAGAGAACCTCCGGTTATCATTTCCCCTGGGTCTGGCAACTGCCCAACATGGATCTGCACACATAAATCAGCTGCTGCCCGTAAAAATGGTTTTTTTTTTTTTTTTTTTTTTCTGGGACAGCATATGGGGGGGGGAACTAGAAATTGTTTGCTAAAGAAAATGAGGGGCTGGTAAAATCAAAATAAAATAAAATAAATTAGGTTTAATTTAGGTAATGTCACAAGACCTAATCCTGGAACTTGCTGAACTGGAACTGATACGTGGCGAGTTCCGATTGGGTGGGCGGTGACAGGAGTGTTGGTGGCGACTAGTGCCATAGGCTGGGTTCTGATTGGCTCTTCAGATTCCTGAATCTTGAAGCAGGATGAAGAGTTATGACTGACTCCTCGGTGGGTATCTTCAATAAGTCGGCGCTGCCTGCCGCGCAGCGCAACCGGTTGCTCGGGTTTTTTTACCCCTCTGCCCGGGTTTCGCTTTTCACTTTTTTAACCTTCCACCTCCAACAGATATCATCCATCCCCTCATTTACCCTGAAGACCTATTCCCCCAAGTTACTATTAACCTCCTCCCCTATTACATACCTAGGTTGTATCAGGGTTCTCTCCCCCCCCCACCAATTACTGATATTAAAAAATTGGTGCATTTTCTCCCAAAAAATAGAAAATTTAGTCTAACTTTCATTAATTTTTTTCATTTCCAAATTTTTTAATAAAAAATTTGGTCTTATGTATGTGCAAATGTATATTCACATATCTTATATACCACAAAAATAAACTTTTTTTTTTCCCTCACTTCATTTGAAGAATTGTCATTTGACCAAACATAGGGATGGGTCATGAAATTCTGTATTAAGACCCTATGGCCTAAGACAAGGTGATTAGCTGAGTCTGACCCCGCATTTTGGAGAGGTCCCTCCTCTCAGGGCCTAGCCCATCATAAAGGACCAGGACAACATTATCATAAGCCTAGACATACATAGATCATGGGGCAAGGTTGGAGGAACAACAATTATGGTAAGCTTAAACATATGCAGATCATACCACAATGCAATAGGAATGAAAGGCACCTTATGCCTACAAAAAACCTCTTAGTTAACCTTTTTTTGTGTGCTAGGTACCCTTTCAAATACTTCATTTTTAAGTGCTTTCCGGAGACCCATAGAATTCTGTTGTCGGTGCATTTCTTTTCTTTTGGGGAACTCTTGAACATGTCCATAAACTCTTGTGAGTTTTTCCCATGTTCATCCATGCTCATCACTCACATAAGTTGATCCCTCATATAAGTTTACCTCACTCCAAGTTTCAACTGTAAGATGCATACATAATTTACATATGTATAAAGAACTCTTCAGATAGTTCTTGTGCATTGCAAGAGCATAAAGACCAAGGGGGCATCTTGGAAATTCAAACACTTGAAAGCAAGTTTGGGCATTCCATTTCCCAAAATGCTCATGTTGTTCTTTTCTCGTGGTAGTTGATTGGTATCACATGAAAACACTACATAACAAAATCCAAGTGTGATCTTCATGCTTGGGAAGGCTCTCATCGTCGCTCGGCCATAAGCTTTGCCAAAATGGGGCTTGCGCTCATCTCCACCTCACACATGCCCTCATTCCATTAAAAGCCCACGCCCTTGGGCTTTACGCTACGCATGCCACTCTCTCTCATGGAATGACAAACAACATCGGGCCCCAGCTTCCCCAATCCGTCACCCCACACACCCACATGGAGTGCAAAGCCCCAAACAAAATAAAATCCAAGTTTAAGGTTTTTAGTGTGTGGAACTCGTGCCAGCCCACATTTACCTTGTTTGTGCAATTTTGGTATACATGAAAGTTGAGAGTAGGAAATTATTTTTGTTGTTTTCTTACGAGTGTTGGGGCACCCGCTCAACTAAAGAAGACACCACCACCCAAGTGATGAAGAGGGAGGGAGAATATCAAAACACTTCTTAAAATGCACCAAAGTATGTATACTTAAGAGTATGTACCAAAGTAGGCATTCCATCAAGAGAATTAAATAGGGGTTACCCAACATGTAGAATTTAAAAAGGCATCCAATACCAATTGTATCAAAACTTACACAAAGCCGAGTTAATGGTTTTGTGTCGGAATTTGTGTGTATTTGTCTCTCTCTATATGCGACCTTCTAAGTTCTAAGGCAAATGTTCCCTTGAGGATTCTCACAATCCCCATCTTGATGACACACTTTGTCTTTTAGCAACTTCATGATCATCTTTTATTTCCATAGGTTGGTGGTAGTGGCTATTAACCTTGTTTTCTACCACCTTCAAACTTGTTTTCTTTTTTTTGGGGGGAGTTGGTTATGGTTGACAAGTTCGTCCCTCATCTACTCTTTCTCTAAGTCTACTATCCCAACAAAACAAGTTGTTATAATTTGGCATCTACCTGATAATCTTCATCTTGTGGGAACCCAAGAAAAACCTGGCCCTTACTTGTCCCCGCACCTTCCCCAAAAAAAAAATTGTTTTACTTTATTTGAGGACTTTGGAGATCTAGTTGATTTTAGGTCTATTTTCCCACTTTCAAGTGAGTCAAGATTAATCCATTGGTTTAATTTTGTTTCTTGAATTATGTTCAAGAGAATACATATGTGGGCAATGATTGGTTATACAAATAGTATTGTAATCTTGATTCCTTCACTCAATCCCCAATTCTTTCCCCCAAATTTTGAAAACATATAAGAAACATGAAAATAAGAGCATAGGTATTTTCTAGTCTTGGGCAATTCCTTGGTTTTCAGTTTTAAATTAATGTTGATGTTCTTGTGACACACCCCTTGTTAAAACTAGAATCAAAACTACAGCCTTGAAAATTCAACCATTGCACACATGTTCAAGTTCTTTAGGTAAGCAAATTAATTTTTTTGAAAAGTTGCCAAGTAAGCAAAACTTTATAAGTAAATATTAATTTTAATTAACTATAAAACTTCACACCTATACAAATCTCAGTTTTTATTTGTTTGCACTTATACAATCTCTAGCATTTGAGAATGTAAGGTGTATACATGGAACTAGATCCAAAATTTTAATTGGGATTGGAGGTTTTAGAATTTGAGAAGAAAAAATCTCTAAAGCCAGATGGTTTAGATATTGGTTTCAAACCCACACCTTGGTAATATTCGTAAGCCCTCCAGCTATTACTTCCAACATCACAAAAATTACGCAATTTGATAAAGGAACAAGGAACATATGAGGTATTTGGTGTAAGAGGATTCAATTTTGGATGATGGGTGAATTAAAACAAATCAAGATTTCGAGCTTAAAATCTTTGATCATTGCATCCTTGCCTTTGGAATACAGAGAATTTTTATAAAGCCCTAGTCGGTGCACCCATCATCAGACTTTAAATCGCTCAAAACGAACTAAATATGAGAAAGATATGAGGCTGGAACTAGAGAGAGGTTTTAAGTTAATTTTTTGAAAAAATTGAAACAAATTATCACTCATCCTTTGCCTGCATTTTCTCTGTTGCTCCTTTACTTCTGATGCTCAACAAACATTTGTAAGAGACCTTCAGTGTTGCTCCTTTACTTCTGATGCTCAACAAACATTTGTAAGAGACCTTCAGTTTGCATGGCCAATGACACAAAGATCGTTCAAATTGGTTAAGGATGAGAAAAATATTGAAAAAAAAAAAAAATCGATGCTAAGTACATGTGCAGTGATGTGCGATTCTATGTAGCAGATAAAGTCGAGAGAGGTCTCCTTGACCAAGTTCACGAGGAGTAGTCAGAAGGCAAGTGTCTGTGTTTGAACTTACTGACTGGAGTAAACTGAGTTGCTACAGTTGCAACTGCATGTGTTGTTTCGGAGGCCAAAAAGTGCTTGGCCTCAATGCTAGGGATGATGATTCACTGGTATCACTCCTTTTGGGAGCTTGGAAGTCGGGACCACAAAAGCTCCTGGGTTCAAACCAAATGGTGTCCATGTGAAACAACTCCTGCTCGCCTCCTACCAATGAGCTTGACTTGGGGTGCCAATGGCTTGTCAGGTGAGATCAGGTCTACTGTTGTTGTACTTTGAAATAACCGAAGAAAAAAAATGTAAGTGCTTGGACCTCTTCACTTAAGTATTTAGGCAGAGGATCCAAGAGTATGGTACTGATATATACTTAGTCGGATACACACTTGAGGGGATCAATCCAGGTCTCCTTGACCTCCAATCTCAAAAGTGGCACGTGCTGCTGCTTTGAACTTTGAAGAAGAACGGTTGAAGTAGCAGCGGACTTGTCTTCCTAACAAACAAAAGAGTGCCATCATTCATTCTCGTCCATTTTCAAGGGCTGTTTGTTCTAGTGATGACTTACATACTTCGTTTGTACTCATGTGCTTTTGTTAATAGTTCTTTAACAGATTCAAGGGAGGAAAGAATCCAACAACTTTGCTTTTGTTCTAGTGATGACTACATACTTCGTTTGTACTCATGTGCTTTTGTTAATAGTTCTTTAACAGATTCAAGGGAGGAAAGAATCCAACAACTTTGCTTTCTTTCCCCCCAACTGTTTAGAATGTGGGTGTTGTACTTGCACAAGAAGAAGAAGGGCACAATTTTTTTGGTTTCTCAAGGAAAGAAGTACAATGATAGGATTATTATCTTTTCTTTTTTTGTGTGTTTGTAAGGTACCTTAGGGTTTGGATGAAGAAGAGTAAATATTATGTTGGTTTTGAGGGCAGCACATGGCTGCTTCGGGCCAGCATTTGTGCACAGGATGTTGTTGTCTATAGCAAAGAGCATTTCAAATTTGTTCTTCTACTACAACAGCTTTGATACAGCATCCAATGTTTTTTTTTTGTTTTTTTTTTGAATTTTTTTTTTTTCCCTCGGTCTTTGTAAGTCTAGATGAATAGGTAAGGTGTTCTTAGGAAGGGCTATTAATTAGTCTAGGCCAAAAAGAGTGGCAGCCAATTTTAGGAATAGAATTTCATTGCAACCACTGAGAAGTTGGAGTCATGAAATTATTAAAGGGGGGTGGGGAGGTTTTTTTCTAGTTGTGTTTGGTGTGGAGAGTGGACTCTTCACTTTCCACTAGGAGAGTGGATAGTCTCCCAAAGTGTTTCCAATAGGACCTCACTTTTATCCAAGATGCCTTGGCATCCTTTCACCTCACTAGAGGAAGATGATTTATTGTGATTCATATCAATTAGATCACGAGAGGGTGTGTGTTCACAACTTTCTCTTTTTTTATTAAAAAGGAGGAGCTATATTGATTGGCCCGTTTGCAATTTTTTTGAACATTGGGCATGCCCCCAATAGAAGCACCTCTTTGGACCCCCACCCCCCCCCCCCCCCCCCCCCCCCTTTGCAAAATAGAAACACATATGCTCCATCAAATTTCACCTTTTTTGGTTAATATACATGAGAGTTGAACTTCAGGCAAACCATATGAGATAAAGCCCAGGTGCAAATTGGGAACACTTTGGGGAATGCATTTGAGAACACTTTGGGAACTTGATGAGAACACATTGAGAACATGAGAGACAAAACAGAAAATCCCTTTCCCCCCTAACCCCCTTCCTTCTAAAAGAAGAAACTAGACCAATCATCAGTGCATGCTGAGCCTTCCCATTCATTGGATGCATGAAATTTCTCTTTCCAAAAAGAGAAATGTTCATCACCATTTTTGGCCTAGGCTAATGGCAGGGGCAGAATTTTAGGGACGTTAGTAATGAATCCGAAGCATTTTAATGACAAAAGTGTAGTTAAGTGGTTTGCCAAGCTCCTCAACCCAGTTTAGGAGACCGAGAAACAAAGCCTGAAACAAATTGCAGACCAAGAAACATGCGTTTGTGATGCAAACAACAAGAGGCAAAAAATGACCACTAGGATCTGGTCTCTCCAACAAGCACAGGAGCCATGATTTGTTGGCTTGGGGGGGAAGGGGATCTTTGAACTTCCTAAAAGGTGGTAGATCATGATTTCTGTTCCTTAATTTTCAAAGTGCTTTCGAATGTCAAAAAGGTTTTAAGATTCCACTATGATAGACAATAAGATTTTTATTTGTTTTGGGAATGTTGGATTCATATCCACAATGGTGGGTGAATTGAACCTGCAACCATCTACAAAGTAGGGTTTAAGCCCTAAACCCTAAACCTCGTGCTACCCCCACCTCATTAGGTTTTTGCCTACTAATTTATAAATTGGATCTCATCATAAAATTGAATTTCACTGGGTTTGTTTTTCCTACTTCAAGCACTCAAGGAAATTTCCTAGTGTATTGGAGGGCACCATATACGCTTACATAACCCTCCTAGAAAAGAGGATACCCCTCCTTAAAAAAATTGTGATACCCAACCTCACATTTTGACTAATTTTTCTTATTGGTATTCACATTCATGTTTTCAAAAAGCATTTGATTCCGTGCATATCATATTGCCCACATATTAATATGTTCCTCATTTCTTGTCCTTTTTTAATGGTTTTCATGGCTATGGCTGCGTCAAGTCTAAGTTTGCAATACTTCTTTGACCTTTGGAGGTAGCGAAGCAACAAAAAAAAAACAAGAACAAAATGAGCATGTATAAAGAGAAAAATGGATTACAAACACAAACTTTAAACCTCATATCCTTTTCATTTTTTGTTGACTTTGAGAATTAAAAATATATATGGGATGTGTTAATTTGAACTCTAAAAATTTGAGCTTTGTCCAAGGATCTTAAGCAATCTAAACGCTTTAGTGTTCAAACATCAACATGTTTACCCTAGTTGTCTAAGCTACACATCAATCTAGATATGATTTCATGAATAAAACCAATTCATACATGGATTCTATTGGACAACACCAAGTGAATATTGCCATATGTATAACTATCAATTATAACTAAAATGTTTATTGTGTATCATTAATAATAAACTCTCAAAATATTGAATAAAAAATGAAGGAATCACAATAGTTCAATAGGCAATACCTAACATGACATAATTATACTTATATTTTTTGATTTGACACATAAATACAATGTATCTAAGATGATTGGAAGAGTATGTCATATGGCTAGGAATTGTATTTAATAATAAATCCAAGTAGAAAGGAAAAATGAAATAAGTAATTGCAACAACATGAAAGGGTAGCAATTTCAAATGGTGAAAGTGGTTTGTCCTTATTGGGACGTACCAATAAAGTTGAATATTCAGTAGGAAGGTAGCTACCTTCATCATATAGATTAAATTCCTACATTGGTTGTTTTGATTCAAACATTCTTCTTTATTCTTTTGAAAATAGGATTGCTTAGTGGAAGGCAATCCCAAGGTAAGAATTATTTTACGTTTTTTATTATTTTTATACTCAACAATCCTTCCTTGGTGTGGATTTGAAACTACTAAGTCCATGGATATGTACATTTGGCGACCATACTATGAATCTTATTCCAAAAAGAAATGTTGGTTGGGAATGTTTATTGTTGTTTGGGTTTAAGTGGCATCTTTGTTTTTAGGTTATTGTAAGCAATTTGAGCATTCGTAATTATGTAGATGGTAAGCAACATCGAAAAGTTTTTTATATTGCCGATTGGCATTGTTTGTGTCCTTAAGCCAATGAAGTCGTGAAAGGTCAAAACATGTTATGAGGGAAGGTTTACATTTTTTTAAATCTAGGATTTGAAATGAGAGAATGTGGAGGTAGGATTATCCATTTGAAAGGTAATATATACCCTAGGACCAATTTTTTTCATTTTTAATGTCAAAATTTTTGCCTTTAAAAAAAATAAAAAATCAAATGTACACTCTAAAAACAAAAATTTCCAAAACTTTCCCAATTTTTTTGCCAAAAAATGGCAAAAATGAATCATAAGCAAAAACATTACCTAAAACTCTAACCCAACCCAAAACTTGGAGCTCTTACCTAACTCAACATTTCACATATATGTTTTATAGTAAGGAAAGGAAGGATGGTAAATATTGTTGACTAACAAAAGGAGGATTATTTTTGACAAAATTGACCTTTGTAACCGTGAATCATATAGTGACACAATGTTATAAAAAACAACTAGACCATATTTTGGAGGAATAGAAATGGGGGGTGTAAATGTAGGTCAATTTGATGGGACAACAAAGGATTAGCACTAAATCATGATGGCAAGCATGGGTGCACCTAACCCTAATAGTTCAACATGGAAAGACCCCCAGAAAGTTGAAAGGTAATATCACCCATTGGGTAAAAGCACACTACAATGGACTTATTTAGATGTCACAAATGCAAAAAAAAATTAGGTTAGATACAGATTATTAATAAAACTCATATGCAAATTCATAATTCCAAAAAAAATGGACTTAAATAAGTGAAACTAACTTCTTTCTCTTTTTGAGTTTCAAATAATTACACCAATAACATTAATATTCAAATTCCTAGGTCACAATCCATAAAAAAATGTGGTACGGACACATTGCTTATAAGAAAATTGAAGATGTTTTTCACAAACTTGGGACATGTTATACTTTCAAAGGTTATGACACTTGAGATTAAAGTTTTAAAAAAAATTGAAGTATATGGTGGACTTTATAATTTATTATGCATAGCGTTAGTCCATCACATATTCAAAAGAATGTTTTTCATGACCAAAACTAAATGGAGGTGTTCAAAAAGGTTAATACTAAAGTATCATTAATTTGGACATAGAAAAATATGCCAACTTTAATATTGTTTCAAGGTTTTTTTTGTTTTTGTCCAATTTTTTGTGTTAAAAAATACACTAAAAAATCTCACAAAATGGACTTTGTAGTTGTCGTTTTTGGTCCACCTTAGTGTGCTTTCACCCCATTGGTACCATTCACAATGAAGGAAAAATAGAACCTAGGCAAAAGGTTCAAATGAAAAGGAAAACAAAACTTGTGCCTCCTTAATTGGGAGAAATTTGAAAAGTAAAGTGATGGGAGGGCATGGGGTGTTTTTTTTAGGGAGGACCTAATGTTCAAATATTTTGAAAGACAACCATTGCAATGGTAATTGATGCACAAATCTCAAAAGATCCAAATTTTTTAAAAAAGGAATATAATGGGGAAATGGTAATTGTTCAAGAATGTAATATAAGTATTTTCAAAAGAAACAAAATATAACAATTCAAAATCTACATTTTATTCAGTGTTCACAATAGTTACCACCATGGGAACCCATCTATGATTGCCTTCAAAATGAAGGTGGTAAATGCGAATATAAAATATGAATACAAACAAATAATAAGCAAGGTTGAAGTTTTGTGACAATTATCTAAGGTGAATAATATTAAATAGTGAATCTACTTCCCCAAGGACTTGCAGACATGGGTATGGTTATATTCTACCCTCGTAAAGATGCCCAAGGTAATTTTAAAACATTTTCATCCATCACAAATCATAGGAAATTTATGGGATGAAAATAAGGATTTATACAACCTTTCTACTCTAAGAAGATGGTATACAAGTTAGAACTTAGGATATGTCATTTAATTGCAAGTTGTGTGGTGAAATAGGGCATTAAGATATAGGAATCATTATGACCTTTCAATTCTAGATGACAAAGGGGTGTTTATTCAATTCCTTTATGGGAATCATTCAAGGGAGGACATGGAGATAACACCCCCAAGAGCCAAGAAGAAGAAGAGAGACATGAGGATAGTAGACCTAATTGATATGAAAGGTAATTGAAAGCCCCCTAAACCAAAGAGATAACCCCCAAACTTTTCCAATGCTTTGGGGGCAAATGCTTTCAATGAATAGATATCCAAGTTGGGTACCTCCTATGTATGGGGATGGGACCACAAATGTACCCAAGGTTTATAAGGATCCAAGTGCCCAAGGCTAGAATTACACACTCATCCCAACCCACATTAATATTGGGCAATGACCACAATCAAAACATAGTTCAACGAAGCATATAAGGTTGGAAGGCAAGTTGGAAACACCAAACAAAAGTTGTCATAAGTAATTAATCATAGAATATTATCACAATGACATCATAATAACCATCGATTTATTTAGGTAGTAGAGTATGAGACCTCCTTAATGGATCAATAAATTCATCATTTGATTTAAATATTAAGGGAACAAGAGGAAGGGACCACCTGACCCCCCCCCCAGCATTAGGATGGGTAGGAGTACCATTTGGTTGGAATCTTATTTTCCATGGTATCCCACAATGCCATCTATGACAATACCCTCTACCATAACAAAAGGTTTTACTCATTTTATTGTTGTTGGCAATTGTTTTTTAAAATTACCTTTAGTACACCAAAAATTCAAATATTGCTACATATGTTCAAGTGTTTAAACAAGCCATCAAAATTAATGGAGAGTCAAATCAATTCACCAAAATTGTTTGCTTTCAATGGACATTAAAAGATTTAACTTCGGCATGGGGATATTTTCATGAATAATCATCCCAAGTACACTTTTGATGAATTTGCCCAAACATTTTACAAGCAATACCATAAGGTTTAGACAAATCAACAAGTTTATAGGAACTTGTAAACTGTATAGAAAAATGTTTTAGTGAATGTATGGAAGAGTATTATGAGCACAATTTGTAACTTAACAATTTTTTTCCAACACCAAGCAGATAATTGTTTCTTGATTACATTTTTCAAGAATGGAATACTACCATACCTATGAATAACTATTGCTAAAGTGAAGCAAGTGAAAATACTTCAAGGTGTAACAATTTTAAGTAGATGTGGAATCTATAATATAGGAAAATTAACAATGCGAAAGCAATATACCTTTATTTACATGAGCCATTTTGCAAGTTTTCACTAAACATTTATCATAAAAACATTTCCATGTAATTTGTCTAATGTAGATCTTAAATGTGAAAATTGAGCATCTAAATTATTGCTTTCAATGAATAAAATATTTAATAAAAAGAACCCATAATTTACGGTACAACAAAAAATGTGTTCATCAAAATTCTTTCAAAAAGTCCTCCTTGGTATGAAGTCACCACATCATATTATCATTGAGTACTTTATTTATTAAAAGGCATTATATGAAGATGCATTGAATCCATATTCATTGATTTTGGATCGTGACAAGGTTTTTGGCAATATTTTATAAATTTATTATGTTATGATATTCATCAAATTTATATAATGTGATTATGCCATATGAAAAATTGTAGTGTCAATATCTTTTCATTTTAATCATTTTGTTTAATCATATAACTAATTGACAATCACAAAATCTTGCAAAATTTTCCATACTATAACATTTTATGGAAGGTGTAGTATGTTTTCACCTAAACAAGATACATTAATTCAACACTTAAAAGATTAGTGGTATTTTGTGAAGAGAACTCAACTAATGCATATGGTAATCAAGTATTATTGGATGTATATCCAATGATGAAGGGAGACAAGAAAAAGAGAGAAAAACAATTTGCTCATGTAGCAAGCAAGGGGAGAAAGATATTCATTATTACATAAAATGCAGCCACTCAAAAGACAAATGTTTTTGGAACCTTAACAATCTAAGTAACTTGAAGGAAAAGTTGGAAGTAGTAGTGAATGAAGTTTCAAGCCAATAATCAAAGCAATGTACGTGGAAAAAAAGGAAAACATAAGGAGGTACTATTGGTAACACCTTTTTTATTTGTTACACATGTACCAACTAGGTCCCTTAGTAATGCTACTAAGTCATTGTTGATTAAAGGATGCGGAAATAATTCATGATATGGGTACCAACATGGTTATGATTAGAAATAATGTTATGTTGAAAATTGTTTTGATTTCCAAATATTTAAATGGCAACCTCAAGAGGCCATAGGTGATAATTAGTCACAAATTCACCAAAGGCATCACAAAACGATGAAATATATATTTGGCCTTTAAACCTTTATTTACTTATTTATTAAAGTAATTACTTTGCTTGACTAAATGGGAATTGAACCACATATCCAATTCAAACAACAACCATGCATAGTGGAAATTAATGAAACGCCCACCATGAAGAAGGAAAAAGCCTAAACATTGCTAAATGGATGTTACCCCAACAAATACACGTCAGAAAAATCAACATGGGCATGGTAGAATAATAAAAAATACTTAAATTTTAATGTTGAACTAGAGGGGACAATAGCTTTAGTAATATAAATTTTTTTGTGAAAGTTTATGAATGTGTTTACCAAGAATTACAAGGAGTTATAAGTTAAACCACCTCACATTATAGAACACAGTATTGAACTTTACACTAAAATACCCTTACACATCAAGTGGACTTCCATATGAACCCTAATTATGTAACTATAGTTAAAATATATCTTGGCAAATTGTTGATACTTGGATTCATTGAGCTTGTGTAACAAGCCACATGGTTATCATCCATTGTGTGAGCCCCAAAAATAATGGCAAGTTGTGGATTTGTATTAATTTTGGTTCAAATGAATGCCACAATTAAAAAGGACCCATACCCATTATTGTTTGTGGACAAGGTGTTGGATAATGTAACAATCATGAGGTTCATTTGTTTTTGGATAGGTTTTTGAGCTCATCAAATCCAAATAGCTTTTGAGGATTGTTACAACATGGCCAAATTATCACATGTTGGTAGGCTTTTGGTTAGGTGGTTCTGTTTTTTGGGTTCAAGAATTCCAAGCACCAACCTATCAACAAGTAGTTAAAAAGGCATTCAAGGACTACTGGAATGACTTTGTAAAACTTTTCTATGATGACTTCATTGAATTTAATGACTTCACTACTCAATTACCCAAGTTGCAACATTGTTTAAATAAAGATTATGAGTTAAAGATTAGTCTCAACCTAAAAAATGTAAATTCTTTGTCTACTCAAGAATGATTTTAGGGTTCATAGTTTCAAGGGAGGGGAAATTATGGGACTCAAAAAAACAAAAGCTTTTGTCAAGATTTTTGTCCCCACTCCTCCCCATGACATCCAAGTTTTTAATGACTTAGCCCAATTCTATTGTTGTTTTGTGAATTTTTTGCACTATCATGCACCAATCACAAAGTCAATGCAAAAATCAAAGGCATTCATATGGACTTATGAATGCCAAGATGCATGGAAAACCATCAAGTGGAAATGTGTGAAGGCAAATATTTTGATTGTGTTACATTGGGACAAGGAATTCCAACTTGGCAATTTAAACACAATGTTGGCCCAAAAAATTAATGGTAAGTGAAATTAGCACATTGCATATGCATCTTGTTTGCTAAGCACAATGGAGTGGAATTATACAACCACAAATGGGAGGCATTGGCCATGGTATATGTGTTCCATAGATTCTAACATTACCTTTTAGGTAATAAATTTGTATTCTATGTGGACCACATGGCATTGACCTTCCTTCTCAACAAACCATAACTTTTGGGCAAGATTACATGGTGGTTACTTTTATTTTTGAAATATGACTTTATTGTTAAATACAAACCCTAAAAAACATATTTGGTGGAAGATGTTTTCTCAATTGCCCCATTTTTTCAAACCCCAAGGTGTTTTGAATAGATGTTATAAGCTATTTTTGCTATGCATACACATTGGTTACATGAGGTCAAGAATTACCTTCTCAAAAGTACCTTCCTTGAAAACTATCTTTTGGATTATTGAAAGTGTATTGTTTTTAGGGCCGTATGATTTATCATAATGGATATGTTATTTTGAGTAAGACATGATATCATGTCATTGTTTAAATTCATAAGAGATAATTGTTGTCCTCATTGAGTTGCACAAAGGAGTGGGTGGTGGTCATTTTTTTGCAAACATTATTTTTAGGAAAATTTTGGATGCATGTATTGGTGGTCCATTTTTCACAAAAATACCATGATGTTTTGCAAATCTTTTGATGAATGTGAAAAAATAAGAAATTTAACCAATATTGGCATGGCAAAGTTGGTCACCACACTACCATCAAACCCATTTACAAAATGGATTTTGTTAGTCCAATCAACCCCATGGGGTGATATGCAAACAACAAATATATATTGGTAAAATTTAATTATGCTACCAAATGGGTGGGGGCCATGGCTTTTAAAACCAACATAGTAGCAACTACTACCAAGTTTCTACACAAATGCATTTTGACCAATTTGGGTGCCATTTCAACTTGGTTATAAACCAAAGAGTACATTTTATTAACAACACCATTACCTACTTGGTGGATCATTTTTTTTTTGGCATGCTACTTTGACCACATATAACCTTTATGGGCAGGTTAAATCCACTAATAAGGTAATTAAAACCATGTTCACCAAAATATGAAATTATTTTTATTAACATTTGGAGCTTTAAAAATAGTGTAAAGGGACTTGTAACCATTGTTTTTAAGTGATAAAAGGACTTCTAAATGGAGTTGAAAAACTTTGAACATACTTTGACAAATTTTTAACACAAAATTTAGTAAAATTGTACAATTTTTAGTATATATTTAATATAATTATTATTTTGAAGACTTTTTACTAGAATATTTCAAGAATATTCCCTTAAAAGTAATCACCTAAAAGGGTTCCAATGGCTCCTATTAGCCCATTTGCATCTAAACCTTACCTTAGCTTTAGTTAAGGTGACAAAAGACCTCAAAG
The DNA here is from genome assembly GCA_963921925.1 of Sphagnum tenellum. Lineage (NCBI taxonomy): Eukaryota > Viridiplantae > Streptophyta > Sphagnopsida > Sphagnales > Sphagnaceae > Sphagnum > Sphagnum tenellum. The sequence goes on from OY998153.1 coordinate 15,566,673, forward strand.
GTAGGTGAAGCCAACTTATTTAGAGAACATACATGTTAGGCATTCAAGAGAAATTACGGCATGACACCATTGGCTTTGGTTTTATGGATTTAATCATGATGAAAATGAAAAAAGGTATGATTACAAGCTTGAGGCCCATGCCTTCCATCAAGAAAAAGGATGAAATTCCATTTAAAAAGATGTAAAAATATGTTTTGACATGTACCATTTGGGAATGACACAAAGAATCATAATGGTGGTTTAATTGTAAAAAAATATAATGATAGTTTTCAAAAAATTGTACCCCCTTGATAGTAAAGGGTTAAGGCCTTCCAAGGGTAAGGTACACTTGATGACATTTTGCATGTGAATAAAATGTTGCACCTTTTTGCCTCAAGCAAAGCTTCAAAAAGCTTTTGTGTTTTTTCACATTCTTGAACAAAAAAATTGGATTGTGGGGAAAATAGGAGAACAATTAGAAAAGGAAGAGGAGAAGGGTGGCGAAATATTTTAGATAGAAATGGAAGAGAAAAACATAAGTTGTTGAAGGTAGGCAAAGTATAAAGAGAGAGAGAATGTCAAAACATAGAAATTGTGACAAGAAATTTGTGAAAGATAATTGCTAAAAGGAAGGAAGAAAACATAAATTTACAAAGAGGAAAGGAAGATAGAGAAAGAAAGCATGAACATTGCAAAAAAGGGAAAAAATGAGAAAGGAGGATAGGGAAAGGAAGATAGTTGGGAAAAAATTCAAAAGAATATGCAAGAGAGAAAAAATCATTCCTACTATGAAAGTTGTGAAAGAGAAATGTGAGGGTAGTCACATGGTGAGAGAGTAGTTTAGAGGAGGAAGATAGCCCAAATCATAAAAAACACTAGAAAGAGGAAGATCAAAGGACAAGATGAAGGAGAATAAGGGAACTATGTAGGCAAATAACTCTCATCAAGCCCCCAAAATGACACCCATGTGGAAGATATAAAGATGCTTAAAGGAGGATGATATTGGGCAAGTGATTATAAGGGGTTTGGCAAGGTTGTGAAGGATATGTTGGAGCCCACTTTGGGGAGATTTAGTAGCAATCAAGGTGAAGTTGGTAAGGAAAATGGGTAGAAATCACACATGAGGTGATCTCTACAATGATACATTTGCGGAGAGGAAGGCTAGATATGATAGTATTTATGTTTGATAGTATGTTTGTTTATATATGTGTAGGTTATCTTTACTTGTTGTTCATTGGTTGAACTTAATATACATAATGAAGGGGGGCAAAGGATATTAATAAAGTTAATGTGTGAAACTAAAAAAAAAAGAAAAGGAAAGAAACAAAAAAGTAAATACCCTAGGAAACAAGGTGTAATTTTAAACCTTGATTTAAACATTTGGATTAAGTGAGTTGTATGGTGAATGTGGTGCAAAGGCAAGGAAGTTGAAAAAAAGTAAGAGGTGAAAGAAGAGGTAGGAAGGAATAAACAAACGTCAAAGTTGAGCAAAAATCTCACCCAAACTCATTGAACACATGTTTTGGCTATTTATTCAAAAGTTAATATTTAATGGAATTTTGTCCAAAGCAAAGGAAAAATGGGTCACTTTTGTTGTAGTCTTATAGTAAAAAGGTCAGGAGAGTCTTACAAGAATGAGATGCTTTGGTAGAGGTTGAAGAAAACAATAAATAAATTCCCACATGAGAGGGATAATGGGTGAAAGTATTAAACATGGCATTGCTAGTGACACAAGTTTAATTTGAACTAATTAAACTATCACTTCCATGTCTCAAATCACCATTTTATATTACATCATGAATTAAGTAATGTAAATGAATGTCTATTTTATACTTGATAATTGGGTTAGATCATAATGATAAATTTGAATTGATCACGAAATGTATAATCTCGATTTGAAGCAAAATGTATTAAAACCAAGGTAACCCAAGTACATAGCCCTTTAAATATATTCTTTTCATTTCATGCATATAATATTTTTTCAAAACTTTTGATTTTTTTGTTTATGCTTTAGGTTGCAAAAGAAATTTCATGATTTTGAAAGACATTAAATTAAATATGCAATGGATTTGGTTTTAAAAATCATATGTCATGTTGCATGGGGTTTTTAAAAAGATCCATTGAGTAATTGGGTTTTAATTATACATGGATATGACAGATCAAAATTTATTATTATAATTTTAGGAATTACATTTTCGTGGATGATCACATAGAGAACCTCTTGAGTTTATTCTAATGATGCATATTTTTTCATGATTGATTAAATTTTTATGATGAGAAATAGGATAATAAATAGTATTTTTTTAGTATTTTTTGCATCATGATGATAAGAAAAAACTCAATGTGAATGGCAAAAAGGTTTTTGGGGAAAAAACTACAAAACTCATCATATTTTAAGGAAAAAAGTCACATTTCACCATATTTTAACATTGAATTTCTATTGGCCAATAGAAATAGGGCAATTTTTTTAAAAATTCTACTTTACTATCTAACTTTTAGTCAAATTTGTCTCATTCCTCGTATGGATGATCACCAATGTTCAATATACTTGATAAAATAGTATAAAAAACTCTTATATTAAATGGTTTGCTAGAATAGTAATTGTTGCCAAACCAAAACATAATAAATGAAGCTACAAAATATTTGATAAAAATAAATCGAATGGAAATTTTATAAATAAATAAATAAAAGTATATATATATAATGTCAAGGTTGACAAAAACTTTGTTCGTGTTATGTTTTTGTCTTTGTGTGTCATTGTGTGACCAATGCTATGGACTCACAAGGAAGGATTCTCACGACAAGCCACATGGGGGAGGTGGCACAAAAGTGAGACACGTGGCAATCACTGAAGTTGGTTTCAAGATCATTAAAAGGTTGAAATTTGTGAACATTCTTTGATAACACAAGGCCTCTTCCTTATCATGACAAATTCAAAAAAAGGGCCTTAAAATTACATTTGAATCAAAATATTGTGTTCAATTGGTTTATAAGGTGTGGATACCCACAAAAGAGCCAACAAGATTACTTTACAAAAGGATTGTGGGTCTTTTTTTACTTTTTTTCCACTTTTTCATATGAAAGAATTTTTGAATGAAATAGTTTGCAACTTATTATTAAAAGTACATATAGTCGCCCCAATAAATCACATGTTTTGTGTTAATCATTGTTGAATAAATATGAAAATTTCAAAGTCTATAAATTTTGTTAGATTTTATGTTTAATTTTGAAATTATCATAATTTTGAACCATAACAAAACATGCTAATTACTTTAGGTTTTTGTTTCTTGTATCATAAATTAAAACATTGTTTTTTATGTCATGCACATTACACCCCATTTACATGTGGTAAAAGACTTTTTGAAATTTTAACATTTTGAAAAAACTTGAATTTTCAAAAAATATAAATTCCATATTTTTAAAATTATGAGTGCTCAACAACACTCACAATTTAGATTATTCCATATTTAGATTTGTGAGTCAATTAACATAATTGGTTTGGATGCCTTTTTCTAGCCATTTTCTAGCTTTATTTCTAAGTAGGACAAGTCATCAATTGTTGATTTCACTTTTGTTTCTATTAATTCCACTTGTGATTTAAAAAATAATAATCATTGTTGTTATTAATCTATTGCAAAATATAATAAGAATGTCTCTAAATAGTTGACTCAAAAGTTTTTAAAGTTGAGAAACCTAGACTAGAAACAAATTTATAATAGATGGTTATCCAAAATATTAGTATCAAGTGTTTGGGAACGTATCTTGATTAATTTATCAAGTTGCTAAAGAATGTTACAATATTTCAAGTTGTTAAAAAACACGATCCATTGGAGATGTGTCCAATTCAATTGTGAAAGTCAATTTGATTGCCACAAGATGACAAAAGTGGGCAAGATGAATGCACACACATTGTAACAACAATGAAACATATTTTCAACCGAATTAATGTTTGACAACATATGCAAATCATAAAAAACAATCCATCATTTTTGTTCAAGACACACCATAACAAGTAATCAAATCTCTCCAACAAAACTATTGTTACACATAATGTGATGCAAATTATGCTAATGGATAATTAGCAAATTTAATTTTACGTTGCAACCTACCATTCGAAAATCATCACAACAACAACAACAACAAAAGGTTAAATTCAAGAACATTGCCTATTCCTAATGCATATGACAATAGTGGAAATCCATGTGTAATGGAGGTATAAAAACCATTAGTTATCATATTGTGAATAGTCAAATAACATCCTTCAACATCAATAACCAAAAAAAATTGTCACCAAAAAGTTAGTAGTATCAATCATGAGTTAACATCGTTGAAATCAATCACCATTAGTAGCTTTTTGTGATATTTTTTGAATATCATCACATATGGAGTGTACTAATATTTCAAGCTTTTAATTAAAAATATGATTACACCATTTTAAATATCAATATCGAAATTCATATCGTGAAGACCTCAACCATCCATATAATGATGTGAATTGAAAGGGGAATCAAACCAATTACATTTTGGAACAAGTCTCGGAAAGGACCCATTACCACCCAATGGAACAATGACTTGTCCTATGGGGTCATTGGATTCCTAGATGGAATGGGCATCACACATAGCATATCAAAACCTTATCCTTATTTCATGTATGCAAGTGAAAGAGTTGGAAGTTTCTCCTAAGAGAAATAGAGCGATGAAATATTATTTACACATTTTGGCACTCTTATTATTAATAGTTGACTCATTATCACATTATGTTTTGTAGGTAACATTGAATCATGTGTTGCCAAGTGAAATGCACAACTCTACAAGAGAAGGCATTAAAAAAACTCTCTTTATGTAATGAACAATTTTGACTATTTTGAAATTGTGAATAAACTTCAACGTGCATTCAACTAAATCTTTTATGTGTACTATTGTTGTGAAACTTAAAAGACTAATTGCACAAGACACATGCAAATTTAACTAAAGCCAAATTGTCTTTCATTAATTTAATTAATACTTAAATTTTTTATGAATTTGATAAAAGATTTTCTTTTTCTTATATTGAATTATCACTTGAAGGTTTTAAGTAGAGGGTTCATATAATGTATAAATTTGTCCATTCAGCATGCATTCACCTTAAAACCAAAGTTCAATAAATGATGGAAGAGGAATATGGACCAAATTTTAATTTTATTATTTATAACTTGAAAGCCCTTGCAATTGATAATCTCATGAAATGGGAATGTTGGGGGAAAATAACAAGATCTTGTTTATGTTAAAATTCTAATCTTATGTTAGTGAACCTTAGATTATACATTGATGAAATTATGATTTAAGAAATAGAGATAGTACAAAAACTAAATCCAAGAGGAGATTAGGAAGACATTGAAGTGTAGAACAATATTTTCAAGATTTCATAAAGTTTTTCATGCAATGATTTTGGTAAAGGAAATTGTGTGAAGTTCATTTTTTTATAGGTTTGTAATTTTTTGCACACAAATATCATGCATTTAAAACATGTATGAAGCACATATATATAAAAAGGAAAATTCTCATCCACCCAATCGGCAAATGGGAAGTGTGTGATGACATTATAGCCCATTGAATTGATGGCACAATTTTTTTTTGGCTTTAATTTAGATTTTGAATATTTCAAGAAAAAGCATATTAAAACATAGTAGGCAATTGGTAAAAATATCATCAATGTGCAAAAATTTGGAATTGGAACCATCCCATCAATCCACAATCGGATTTGAAATAAACCCAATTTGAAAATTTGTCATGAAAGGAATTTATAACTCTTGCAATATTTTATATGTCTAATGGGAACTAGAGGTCTTTTTATATAGTGCAAATAACCATTAAAAACTTGTCACCATTAGTCTTTTTTTTATTGGCAAAATATCACCGAAAGGGGAAATTGAAAATTCCAAAATGAAGTGTTTTTGGAATTTGGAGGGTTTCAATTGCCAAAAGCAAAGATTTTTTTTCTATATTTTTATAATTGGCTTTTGATGTATAGCCATCAAAATAGAAGATTGGTTAATGATTTTTAAATTTCATATCTGGTTATAACCAGGTTTGGCTAAATCTTCCTAGGGATGATCACCACTTACGCAATTTTAAAAAAAAAAAATCCGAAAAAAAGGTACTAAATCACCATAACAAGCACATGACTTTTTTGTGTTTAAACTTGGTTAAGGCTAAAAAAAAAAAAAAAAAAAAAGCTGCCCCTGGGCATGTTGTATTCACCCCAATTATTGGATTCTTCAGGAAAAAGCTGTGGCATGCACATGAGGTGCAGAAGGGGTGTTTTAAAAAAAACTTTTGGGGATTTTTGGGGACTTGGGAACACAATACTAACAATGGGGCTGGTATATCTAGTACCCATTTGTTCTTTTTCTCCTAACCAAAAAAAGAAAAAAAGAAAAAAAAAAACGAACAAAAACACCCAAAAAAAAATCCATCAAACTTTTAGGGTTCAATGTTTGTTAGGGTTAAAAAACAATTACAACCTAAAAAACAAAACATGTTCGATTCAAATAGAAAAATGTCAAGTAGTCTTAGAAATGTTCCCATTTGTTCTTTTTCTTCTTAGGGGGAAAAAAAAAAAAAAAACCCAAAAACAACAAAAAAAAAAAGAAATTTTTAGGGTTCATTGTTTATTTAGGGTTGAACAACAATCTCAACCCTTAAAAAAAAAAACATGTTCAATTAAAACAAGAAAATGCCAAGTAGTCTAGAAACATACAAACTTCCCCCCCCAAACTACATTGGAATTTGCAGCCTTTTGGTTGCCTTATAACAATATCCTCAATAGTTATTACTCACACACCCACAATGGAAGAATCCCAAGAAGAAGAAGAAGAAGAAGAAGAAGAAGTGAGATTCAATATATCCACAATAAGTATTGAATCCTTACTTGGGATGGGATGACTAATTCAACCTCATCACTTGTGTTAAGAAAGTCATCATAATAAGCTAGCTACACTCGGTGTTGTTGTTGTGGTTAGTCTCTTAGGTACTTTTTTTACTTTGCTCTATGATGGATGAATGGATGGATGAATGAATGAATGTATTTATTACAATAAAAGCTGACTTCCCGGAAAATAGTATTAAAAAAAAATTGGTGGCTATACATCCATCCCACGAGTGAGTGTTCGTACACAAACAAAAAGGTTCTAACAACAACAAAGTATATATATATATATATATATATATGTATGAGAATTGTTTGCCCGTGCAAAAAAGTTTTGAACAATGAAAGTGTAAGAAAGAAAGAAAGAAAGAATGAAGCTTAGAGAATAATATGTCAAGTACACTTACCTCCGTATTGCTTCATTGAAAGATTTGGCAATTTTAGGTCAAAAATTTCCCAAGTACACTTACCTCCATATTGCATATCAAAGATTCGGTGATTTTAGGTCAAGTTTCCCAAGTACACTTACTTACCTCCATATTGCATATCGAAGATTCGGTGATATTTAGCTCAAGTGTTCCCATTGCTGAATCTTCCTTTGATTTTGGGTAGACACAAAATATGCATGATTGAAGAGGAATCACACCTTTTTAAGTAGTTGGGCATCGAGTGAACAAGCTTGTTTGATTACATTTTGTTAGTTTAGTTTGGATGAAACTCTATCGTGGCTTGGCCTTTGAGGTAAGGGCTCAACCCCTATACATTGTTTTGTTAGTAATCAATCTTTGGACTAATACTTATGTGTTTAGGGTTTATGTGTGTAGGAGAGAGAGTGTGTTGTGTATGTGTGTGTGGCTTTATCTAGTTTTATTGGGAGTTCCTTCATGGGTCATTGGCCTTTGTCTTTCATGCGGGTCCTATAGTAGTACTTGTTACAAGAAGGTTGTCTACTTTCACGTCTTTTTGGTGATGGAACTTGGTTTTTGTTGTTTCATGGGAGGCAAAGGATCCTACTTGGGTCCCTTGGGGGTATTGGCTCCCTTTGTCTTTCATGCATGACCTCTAGTTAATAGTAGTAGTAATAGTATTTGTTATGAGAACCTCTACTTTCTCATCTTTGGCAATATAGCTTGGTTTTTAAAATATATATATATATATATATTTTTAAAAAATAATTTATTGGTAGAGATTTTTTCTTGCATCTCATTGGCCATTTGTTGGTTTTTTTATTTAAATTAGAAAAAATTAAATTTCACGAATTTATTTGCGTTTTGGATGCCTTGTTGGAAAGGCTTTTTTCCTTCGGCCTTTCTCATTTGACAATGAAATTAAGTTTCGTCTAGGTGACGCCAATCTTTTTAATTGGTTATCGGTCGGTTCTCGTGGATCGTTTTATTCTCACTTCCTTTTTCTTTGTTTTTCAACAATAAGTCCATTCCCCCCCCCCCCCCCCCTCAATTTGCCCAATCTTTTAATTTACGAAAAATAAGAATGATTTTCTTTTGAGTTAAATGGTTCCTTTGTTTGGGGATTTGATGGGGTTGGAGGGGAGGAAGGAGAGAGAGGGCTATATGAGAAGACAATTGGTATGTAAATAGCAAGGTATTTTAAGTGTATAAAAAGAGGCAATAAAAATGCATGTTTTTAAGTGTATAAAAATCTCTCAAAAACTGAGATTATTTTCACGATTGTATTTTTTACAATGAAAATTGCAAGATATAGGGTTTAGGGTTTAATTCAAATTGTATACATAATTCATGATTTAGAAGTTTTCAGAAATTTGCCCAATTAATTAATTACATGGACGGGTGATTAAGAAACTAATTGGGATGATTCTATAATTTGAGTCCATCCATGATTGGGGTATACACCACCCCCCCCCCCCCAAATGAGGTACATGGATGGAAAGGAGGGAAAAAGCTCAAAAAATCAAACATATGGATGGATAGAGGGAGGGAAAAACCCAAAAAATTAAGTAGATGGATGGATGGATGGATGGATGGATGGAGCAAGGGAGGGGTGGATGGATGGTACCTAGCATGGGTTACATTGAGTTGTGGAATTTTCCATTGGGTAGTGTAATTCTAAAATAAGGAATTTTAAAAAATAATGGTTGAAATAAAAATAAATTATACAGTAATGGTTAAATTTCCCAGTAGCTGTAGGTAAATTTTATTTTTATTTTTTATTTTTTAAGTTTTTATTTGCTGTTTTAGTTTTTATTTATTTTTTGGTTTTGGGTTTTGGTTGGAGGAAAACTAGATTCCCCACCCCCACCGGCAGTAGCCGGTTACCGAAGGTCAACAGGGCCGCAGTCGGTTGATTCTCAGACCCGGGCGGGCGGTTCATTCGGCGCTGGGCAGGGCGACGAGTGGCGTCCGCGGTCCTGTTCGCGGTCTACCGCGCGGTCTCTCCCTCTCTCTTTCTCTCTCTTCTCCACGCCGCTGAAGAAAAGCCTCGCGGAGACGACGAAGGAAGGAAGGAGCAAGAACGCGGAGCAGCAAGAGCAGCAGCCGGAGGAGGAGGAGGAGGAGGAGGAGGATTACAGAACAACGAAGGAGATGGGATCTGCAGAGAGAGAAGGAGCGGGAGGAGGAGGAGAAGCAGAAGGAGTAAGAGAAAATGGCGGAATGAAGCAGCAGGAAGGAATTCGCAAACTGGTGGTGGGCGTGTGCGTGATGGAGAAAAAGGTGAGAGAGCAGGACGAAGAGGAGGAGGAGGAGGATGAGGAAGAAGAAGAAGAGAAGAAGGGATCTTAGAGACAGAGGTTTTCCCAACTATGTCTTGAGCTTGTGAGTGTGACTTACTGTATGGTGTGTTTGACGTGCGTGAGCAGCGTGCTTGGTTTTGTCTTTCTTGGCTTGCTTGCTTCTTTTTGATTTTTGACGACATGATGAGTCAGGCCCATGAGTTCTCGGTCAAGTTGCTTTTGAAGAAACAAATGATGTAATCATGAAGAGATGGGAAAACAGAAGAGGGAAATAACAGATTGATGTTGCTTCTTGGCTCTTCGGGTCTCTTGGTTTGCAAACGAGAGAGACGACCAAGTTATGAAGTCTGCAGCGCTAGAAATGGCCCAAAACCTGGAGTCCAAGATCAGGCGACTCATGGGGGACCGACGTCTCACCATGCAGACCGGTGTGGAAGTTGGTCCATGCCTGAGGAGAAGAAGGAGAAGAAGGAGAAGAAGACACGCTCAGGCTTCGCACGAAAGCTGCTGGGATCTTGAAAGAATCGTTCCAGGAGCTCTCTATTTTACTGTCGAAGCAAGCTTGATGGGTTGAGCGCCTTTGCTTGCTGTCGTCAAGAAGCTTGAGCTGGCTACGTAAATACCCAATTCCGGTCGTAGAAGAAGAAGAGGAAGATCTGGGAGCATGCTGTCTGCACTTGCGAAGAATGTGACACTCACTAGTCAGGGTTTGGAACTCTGCGAGTTCTCTCACAACTGCAGCAAATTTCTTTCTCTCTCTGTCTCTGTTTCTCGTCTTTAGTTTCATTTGCAACTCTGAACTCAGATCCCAACTCGTCTGCTTCAAGGCATCATCAAACCTCGCAAATGGAACTACAAAATTCAAAATAGAACAAAACAACAACCACCTGACAGTTCTGTGGATCGAATCCTGGAAATCTCCTGACAAGAAGAGTCTCAGCAGCTGCAAAGACGAGATTCTACGGAGTGTTGGAGGGATCGATCCATCCTGTGCAGTCGTAATCGAGGAATATGCGCTCAGACTTGTGGAATATGCTGAAATATGAAATGGGTGCAGATTGACTGCCAACACCTTTTGGTCATTTCGTGTCAAGAATCTGAATCTGGCTCTAGATTCTTGTTCTTGTTCTTGGGTAATTGTGTGATTGATTGATTGATTGATTGCTGATGATGGGTCATGGCCTACTTGTGTACACAAATACTTACACAACAATTCAGGAATCCAATCTTAGAGCTGCCGTGATCAGATCTTCAACGATCCTCAAGGATCTGAGGAACCCACCAGTCTGGGAGGGAGGGAGGGAGGGATGATTCCTCCTCGGATGGTCCTCCTCCAGCTTCTTCAAGTTAGACTTTCATGTTCTTGCTTGCTAGCTGCTGCTCTTGTGTCCTTGAACGTTGTATTTGGTGGGTTGGTGGTGGTGCATCCGGGTGCTTTGACACGATGATACTGAAGAGGATCATGCTGGTCTGCTTGAATCTGTCCGTTTGCTTGAATGTCTGAAGTTGGTACCTCTGATTATATCCAAGTTCCAAGCATGATCATGACATTCTTTTTTCTTATCAACAGTGAAAGAAAGAAAGAAAGAAAGATTGAATGAAAGAAAGAAAACTTGGATGATCTGCTCGTTCTATGGAGCAAAGATTTCTTGAGAGAAATTATTCCTGTCAGGATCTTGATCTTTGCTTTGTACTTATGTAGACCTTGGGTATACAGTGTTCCTTGGCAACAAGTTTCTGTTTACGAAGTTGTGATGGTGTTCCAGGCTTCGATCAGACACAATGTTTGAATAATGGGGGTGGGTTTATGGATTTCCGGGTTTTGCAGGCACTGTCAGGACCAATGACACAAATTCTCAACCGTCTCCAACAGTTTGGTGAATTTGAGGTTCACCAGCAGCAAATCTTTACTGGCTTGACAATGTCAATCAAGCTGCTGTTTTGTTTGTTTGTTGTGGTAGTTTTCTTTTGTCCAACATTGAGCTTGAGAGGCAGGCTGAACTGTGTTGCCTTTATGACATGACTAGCGTACAGGTTCCTGATGAAGCTGTTTGTACATCTTTGTTGCAGATTGTTCTCTTTGGTGACAGGGTTATTCTCAGTGATCCTATTGAGACGTGAGCCCTTCAAATAGCCATGCTTTCCAGTGTCCAATTTCCAGATCATGTACAACTTTTTTTTTTGGTTGGGGGTATTGGATTTGATTCTGTGAGAATGTCCACCAACTCTGCTGAAATTTTTCCATTCCAAAATGTGGCCACATTCATGTGGTCTCATTTAGGTATTCGCATAAATTTTTCCTGCCAGGTGAGAGTCAAAGGTTGGTTTGCAGCTTGACACTGAATTGGATGGAGCACTTTGTTTGTACGCAGGTGGCCAATTTGTGATTGCCTGATTGCATTCAGTTCATCAGGCTATCCACTTGCAAAGGTGGAAGCTTACGCTGATCTCCGAAAGTTCGTTTTTTTCTCCTCTCTAACTCTCTCTCTCTCTATCTCTCTCTCTCTCTTTCCTTTTCCCCCTCCCCTCCCTCCCATCAAAATAAATGGGTCAGTCCATGCACAGTATCATTGGCCTCTAGCCAGTTGGAGTCCTAAGTAAGAGCACAGCTTGACTCCAAGTAAGAGCAGTAAATCAAGAGGCAGGATTTTTTCTTGGATGTAATAATGTTCAAATACTTTGCAGATCAGAAGAGAACTGACATGTGAAGCTTATAAACTTGAACAACATTTTGGCTGGTGGTAAATTTGTGTGCAGACCTTATTTGGTAAATGAGTTGAAAACTCAACGCATTCTTCAGGACCGTCGCAAAGTTTACTCTGTATGTACCTACTTTCTGATGCCACCCAAAATTGTCATTTGTTTGTTTGGTTGGTTTGCGCTGGAAACAAATGTTGCTTGGGGTTTTTGTGATGTACATATTTGTTTACTTGGGGTTTTATTTTTGGGACATACATAATGTTTTTGAAGATGAAAAAATATTGGCGGTATGTATCATTGGTTCTTTGAGCACTATTGTTGTCGCATCGGTGTCAATTTAGCTCATGATCTTCTGTCTCTCTGTCTGTCTGATCTATCTACTCTACCTTCTCACAGCTGCTTGAGGAGTGCGGGATTCCTGTTCCCCCCTATGCTACAGTCAACCGTGACTTTCCTTACCAAGATGTGGATTATCTGGTGGAGGAGGAAGACTATGTTGAGATTTGTGGAAAGCGGATCATGAAGCCATTTGTAGAGAAACCTGTGGATGGTGAGCTTCTTCTTCTAGTTCACAATCTAAGTTATTCAAGTGAGACAACAAAGTAATTCATGCATCACTGTTGGTGGACACACTGATATGGAGACTTTCACACAATGTGCCAGGAGATGATCACAATGTTATGATATACTACCCAAGTTCTGCTGGTGGTGGCAGAAAGGATCTCTTCCGGAAGGTGAGAGACAATTGGTTTGAACATTCATCATTCTACTCTGAATTCATGTTCTCGTTCTTTTTTGTGTATGAAGAAGAAGTAACCAAGGTTGTTGATTGAGATGTGGGTTGTTTTTTTAAGGTGGGAAATCGGTCAAGTGAGTTTCATCCAGAGTTACGAAGAGTGCGGCGAGAAGGTTCATACATCTATGAGGAGTTCATGCCCACAGGTGGCACAGATGTTAAGGTCAGGCACAGCAAGTCTTCCTGTCAAACAATAATAATACACTCCTGGCACTAGTTCATTCTACAAATGTCTGTCTCTAGGTTTAGATGATGTTTCAGGAAGACACTTTCATTCAAGAGGGAAGATGATGGATGGGTGGTGGTGTTAAATGATGCCTGCTGCCTGCAGGTCTACACAGTGGGTCCAGAATATGCGCATGCTGAAGCTCGCAAGTCTCCAGTTGTTGATGGTGTTGTCATGAGGAGTGCAGATGGGAAAGAGGTGTGTGTGGCACATTCATCAAATTCCTAAAGACTTTTGGAGGGCGAAATCTCTTGCAATAATTTTACTCCTGATGAATCAGAATGTGTTTATGATTCTTTGGTGTCCAAGCTTGAAGCTTTTGAATCTGAGGGGAGCCCCAACTGAGAGGAAAGATTCCTCCCTCCCTTGGGTCACATGTGTTGCTTTGCTTTCAGGTGAGGTATCCGGTGCTGTTGACACCAGTTGAGAAACAAATGGCTCGTGAAGTCTGCATGGCATTTGGCCAAGCGGTGAGCTTGCTCGTTGATCAAGACGACCAACTTATTGATTGTGAAGGAGAGAGTCATTGCAGTAGTGATTTCATCAACTCATTGTTGATACCCATTTCTTGTGACCAATTATTGTATCCGTTCAAGACTTGGTTTGTATTTTGTTTTGGCTATGATCTTCTTAAGTCAAAGTTGGTGGTGTGTTGTTGGGCAATGATGACAGGTTTGTGGGTTTGATCTTCTCCGGTCCGAAGGACGATCATATGTTTGTGATGTCAATGGATGGAGTTTTGTGAAAAACTCGTACAAGTAAGCAATTAGGAATCAACCTTGAAAAATTGAAGCTCCAGAGTTGCAGCAAAAAAAAATGAACCTGCTGCACACATACATGCCCTTGTTGTTGTTAAAGCAAAGAAAAATTATACCCAACATGGCTCTAGCTGGTGCTGCTGACTTTGTAGAACCCATGCTTCTATAAAAAAATGAACCTGCTGCACACATACATGCCCTTGTTGTTGTTCAAGTAAAGAAAAATTATGCCCAACATGGCTCTAGCTGGTGCTGCCAACTTTGTAGAATCCATGCTTCTATAATGTTCCGAAACTTGACAAGCTCTAGTTAAATTTCTTTTCAGGTACTATGATGATGCAGCATCGGTATTACAGCTGATGCTTTTGAAGGCAAAAGCTCCACACCTGATTTCAGTGCTACCTGCACCAAGCTTGCTATCTCAGAGTCGTGACTTGGAGCCTGAGAAAGTCAAGGATGTAATGAAATTCCCCCCAACTACATCAAATGGCACATTTGGCCAATCTGAGGAGCTTCGCTGTGTCATTGCTGTTTTACGCCAGTAAGCATATGCATCTTGTGATGCAGTTTTGCAATCCTCCTCTTTAGTAAAACATTATATGGTTCTTTTGCAGGGAAGGTTATTACAAGATTTGTGTCTTTTTGTTGCTCGACATCTTCTTCACTTAGCCCTGGCTCCATGTTTGAAGCAACAAACTTTGAACTTTTGTCTTTTATAATTAATGCAGTGGTGATAGAACACCGAAAGCAAAATTGAAGATGAAAGTCACGCAAGACAAGCTACTGAATTTGATGATGAAATACAATGGTGGCAGACCTCGCGCTGAGGTGCACATGCATACCATTCACTCCTTTACATGGAATTGCCCCTAGATTGAGAATTTCTTTTTTATGTCTAAGGTGACAATCCAACTTTGTCTATGGCAACAATCCTTTGCAAGCAGAAATTTGTGATTATTCTTCTCATGTGCTCTTTTCATGTAAAGCCAAATATATTTGGATTCTGAAACCTTGGGGTCTGGAGTAATAATATGTAACAGGCAAAATTGAAGAGTGCAGTGCAATTGCAAGATCTTCTTGATGTGACTCGCCAACTTACACCAGACCGAAGGTGATCAGTAAATTGCTGTCAAGTGTTTACAATTGTGCCATGATTTCTCACATGGGTTCCACTTGGATGTTTCTATAGCTGCCGGTTGGGTTTCAATACTAAAGGTGTGATTTTTGTGGGTAGCTCAGGTCAACTGAGTTTGAGGTTGAAGACTGCGAGAATGCAGAGAAACTTCGGCATGTGAAAGCTGTCTTGGAGGAGGTAAAATTCCCAGACAATAGTAACAGTGAGACCCAATTTCATTTTTGGCTTTTAAGAAAATTTGCTGTGCACTCTCTCTCCTGACTTTTGTTTTCTCAAATTGAACATTTTTCCAAGGGACTCAGATGCCCTACTGAGTAATTGCAGCTCTTGTAACCATTGTTTTTGCTGTACTAAGTTTTTCTTCTTGGTACCTACTGCAGGGTGGGCATTTTTCAGGGATCTACCGGAAGGTACAACTGAAACCTCAAGGCTGGGTGAAGGTGATCAAGGATGGAGAAGGGACCGAAGAAGAGAGACCTACAGAGGCACTGATGCTGTTGAAGTATGGTGGTGTCCTCACTCATGCGGGACGAAAGCAGGTGCAAAAAAAACCAACACTTTATCAATAGTTTAAATGTTTCAACATCTGCAAAAGTGCATAGGATTTTCAAGGAGTGAATGTACATCACCTAGGTTTTTTTCTTTTTTCCTCATGTAGGTTCTCATGGAACCTCAGAGAACATTGCATCATAAAGAAGACATGCAATGGGTTCTGTAAGGAAATGTTAAGGCGTTTCAGCCAACTGTCCCCCATTTCTAGAAACTGAAAGATGAGGCATTGTTTTGCAGGCTGAAGAATTGGGGCGATCATTCAGAAATTACATGTACCCAGGTCAGTTTTTTTTCTCTTTAATGTCTGTGAAGAAGAAGCTCTGTATTGTCATTTGCTGCACTCTCATGGAAACTAAAAATTGCGGACTAAATTTGCCATCTGTTTTTGGAAACAGGGGAGGGTCCTGGATTGCTCCGTCTTCACAGTACGTACAGACATGACTTGAAGATCTATAGTTCAGATGAGGGTCGTGTACAAGTAAGTACTATGTCTGCTATGGTCTCTAGTGTTGCAAACTTTCAAGTGTTTTGGAATTTTTTTTTGGCAATGTAGGATTCCTTCTTTGTGGAATGAATGGTTCCCTCTTCGATTTCCTTTTTTGGATGGTTGGATGGGGCAAAAAGAAAATTGTATAAAGAATTTTGTCGATGTGAGGAGGGCTTGCCCCTTTGACAGAAATTCAATGGGGGTTTTGGCAACCTTTGCAGATGTCAGCTGCTGCGTTTGCAAAAGGATTGCTTGATTTGGAAGGGGAGTTGACACCCATTATGGTAAAGCTTTTGCACTTTGTATGGAATGTGGTAGAGGCCCACATAGCAGGGGTGTGGGTAGAGATGCTCTTAAGTGGACCGAACTTGCAATGTTGGAGAGAGCTCAAAGAGCTTCTACTCTCAGAAAAAAAACATTACTGTAGTACAAGTGTGGCTTCAACACGTGTCTGTTGAATAATTAATTATTTTGAAAATTCCATGTCAGATAAGAATATTCTAGAAGATTCTAGAAGATTCTAGAAGATTCTTTATCTTTTCATTTACAAAATTGTGATTTGAAAAAGATATTTTATTGAAAATTTCAACATTTCTGCAAATAATGTAATTAGTGTTGAAGGTGCATTGTCAAGGTACTACTTTGGGTTATACTAACTTAGTTGGTCAGGCTGAAGACTAACAAGGCCTTCTCCTTGGTTCAGGTATCACTGGTGGGTAAGGATTCATCTATGCTAGATGGGCTTGATACCGCCAGTCAAGAAATGGACCAGGCCAAGGTGAGGCTCCTTCTGTATATACCGAACAACTACCTTGCAGTTTCTTTTCTTTTTCCTTGCATCTTTTCTAGAGGCAAGTAATCTAGGACGTTCGGGTTTTGGGTCCAAAGGAAAGTTAAAAGAAAATCATCACCTTGAGAGTAATACTGTATGTAGTTGGGGTTCAATTGTAGTGTAAAAGGCCCCAGACTGTGGGCATTCCTGAAATACAGGGCCTAGGATGAGGCGGTAGTCAACTCTGGCCCCACCTTTTGAGAATGTCCCCAATCCGTCAACTCTGGCCCTGCATTTTAGGAATGTCCCTGATCCATGGGCTTTAAATTGCCGAAAGGCGACACTTCTTAAACACAGGGAATATTCTGTCGCATATTCCCTATTTCCTAAGGGAAAGAAATTGCCACGTTTTGAGGGACAGTCCGTTGTTTCTGGGATGGATGTTTTTGTGGAGTTTTGTTGGGATATTCATGGACATAAGGTGCCCTCCAAATACACTAGGAAGTTTCTCTGAGTAGCTTTACAATGTATTATCAACTTTGCCATTCGCAGCAAATCGTAGATCTTCCAATGAAGGGGGAAACAAACAAACAACAAACAAACACACGCTTCAATAATCGGAAGCTTATTATGCCTGTCGGTTGGAGTGGTTGGATTTCAGGCAAAGTTATATGAGGTTATGACATCATCTGAAACAGAGGCTGCTCACATCCGCTCAAATGGCAATCTGCCATGGCTTGAGAACAGTAGCATGCCTTCAAATTCATTGGATTTGATGAAAAAGCTGGTACATCTTCCACCCTCTCTCCTCCATCCTTCCAAATTTCCTGGGTACCTGTTATATGGAAAAAAGCCTCTCCTTTTAGGATGAAGTTTAAATATTTTGGGGGCTTTCCCCCCCCCCCCCCCCCCATAGATGATTGCATGTATAAAAGTGATGGAAAAGAAGAGATTTGGGTGGTGTTCAGGTGAATCTGACAAGGAAAGTCATGGAGCAAGTGACTAAGCTATGTGAGGTGGAAGAAGAGCGATTAGCTTTTAGTACATCGAAAAAGGGGCTTCCCCAGTATGACCAGGCATATGCACTTGGGAAGTCCACCATTGACATGCAACGAATCACAGCAGGGCTACCATGTGGGAGCGAAAGCTTCCTTCTCATGTCTGCCCGTTGGAAAAAGCTTGAACATGACATATACAGTGAACGCAGAAAGTGAGTACCCACCTCTGATTTGAATCTTATTACATGACTGATGAAGCCCCTGATCATTTTATTTTATTTTATCTTAGGCTAGAAAGTGCTGGTGGGTGGGTGAGTGGGTGGTGGTGGGTGCTTTACACATGGTGATGATATCTACAAAAAATTATCTTCTTTGGATACTGAGCACCAATTACTCGGGTAGCTTATGTACTTCAGTAGTTTATGTACTTAGCTTAATCCCCATTTTCAGTTTGATTTAAAAACTGACTTGATTGTTGTGGGCCATCATATTGCAGCTTATTTAGTTATCTTAATCCTCTATTTACTAATCTAGTGCAGTGATGTTGCAACCATGCTGTAACCATGAGTCTTCGGTATGTGTGTGGGATGGGGGGGTATTTGTGAATTCAGCCGCTATGATATAAGCAAAATTCCTGACATTTATGATTCTGCCAAGTAAGGCCAAATCTTCATCCCATGATCTGCTTAAGCCTCTGTTTTTTTCTTCACAGTTCCCATGTACCCATTTGGTTACACTTTGGCAGTTTGTTCTTGATTCTTTGATGTCTGATGGGAGAGACTAGGCTACTCTCTCTTTGAGCTCTCTGATGATACTCAAATCATTTCCTTTGCATTTCCATCATGCCTGTGGATGCCAGATATGATCTTCTACACAATGCACATTTGAAAATCAAGGGTCTGGATGAACTCTACAAAGTGGCCAAGGTGATGGTTTTTTCTTCTTTTGAAAATACTCATTTCCTCCTGCTACTTATTTGAATTTTGTGGATTCCAATTTTGTAGCAAATGCAGAGGCAGCTTTTAGAACTTTGGGTACGTTCTTTTTTCCTCTGGTTTAGTTATGGTTGAGGTGATTTTGCGGTGGACAGGTATTGGCAGATGGGGTTATTCCAAATGAGTATGGTATCAACCCTAAGCACAAACTAATCATAGGTGCAAAGGTACTGTTCCTATTCAATTCAATTGTTCCTTGCACTGTGATTTCATGGATGTAGGATTTATGGTTTAGGATTTTTCCAAATTTTTATTTTTAAAAACTTTTCTATCCAAACTGGTCAAAGTTTGTAGACCTTTGAGTTAAATGGTATGCCAATGTTCAATGTTCCAGATTGCACACCGGTTGATGGGTAAGATACTAATTGACCTCCGGAACACCAAAGAGGAGACGTTAAGTGTAGCGGAACTGAAGAAAAATGAGGAGGAGAATGATGATGCAACTGCTGCAATGCTACGTAGTCCGAAAAAACTTGATGACAGGAAAGACAGTCCAAGAGTAGGAAGCAGGCGACAACAAAGTGCTGCTGAAAATGTGACTGACGATGATAATGAAAAAGAGACCCAGTATCGTTTGGATCCCAAGTATGTTGTCCTAAACCTAAGATCTCAGTTGTAGATTCATGAATCTTCTAAAGGGTCTTGTGGATTTCAGGACATTGTTTATTTGAAGGAGACTTTGCATGATCATTGCTTGAAAAGTTCTCATACTCATGTGCCCATTGACATATGTCACACTTGTGGGAATTGTGGGAAGTTTCACAAGAACATCACAACTGGATGACATTGTATGGATTTTATGGAGCTGGATGCTAATGAATATGACAATGGTTCTTAATAGGTATGCAAATGTCAGAACTCCTGAGAGGCATGTTCGTACTCGGCTTTACTTCACATCTGTAAGTGGTCCTCATCCTCACTCTGTTGTTGTACCCATTGGTACGTTACAAAGCAATTTGGTAGGTCGTGACTGGGAGGTAATGCTGCAAACAGGAAAATGGGTTTTTTATGATCGCCCATATGTCATGGTTGACTAACTTTGGCTGTGTCTGGATTCTTGCAGGAGTCCCACATACACTCCTTGATCAATATATTGTGGTATTGTCATTTGGATGACTCATTGAAAGGTGAACCTGGACTGGTTTCAAATGAAGGGCTACAACGTATATCCGAAATCAAGGAGCTTGACTACTTGACTCATATAGTCCTGCGAATGTTTGAGAATACTGCGGTACAAAAATCAATTTCTCCAAAACCCAACTTCACCATTGAACTTCCTTTGAACTTTTCTGCAAATTTTTCAATCCTTCAAAAGATGTAGATACTCAAATGGAGCAGTCAGTTTAATCCTGTGATTAATTTCATCTTCACAAAAAGTTCCTGAAGAATTTGATCTTACAAGAGGGTTGTGGTTGTATGGTATATAGGTGCCATTGGAAGACCCAAAAAGGTTCCGGATCGAGCTAATGTTCAGTAATGGAGCTGCTCTTAGTCCTCTCGAGGTACTGACCTGCTCTTTGTTTTTTTTGTCTCAATTCAATAGCACATACAATAACAAGTGCAAGATTTTGAGCCAAAAGCTTACAAAACACAAATGTTCAATTTCAAAGTGGAAATAATTGACAGTGAGTTTGAGATGATGCCATCATGGGTGGCAGGCAACTCCTCGGAACCGAGACCATACTCTTCCTGTACTACTGGCTGTGACATTACAGCAGGATGGACGATACGTAACTTTGGATCAGTTGGAGAAGCTTGTTCGACCATTTGCCATGCGAGCTGAAGATTTTCCACCATCCACAACGCCACATGAACTCTCGGGTCTATTCATGAAAGGTGAAGGAGCTTTTGGGCACTAAAAAGAAGAAATAAATTTTGCATCTTCTTAAATTAAGAAAAAGGCACATATGAAACAGGTCCTTGTAAAGAAAAGATCATGCACATGTGTGTACAGAGAACAAAAGAATAGTTGCCATGTCTGCTGAAATCCCAACTGATTCTTGCAAGAATAAGGCTCTGTTCTGTAGTCTGTCTGTGGGTTTATACTGCCAACCAATGGATGGCACTAGGGTGAACATAGTTCATCAAATCCTTTTGCAACTCAGTTGGAGCAACAAGGTGAAAACACAATATTCTGACTCAATTTTCAGCCCATACAGCAGTGTTGGGTTTTGGGTTTGGGTTTTAGGGAAGAGAGCCTTATATGGCTATAGGCCAAAAGTATTCCCATGGGTTTAGGGTTTAGGGAAAAGAGCCCATAAAGACTATATAATGCCCAAAAAGTATTGCCATCCCATGACACCCATGACTTCATCGAGTTTGGAGAGAGAGATTAAGCACAAATGTTTTGATCAAAACACGAAACTAGAAGTTGAACATTGGGTTATGAGCTCTGTATGAAGAAAAAATCTGGAGTTGCAAGTAATGGGGGATTCAGAGTTGCAACAGAAGACCAATTCTGTTCCCTTCTGATTTTGTCCAAAACCCAATGTTAGTTATGTGCAGAAAGAAGTGAAATCTAGATACAGAGCTGCTGCTGGACACATGACAGGAACTTGAACCAAACCCACCTGAAAAGAAAGATATCCTAAAAAATTGTGAAGATATTGAATTGAGGCAGTTTTTTTGTTGGATTATGATTCACAAGGTGTGCGGTGGTGGCATCGGAGGCGATAAATGAGGAGGGGGCAAACAACAGCAGCAGCAAGAAGGACAACCTACCTTTTCAACAGAAGATTTCATGCTCACAGTAGCAGTCAATATCCATGGTGTTCAAGGTCTTTGTGTTGGGTGGGTGGGGTGTGGGAGTATGCAATAACAAAATGTCAGAACTGGTCAAAGATCTGTTCTACGAGCACTGAACAAAAAGCTCTTTGCTGGGCAACCAGCTTAACATCAGAAGAACATGACACTACATCCCATTAGCAGCAGATTTAATTACATTTGACCACATTTTTTGATGGGGGCCTGTTCATCAACCTTTTCAAGTTTTGTGTTAGTTCCAACTGCCAGGCAATTCATGATTTATATAGCTTTCAATAATTGAAAAAACAGTTGTCAGCTACTACCTGTGTTTTGTCAGGCAGTTTCTTGTAGGAAACCCCACACCCAAAGGGATTAGAAGAATTTCAGATGCTTTGAGAAGATGAAATGTGCCATATATTATAGAGTAATAATAAAACCAATGAGTTCTGAGGTTGAAAGAAGGGATGGTTGTAAGTACCTCTTCATTGTTTTCCTACAATCAGGCTTGCCTAGCAACCACATCTGTATTGACCCCATTTGCACCTGCTGCTGTTATCTAAGAATATGGCCATTGGTAACACCCACTTTGCTTTGCAGCAGCCTGGACAGTATCCTGTGCATAAGTGGTGCAAAAAAAATCTATGCTAAGTCTTTACAATGTACCTTCTGAACTTGTTGTGTGAGTTACAGCTTCAATTGTGGGCCACTGCATCAGGGCCATCATCTGTATCATCATCATCCTCAGTTGCAGTTTCGTGAAAGAGGAAACTTCGCAGCACAAAAAAAGTCTGTTCTGGAGCCTCAAATCCAACAAAGAATTTTTCCACCACATTAAACCCTAAATGGGTGATGCAGGCAAGATTTCAGGTTTGCCAAAGGTGGGTTTCCCAAACTGTGGTTTTCAGTTCACAAAGCTTTCAGCAACTCCATACAAACAGTGTGCATCTTGTTCTTCTAATGTCCACAGTAGGCAGAATCTCCTGCTGTTTGTTTTCTCCTGTCTCTAGTTTCTGGATGGCATGCAAGACTCTAACAACATGTGTCCAGCTACTCACCCATCTTTGTAGTAAACCTGAACTGGAGGCTCATGAAACTTGCTGTTGTCCTCAACACCATCACATCTCCTTTTGACTCTTACATGACATTCTTCTCAAATTGGAACGTCCCAGTTTGAGACAATGTAGAACAATGAAGATTGGTGTGGTGTGCAAATCATTTGATGTCACCACATGCACCCATCATTTTGAACTATGAATCAAACTCATATTTTTCTCAAAGTCAAAACATGTTTCTTTAGTAGCATGAAGGAGAAAATAGTGTGTATGTAACCTTTATATATGCACAGGTCCAAAGGCAAAAGAAACTGGAGCTAAGTAATGCTACATTTTGGTGGGGCGTTGGGAAAAGTTGCAAAATAAACATTATACCATACCTGCAACTGATGTTCAGTTCTAAATAAATTTGCAAAAGATCTAGACAAGAAAAAGAGAAGGGTTTTATTGAACATTTGGTGAATTTGTTGAGGATTGAGCTCCTGTCTAAACCATTGCATTACTCTTACAAATACACAACTAAAGGTGTATTGTGCATGCTTGTTGTAATGAATTCTCATAGAGGATTTATAATATGATCAAACGAGGATTCTAAACTGAGGCCACAAGTGCACAAAATAGAACGTGGAATGAGTTGGATTTGAAAAGGAATTTGAAATGGAATGAAGGAAAATCTTAACAACTTTTAAAGCAACTTTAAACCACTTGCTGCTGAAGACTGGCATTCTCTTTAGTGATGAAAATCTATAAGTGTCCATGGTATAGGACACGCTTCAGTGTGCTCTCATGGTTTAAGGTGCTTCTACCTTAGTCATGCTGCACTCCATGAGTAAGCTTTGAACATGGAGGCAATTTTCTAATTTTTAGACTTAAGGTTTGGAGATATTGAATTTTGAATAATTTCTGTCATAGAAATTGTTTAATGAAAATTCAATTTCAGATTTACACTAAAGAACATTGGTGTACCATTTGCCCTTACAAAATTCATTCAACATATTAAAATATGTGCTCAACAGCACATGTAGCACAGGATTGTGCATTGATCACAGTTTGGAAGGAAGGACCTTTGCATTAGTAAATGCATAGCTAGATTTTCTTAGTATAGGAGAAGGGCCTGTACTTAGGTCCTTTTCCTAAGTACAGCAGAGCTGGGATTTTTGCACTTTAGGGTTTAGGGTACCTTCCACCGCAGAGGATCCCCCTTGCTGAAAACAGGTTTCTTCAGGGAGGTAAGGGAGCTGAAAATACAAAGGAAAAATCCAGGCAGTGCTTTACGTGTACTCAAACACCACGTTATAGAGTGACAAAATTTGTCCTATTTTTGTGTGGGCTTTATGATTTTCATATAGCCCTCCTACACTCTCCAAATGCTTTACAAAGATTGTAAAGCCCACATGCGATTCGTCTTGCCACACAGCCCTGGTCTTTACACAATTTAAAAGCTCTTGATTGAAGGGCATTACTGGATTGGGACTGGACTTGGACCTGCCGCATTCAGGCCCTTTTTCTGGTAAAGCCATTGCACTAACAGACCTTTACCAACCATTTTTTGTGACTTCCTTTCCAAACCCCGAATTGTATTTTCACCAAGTTTCGGTACTATACTAAAAATTAGGAACAAGCTTGTACACCTACAGAATCTCACAATGTAGCACATTTTCATTCTAATGAGTCATGATTAGAGTTTCTTTTTCTAACAATATTTTTTTCCCAACAAACATTTAGGATTTTTTTTGTTTTTCTGGTATAAATAACACTATATTTGCTACTTTTTGGAAAAAAAATGGCCAATTTTTTGATATCAAAAATGTGAAAAAAAACCCTGGTCATGACAGAAGAAATAAAACTAAAGAGGATCATAAGTTCATAACACACAATGTGTTCAGAATGAAATCTGCTGGTTCCACTTGTGTTGTGTATCAAAGGGTGGGAAATACTGTAATGATGTGAATCCAGCATGGGGGTACCAATTACACTCTGGAATAAGCCCTGTAAAACAGCCAGAATGAACCAGCACCCACCGACACACCACCATGGATGGATGGGTGTGTGGACCAGACACGCTTTTTCATTGGGTTCTTGCTCCCCAGCTAACCTCAATTGATCTCAAAAGGTTCTACAAGTGTGCGGAATTCGGGGTTCATCCAACTAACTGAGTGGTCTCACATTTTGTATGTCCTTTAAACGTCTCATATTTAGAAGAAGGCCCGGAGATTAAAAAACAAATTGAGGCTTTGATGCAAATTGGGAAGATGATGTGTGCTAGTAATTTGGAATATGCCAGGGCAAGGTGACATTGCCAGCAAAATGGGATGGATCCAAAAGGTTTTGTGGAGACTAGAGAGACCTACCTTTAGATCAGCAAAAAGACATGATTCATACATACCCTTTGCCTTCAATAGAGGATGTCTTAGCACAGTTGGGAAAATCCACAACATTTTCAGGTCTTGATCTGCTGTCCGGATTCTGGCAGATTAGAATGGCTCTAGAAGAATGATATAAAGAAAACAGTGATGACCACCAAGAATCAACTTTTTGAATGGCTAGTGATGCCATGTGGCCTAAATAATGCCATCAACACCTTTTCCAAGGTGATGAATGAAATTTTCATGAATGAGCTTGATAGTTTTGTGAAGGTCTTTGTAGATGACCTCAACATCCATAGGTTGGACTCAACCGAGCATCTACAACATTTACTTTGGGTGTTACAATGATTAAGTGAGGTGTACTTGAGGCTTAACCCTTCTAAATGTAAGATTGGAGCTTCTGACATTGTCCTTCTAGGCCACTTAGTTTGTGCTGCTGGAATTTGGCCTGATCCAAGCACAGTGGTAGCAGTACAAGACTTTCCAGCCCCTACAACTCCAACAAACATGAAGGCATTCCTAGGGTTCACAAGTTACTACAGGAATTTTATCAGAGGTTACAGTCGTGTGGCAGGACCTCTCTTTGAGCTAGTGTGCAACGATGTGTCTTTTGTCTGGAGTAAGCCTTGACATCAATTGGCTTTTGAGGCATTGAAGAAATGTCTGGTGTCAACTCCACTCTTGGTGAGACTTAACTTCACCAAGCTGTTCATTTTGGATGTAGACTGGTCCACCAAAGGAGTGGGGGCTGTTTTGTGTGAGAAGGATGGGAGAAAGGGAGTAGTTGTGGCTTATGCAAGTGAAGGCCTATCCAAGAGCCAAAAAAACTATCACCCAATGGAGGGAGAATGTTACGCATTGATCTGGGTTGTGATGCACTTTAGGCAATATCTGCACCACATTGATTTTATTCTGCGCATGGACCACAAGCCACTTGAGTGGTTGGTTGTTGTGTCAAAATCCCATGGCAGGAGGGGATGCTTGGTGAATATGCTCCAAGACTTTAGTTTATCAAGATCATCCACATGCCAAGAAGCAAACACACATACTGACACTTTAAGTAGGAATCTTGTTGGTATGCCTGAGGAGGATGAGGACTTTCAAGTTGAAATACCAGATATGAAGGTGATGACTTTCTCTGCAGTAGAAAGGGAAGAAGAATGGAGAGGCATGAGATGTCATGACTTGACATTAAATAAGCGCAGCAAGTGGCTGCATGTAAATTGTTGCTTTGGGATAAATCATCAGACTTTGTGAGGAAGAAGAGCAGCATATTCCCAATATCTTTACCCTAGGTTCTGAGGGTGGCATCAAAGTTGAGGTGGTTTGGAGAGAAGAAGCTAAAACTGAAGTTGTAGAGCAGCAGAACAATGATGGCCAGAAGATTAGAAGGATTGGAATGACAACTAGTCCGTTGTAGATGGACAAGGAAATGCAGTGGCACTTAATGAGGCAAGCGCATAGGGAGTTTGGTGAGACCATGGGGCAAGCTACCATTGACATTTCTCACAGAGTTGAGGATGAAGAGACCAGGAGGCTGGACATATGGCAGGATTAGGCCTGCATGGGCCATGTTGAACTCTGGGGAAATTCCTACTGTTTGTGAAGAGTTGGAGAAGGAGCCCATTAGGAGGAGGGCACTAAACTATTACTGGTAGGAGGTTGAATTGTACTACAAAGGCCTGTTGGTACCTAAGCTTGAAAAGAGAAGGCAGTTGGTGGAGAACATGCAAGTTCAACTTGGCCATTTAAATGAGAGATGCACTTGGTATGAAATCAACAGATGATATTTTTGGCATAATAGAACTGAGACCATGCATGAGGTGGTACAGATCAGCTGTAAGCATTGTCAGTTGGCTAACTGCACATGCATTATGCCATCCAGTATGGAGGAGCTCGACAACATTCCATTATGTGAACTCTTTTATAGGGTGCCCTTGGACACCCTTTGCAAGAAACTAAGAGAGGGAATAAATATGTTATAGTCATGGTGGATCACTACTCAAAGTGGGCATAAGCTAAGGTGGTGCTAGACCATAGTGTGGCTACTGCTGTTGAGTTTTTTTGAGTCAGAGATCATATGTTGATTTCCCAAGTATGCATTGACTCATGTGGCTCTGGGTGGGCTGGGGAATTTTCTGCTTTGCGTGATATCTATGGAATCACACACCAACACACGTCACCTTCACATCTCAATGGATGGCAGAAAGGTTAATCAAGATGATCAAACATGGATTAACAATGATTGTGGCAGTACATGGGCATGAGGAGAATTGGGATGTACAGCCATGGAGAGTCTTGCTTGGTGACAGGTGTGGGGTGGAGGAGAGCACCAAATTCTCACCTTACATGATCTTGACACAGAGGAGTCCTTGATTAATGGATGACAACAAACTTGCTAAACTGTTTGAACCTGTGCAAAATGAGGAGAATGGTGATCAGATTGCTGAACAAATGGTGCATAAGTTGCAACTGATATTCAAGTATCCATGCTGCACTACTCACAAATGTGGAGGCAGCTCAGAAGAAGCAATTTCTTACATATGAAACCCATGAAGGAAAACAACTATTTGCTGGATTACAAGTGGAAGCTGGGTAAAGATGAGGTGGCCTGTTAAAAAGAAGGGATACTTGGGAAGCTCTTTACAAGTTTGTAGGTTATTGAGATGAGCAAGGTTTTCAAAAGTTTGATGAAGGGGAAAGAGTGTGTGTACTCCAAGACAGAGATGAGCAGGTTTGGAAAAGACCCAGAAGCAACATTCAAGTATTCCAATCTGTGGTTGAAGCTGAATTTGTGAAGCCCCAAAAATATTAATTGGGCAACGGTGAAATATATGATGGAAAAAATGGAAGAAATAGATTTTTAGAAAGATCTGTCACTGGTCTCAAAGCTTTGGAATTTTTTTCTAGAACTTTCTGGATGCTTTGTTGTTTTTCAATTTTGAAAATCTTCATCGGCATGTTAAGAAAATTTTGGAGACAGCAGCTTGTCTTAATTAGGATAATAATTGTGTAATTTTGCTGATTAATGTTTGAAAGGGAATTTCCCTTATGAAAGGAGGTGGAATTTAGGACTGGGGGAGTCCGTCTTGTTGGGGCTAATATCCGGGATTTTCTCAGGCAGTAGAAGATTTCTTGTGATTAGAAGTAGCAAATTGAGCAAGAGTTTTAAGAGAGATTAAGTCTGGGAAAATGTGATCTAGGTGGAAAGGGATCTCAAGGTTTGAAATCTTTAACAAGAAGCACAAATTTTGACCTGTTTTGGAAATAAAAAGTAGCAACATTGCATACAACAATTATGTACACAATCTGGAGGTGCAGAAAGGGTCTTAATGTACATGAAATCTGGATTACACATGCTAGGACCAAATGTGCCTATGGATTGAAGTGTTTAGTGTTTACCCTAAAAACATGTGTCGCTAAATGGTCATTGATGGATGTGAAGGGAGACTACTGATCTGGAGGCAAAGTAAAAATATTTTCTTTCTCACCCAAGTTTGGTGCAGTTGGTCAGGTCAGTAGGTTGCATGATTATTTTGTTGTGTCAGTACAACCTCCCCCAATCTTTTGGTGACACAAGTTCAATTTTTTATTTTGCAATGATCCATTTTGATTGCTGGATTATCATTGTAATTTATGCACTATGTGCCAATGCCCATGGTTTTGCAATTCAAATTTTTGCAAGGTAGTTTGTAGGTGGAAAAGTTGCATTAGATAGCACTCAAGATTTTCTTTCTCATGAAACTTGATGTCAAGGTCAGAAAGTTCAGTTGGATATGTATTACAATCCCCCAAGAATTCATTGTTGTTTGATGGTTTATTTTGACCATCAAAAAATCCAACAAAGCTTGAGGTGCATTACTTGATTTTTCCACATGAATCCATAGATTCTCAAAACCCTTGTTAAGGTCAGCTATTTTGTTCATCAACTTTTGTTCACATATGGAAAAAGAAAAAGAAACTTTATTGACGAAAAAGTTGAAAAATTTAATATATCAGAGATTTTGCATAATTTTTTGTATTGTCATCCTTAAACAATTCTGAAAACAATTACCTCATTTTCATACCCATGTTGGTGGGTAGGGAAAAGAAGTGAGATAGTTAGGTTTGGAAATAAAAATGTGCCTGTTAAAGTTCATGATATTTATATTAATTCAAATTAAATTTGACATTAACACAAATAATGATGAACTATTGAAAACCATATGAGAATGTAAGAAAATAAAAGAAAAGAAGATCTTCACTTGTAGTGCTGAGCAATCTGGAGCTCAAGTTTTATTCATAGATTAGAAAAATCAAAACCCCTATTTGTATTCCTCAAACATACAACTTACATTTTCGTTCTCAAAATCAAATGGATATGTAACGAAGGAACATATTTTTATCACGCCCAAATGCAAGGTGATGACAAGAGCATAAATTAAAATAACATTCTTTAGGAAGTGCTAGTGTATTTCAACCTAAAGCTTTAGTTCTGACACCAAATGCTCACTAAAGTGCACCCTCAATGATTCCCAAATCAAACTGCTGGCCCATTGGATTGAACGAGAGCAATGAAGATGCAAACTGACACAGATTTTGAGCTACTATATATCTATAGGAATAATGCCCAAGAATTCCCGACAACCCACACCTTGTCCGCAACTACTAGAAAGCTAAGTATCCCAATTCCAAAAAATCAGCAAAACAGACTTGGTTGCTGGCTTCCAGAAGCTACTGGAAGGACAATGCCCAAGTAATATAGTTGGGGCACAGGGTAGCTCTACAGATCAGGTAGTCTTGAACTTGTCACACCCTTTTGCAAGTGATGCTTGCAGCACACTAAACTGTGACATAACCTTAGATGAGATTGCGCAAGTGATGAGGAAACTCAAACGTAACAAGTCTACTAGCTTAGATGGCATCAAAGCAGAGTTTCTGCTTGATGTTGGCGATATGTTGCATGTACCACTACAAATTGTATTCAACAAACTTGTCTACTGGAGTCATTCATGCATTACACAAGGGTGGTGATGCCTTGCAATTTGAAAACTACAAGGGAATCACAGTGGGTCCTGTATTAGCTAAGGTGTTTGCCATGATTCTTGAGGCACGGTTGAGCAGCTGGGCAGAAGTGAGGGGCATACGTGCCAGGGGACATGCTGGTTTTAGGAAAGATTTCTACACCACGGATAACCTGTACATTTTGCGAACGCTCATTGAACAGAACATTCACAAACACAAAAAGGTGTATTGCTGTTTTGTGGACTTCCGCAAAGCTTTTGATACAGTGCCCCGTGATCTGCTATGGCAAGTACTAGATGAGCTGGGAATTGTGGGTCGCTTCATGCAGTGTCTACAGAACATGTATAACCAAGATAGCGTCAGAGTTATGCATCCAACAGAAGGGCTATTAGCTCGGTTCCCATGTGGCATTGGGGTCAAACAAGGCTGTCCACTGAGTCCACTGCTTTTTGGACTGTACCTTGATGGACTTGAGAAACATCTAGATGCACTTGAGGGCGACAGCCCGCCACAGCTCGCAGACATAATAGTCAAATTACTGCTGTATGCCGATGATCTGGCATTAATGTCAAAAACCCCACAAGGGTTGCAGAAACAAATAAATGTTTTGTCTGAGTTTCGTGTTGACCGACAATTGGTCATCAATGTGAGCAAGACCAAGGTGGTGGTGTTTGAGAAACACCGTAGTGTAGCGCCAAAGTTCACATACAGAGGGACAACCATTGAGCGGGTTCAATCATTTAGATACTTGGGCTTAGAATTACATAGTACAAAAGGCATGGCAGTAGCCATAGCCAAATTGACTGTTGCTGGGAAGAAGGCACTATTTGCATTACGCCGCAGATGCACTGATCTGAGCATAACAGATCCGGAAGTAATGTGTCAGTTGTTCGACTCACTGGTATGCCCAATACTGAGCTATGCATGCAAGGTGTGGACAGGTTGTACAGGGGCGAAAGGGTTGCAACAAGCCGAACAAGTACATAGAATGTTCCTGAGAGGAATATTAGGGGTCAATAAAACAACAAGCACTTTTGCTATGTTGGGGGAGTTTGGAAGGTATCCATTAGAATATTTTTGGTGGCAACAAACTCTCAAGTATTATGACAGACTACGAAAATCCACAGCAGATGGTCTGTTGTACTGTGCCTACCAGACCCAGATTCAGATGCTCAGCATGCTCAATGATAACCAACAATGTTGGCTCCGGAACGTGCAGTTGTGGCTTAAAGACCAAGGTGTTGAGGTTCTCTATGCTAATATCAAGTGTGCTATAGCAAGTGCACATGCTTCTTACCTAGAATCCACTTATGGTGAACAAGCCAGAACCAAAAGTAGCAGATTATGTACATACCACCTGATGAACACAAGCTGTACAACAAAATCTGGATACTCATATGCACATCAGAGGTATTTGCAAGTGATCACAAATGTTCAACTCAAGCAATCTTTGTCAAGGTTCAGATGTTCGAACCATCGTTTGGAGGTAGAGTGTGGCAGGCATGCAAAGCCTAAGACTGTCCTGGGGAGAGATAGGATTTGTCATCTATGTTCTCTAGGAGTTGTTGAGGATGAAGACCACTTATTATTAGTGTGCCCTCCTCACCATGACATTCGTTGCAAGTTTATTCAACAGTTAGGGAAACAATTGACACCGTGCAACTTACTTCCTGAATTGATGTAGTCAGCTAATCAGAAAGCAGTAGCTTTGTACTTAGTTTCTTGCCTAGACAACAAGAGTGTTTTGCTCAAGTCAACTATGTAATTGTCGTCAAATGGATCTCTCTGGTCCAAGTATTGACGTTAAATAAAAAGAAAGAAAGAAAGAAAGAATTCCCAACTCCTTTTAGAACAACAGTGTTGACACAATGAAATGCATACGATCAGAGACTCTGATTGCCACACAGACCATGTCAATTCCTTTAGCTCCTAGCTATTTGCGCACCCCACGACGCACTTAGTTAGTACTAATGTCTTGACAACTCAGCACAGACTCTGACTCCCTACTCAGACTCGTTAGACCTTGTTATCAAGGCTAAGTCTTAGTCTAACCGGAGCAAGCCAAGGACCCGGCTCCCAAAGCCTGCTTGCACGGCTGAAAAGCCTAACCAGCCCTAGGCTCACTCAAGGGCCTCATGAACCCAACTCTTGAAGTTGGTCCAAGAAGGACTTAGACTAGAATGACCCACGTCGTTTTAGGTCATCCCAGGGCTAACCCTTTTCTGGCAGCCTCAAAGCTTTAAAGGGACAAGTTCTAATCGTCCCAAGTGTTGTAGCAGGCCCACCCGCTTGGACAGCCCAAGACAACATTTGATCGTTTGTTGAAGGTTTTAAGGGGATAGTGCCTTGCACTATAGACCCAAAAGCAATCCCCAATCATTTTCTCGATCGGCGAGATCCCAAACTCTCACCTTAACCCATTTAAACCCTTAAGTCCAGATGTATCCCAACTCCTAGAGGAATCAAACCTTGCAGAGCCATTTCTGGCCTAACTCTCACATCGTGTTAATGCATCCACTTAAGACACTTATTAAATGAAAAGGCATGTTATTGGGCCCTTTTCATTAAAAAAATTCACTATTATAAATTAATATTTTTTCATGTTTATCAATTGCATGTTCTAATATATGGTTTGAAGTTTATTTGAGAATTTTTAAAATTAAAAAATATATATTCTTAATTTAAATGGCCCCTTAAAAATTTGACAACCTCAACTTTGGAAATTCATAACTAAATCATATTTAATCAATTAATTGCCAAATAAAATAGAATGATTTCCAAATTACCTTAGAAAAAATATTCATACGAAAATTCTTAAATCATGTTTTTAATTTTTGTTCCTAACCAAAAAGTTCAAGGAAATAAATCAGTTCTAGATTTTTAAAATTCTTTTTACATGCAATGATTAGAATATCAAAATACACAATATTCTTGATATTATTGAGTTTTCAAAATCTATGGAAGCTAATGAATGTATTCATAAAAAAAAATAATGAGAATGTTCTTTTAAGTGTTTTTTATGATTTTTCAAAATTCGATAACACTTAGGTTGCATTGCCAAAAGGAGTTAAATCAAGACAACACCTCATGTTGTCCCAAGGCAACCTGCTTAATTCCCACGAAAGGGTTTAAAAGGGCAACACCCTGTGCCACCACAAGACAATCTCCAATTGTTCCACGGGTTTTAATGGGGCAATACTGGGTGTTGCCCCAGGACAACACTCCATCATCCATTGAGGGGTTTAGTGGGGCGGGACCTCGGATGCCAGACTCCCAAAGACAACCCTGAGTTGTCCCCTTGGCCAAACTAATGCTTCCCTTATTTGCGTCAGCTGCCCCTGGCCCTTATTGCCCAAATGATACTTGGTGGATCGAGGAGTCAAACCCCACAACGGTCATTTGGCCTAAGCCTTCCACACCGCCTTGGTGCGCCGACCAAGTTGATCTCAACCCGAGGCCTACCCTCCTTGGTTTAACTCAAGCGTAAGGGCATGTCAGCCCTTTGCTAACTCTACTTGTTGTGTTCTGAATGTCTCTTCTTTTTTTGGAGTTGTTGACTCCTAACACAACTCACTGGTTTTAATACCAACTACCAACACAGAAAAAGACCATTGTAACCTGACAACATGATGGTTCACGCTACAGTGCTTGTTCCATTCAATAGTACATCAGGTTATTAAGGAACTTCGTGTCCATTTTTTTGCCATTTGGAAATTGAAAGGTCAAAACTACTTAGGTTGAAATGTTGAGTACCTAGTGAACAAAACGTGACATAATTGTTGTGATGTTTGAAGTGGAAAGATCCAAAAATAGGAAATATTTTATCCCATTGATAATCAACAGGAGTGTTTTCTTATGGTGAAATTTCACCATTACTCAACAAAGAAATTGGGGTTATTTTGGACTTTTTAAAGTAGTGCACAACAACGCAGAGCCCAAGTATTATAAATATCTCATATATTTTCAATCAGAACAGAATTAACAAGGGGTGTGTCACACTGTGGCCATGCCATATACAATAAAAAAGTATCTCAAGGCAAAAGAAGAATTATGAAAGCTCAACTATTTCACTATGCAAAAAAATAATCTTCAAAAAATCCTCTAAAACAAATCAAAATCCTTCAAGATTTTATATTTCTATAATGAATCTCAAGTTTCAATACAAGCCAAAATATCATATTTTACAAATCCTCATACAGAAATAGACCTATTACATAGGGGCCAAAATCCCTTAATCTAGTATACTCCATAATGAATCTAAACACAATATTCTTGCCTTGGTAGGCAAGGACTATAAAAATACAATAACTTTTATGTTGAAACAAATTCAAATGGCATATGATTTTTATTTCCAAACCAATTGCAAATTTGGGTACAAAGAACCACCAATTTTGCCAAATTTTCAAGATCAAAAAATGAAAGAAAAGAAAACATTGATCAAGAGATCAAGATTCAAAGGACATTAAAAAAAAATAGAAGAATTGAGACACCAAGCTCCACATATAAGCATGACTGATTTGTCTCTTCACCTTTAAGGTACATAAATGCTTATATAAAACACTTGGAGAAATTTCCTATGTGTATTTGGAGGGCCTCTAGTATCATTATTTTGGGTGTGAAAATTTGTCAAAATACGAAATGTTTTTAAAAAAAAGCATATTCAGTCACAATATTCTCTCTCTTTGATCGGGAACAATCATCAAACTTCAAAAAATAATTTGTAAAATTTTCACCAATTTTGGACTCTGATTTTAGTTTGGTACCATTATGAAAAAAAAATTCTTATTATTTGCATAGGTTCTAAAAACCTGTTGCCAATTAATGGTAAATCCCTCTTGGTATGCTAGCCATTGATGCAGCATCAGAAAATTGAAAAATATATCATTGACCTGAAATAGTCATTTGGCAACACTGATTCACTTTTTTGGCGAATTTTTTTTTAATTTTTTAAATCGCAAAATTTTCTTGTGGGTGGTGGTTGTTACAGGTCTCTTCTCTAGCTTCCTTATTTAAGGGGTAGAGTGTTCTTTGCAAGGGGTACAAGCCCAGGCCCAAAATGGTGACAAACTCTTTTGGGAAGAGAAATGCCATGCAGCCAATGGGAACGCCCAAGCATGCACTCAAGGTGCCTTGCTTTTTTTCCTTTTGTCCTTTTTTCCTTTGAGGGGGGGAGAAGGATTTTTTTTTCATTTTTCCTTTGTTCCCAATGTGTTCCCATTTTGTTCCCTTCAGGTTCCCAATCGATTCTCAATATGTTCCCCAAGTTCCTAATGTGTTCCCCAACATGTGCTTCGTAGCACCTAACTTTTATCCCGTATGTTTTTGGCAAATGTTGTCCTCCTTTCACCTATATAGGTGCGCCAAAGGGGATGAACTCTATACTTCAAAACAGAACCTTCTATTTTAGAGAGCCTCCATACTTTCATTTTTTTAGTGATGGGCGAATCAAATCAGCTTGTTGCAAGAAAAAATAATTTGAACTCCGGAGTCATATCATCTAATTAAGTCAAAATCTGTGCAGGGAAGCTGGCCTCTGTTGCTACCCTACGAAATTGGAATTTTTTTTTTGAATTTGTAAAAATAAAAAAATAAAAAACACACTGGCCTCAAGTATACCCCCTGAAACGCACCTCCTAGAAAAGAGGAGGGTTAAGGTAGGCATAAAATCGGACACTCCTGTTCCACAAATACTAGGCATAAGGTCCCTATGCCCTGGGAGTCTGGATTTGTTTTGGCTTACTGTAAGGTTTTGCCTCATGCTTTGAGTCAGCATTTCTTTTACTGGCAAGTTTTCCCCAAATTTCGACCTATGCAAAGGAATTTTCATGGAAAAAAATGACCAGAATTCACCACATTTCGAAGAACCTAAAAAATTCAAATCATCAGAATTTTATGCTAAACTTCTAGCAGGTAGCCACAAGACAACATAGAAACAGTTTTTTTTTTTTTTTTCCACTTTCATATCTAACATGTAGCGAAATTTGGCTAAATTATAATCTGGATGATCGCCGCTTTGACTACATGACAACATCCTTAAAGAAACCCTGCTTCAAGTTGAGTGAGGCTGCTAACACGTGGGGGATATTCCTGAGATGAGCTGAGCTGAGCTGGGCAGGGCTGTAGTTTATTTTGAGATTGCCCCCACCCTAGGGCTCAAGCCTGTACAAATTTACATTTTATTTACAGGAGTCATGACAGGATGCTTGAAGATTATTTCATACCATATATTATGTTGTAAGGCCTTGGAGTAGGAATAAAGTGAAATTTTATCTTCAGCGAAGCAAGCAAAGGGACTTGCAAGGGGAAGCATGAGGAAGTATGTATTTGTAGACCCTAGGGAAGGTTCGTAGATTGATCTTTAAGGGAAAATGATTTAGTCAGAATCCCTGGGCTTTTGTAATGAAAAGTTGACAAGTGGGCTAACCTTTGGTGCTTTGATATTATAGAGAACCAATTTCTGAGCTAGAATCCCACCCAGGGATTCTGACTAAATCATTTCCCCAAAAAGATCAATCTACGAGCCTTCCCTAGGGTCTACAAATACATACTTCCTCATGCTTCCCCTTGAACAAGCATACTTCCTCATGCTTCATTCTGCTTTAACTTCTTCATCTTCAAGACTTCTTTTGTGGCTACAACGACGTCTATAACAGTGAGCTTTGTTTTCTGTTGCAGGACAAGCTGCAGGAGGAGGGGAGGTTCTGCAGCACTACTGTCGATCATCTGCTGCTGCTCACAAATTGATTATGAAGTCTCCACCCAGCTCGGGATCACGTCCTCCTCGACTCATGGCACCCGTGACCAGCTCCAGCCATGACCTCCAGCTGCTAAATCCAAGCCCGCAGTTCGTTTATGATCCACATGCGGAAGTTCTGATCCTGGTTTTCCTCAGTCTCGTGCTCTTAGTGCGACTGGCAAAAGAGTTGGTAAAACTCCTCCGGTATCTTCTGCTGCTTACTCGAGATTTTGCTGCACGTGGGCGGGACCAATTATCATCCCTCCCCGTGATGCACAGTTACAGGCAGTCGCAGAATCAACGACTGTAGAAATCATGGGTGAGTACTGAATAGTTACTATGATCCATTTCACAGCTGGAGAAGATAACGAAGAAGATTGTTATATAGTCCACAGCTAGCTGATTCGGATTACACTAGAATGTCGCATGATGCAGGCCGCGTAATGGA
The DNA here is from genome assembly GCA_963921925.1 of Sphagnum tenellum. Taxonomy (NCBI): domain Eukaryota; kingdom Viridiplantae; phylum Streptophyta; class Sphagnopsida; order Sphagnales; family Sphagnaceae; genus Sphagnum; species Sphagnum tenellum. The sequence continues at coordinate 15,604,039 of OY998153.1, forward strand.
CGTCCACATGTGAGTGTGTAGAATCACTACCCCCCGATCTGAGACTTACCAATCAAAGATTCTTGTGGGTCTCCCTGAATTCGTTTCTAATGGTGTCTGGGTAATTGTCTTTGCAGGAATTGGAGAAACGGATGCAAACGGCGAGGAGACAAACGTGGAATAGATCATGAACAAGAACTGGCATTTTCAAAAATGTTGTCCTTGAACAGATCCCAGTCAGGGTAAGGCTTAGAACAAGAGCACATGTATCTATCGTTCATATACAGATGAGACGAAAATTCGTGAAAGAAATTTTTGCATAGGAGTTGAAAATTGAGTTGAACCTGGGCTATGCAAAAATTTATCAATGTTTTCTCACAAGAAAACCCCTGCAAAACACACATAAACGTTTGCTATGATTCTAGACATTTCTGGAGCTTGGACACTGTATTAAAAAAAATTTCAAAAGAAGAAAATCAGATTACATCAGTAATTTTCGAATACACAAATTTCTATGTCATTCATGTCAAGTTATACTTGGTTCATATACGATATATCACATGTAGGCTATACCTATTAGATGGAACAACTCCTTGTATTTAGAAATACAAAATAAGTGACCCAAGCTCTTGGAATCAGGATTTCTTTTTCCCAGTTTTGTGAACTAAGTGGGTTGGTGATAGAAGTTTTAACCAAAATTTGGAAAGAATTAGGATTCCTTGCTAGTGTGTTGTTGGCACATGTTGGAACTTGTTTCCTAATTATGGAGATTTTTTATTTTTTTTCCCCTCAAAATCTGGCAACTTTGAACTTTTGTAAGTGTTTTTTTCCAAAAGATTTTTTTTGTTTGGTTGTTTCACTAGTAGAAATCAGCCAAAATGTGACTAGTCCATTTACGATTACGTGCGACTTGTAGTCATTTGCAACTAAATTTGAAAATATTACAACTACAAGATCAAATTTCAACTATTTTGATCATTCTCACGACTATGATGTAACTATTAAATTTTTTATCTTATTGGTGGATTGATTTTACATTTATTTTCATTCATTAATAGATTGATATGTCTTCTTAATCGCAATAGTCATTAAATTAGTTACATCCTAAAGGTATTCTACAATGACATAGGGGTGTATTTTAATGTATGTACTAAAATTATGTATAATATGCATACGTATGTATACTATTCATATAATGAATCTGAAAATTAATATTTGACCTTTGAATTTTTTATTCAAATCTAAAAATTGTCATGTCAATTGTTTAATACATTATTTGAATTTTAGATTTTGGATTTGAACATGATATTTTCAATTTCAATTTAAAAAGGCTTATTTGATCTAAAATTTGATATTTGAATTCTACATTAATATTTTCAAATCCAAAAACTAGTATTTCAATTCAGAAAATTATAATTGATTGTAAAAATGGACATTTTAATTTTGAATATTTTAATATAAATATTAAAATTTATATTTCAACTCTAAAATTTTTTCATTTAAATTTTAAAATAATCATTTGTTTTAACCTGAAATTTTAATTCCAAATTATTATTTTGGATTCGAAAAATTAATACTTCCAATCTAAAAATTATTGATTGAATCTAAAAATGGACATTTCAATTTTGACTATTTTTATTTGACTTTGAAAATTGACAGTTCAATTCTGGAAATTTTATTTAAATTCAAAAAACTTATTTGATCTAAAAATTAATATTTGATTTCTAAATTATTATTTTCAAATCTAAAATTCCGTATTTCAATTCAAAAAAAAATATTGAATCTAAAAATTGACATTTTGATTTTAAATACTTTTATTTAAACTTGAAATTTGATATTTGAATTCTGAAGTGCTAAATTTAAATTTTAACAAATTATTTGACTTGAAAATTGAAAATTGAATTCCAAATTATTATTTTGGATTAATGAAATTAATATTTCAATTCAAAAAATTGTTAATTGAATCTTAAAATGGACATTTCAACTTTGAATATTATTATTTTAATTTGAAATTTGACATTTCAATTCTGAAATTTATTATTTAACTTCAAAAAACTTATTTGATTTAGAATTTGATATTTGAATTCTAAATGACTATTTTGGAATCTTAAATTTATATTTTAATTCAAGAAATTATTGATTGACCTTTAAGGATTTTTTCTAATAGTGTTATCCATAGTATATCACTTTTATAAATAATTAAAAATGATTATTTTTATTAAACCTTAGTTACACATAATAATAATTGTTGTAACATGGATTTGTTTATTTTTTAAATTTATATTTTTATATTAGAAGAAATTAATTAATGTAATTAATGTGACATTACTTTAAAATCATTGTAATTACTTCATAAAAGAATTAATTAGTATGTGCATAATTATTTTTTAATTGAACATAATTATTTTTTAATTGAACATAATTATTCACATTCTGTAATTTATAACTTCAAACCTGAATTAAAAATTTGCAAAACTTATAGTGTAGTTAAAATAATTATTTTACTGATTTTCATTTTCCGAATTATATATATAATTTTTAAATTCTGTGATTAATCATCTATGATAAGTATTTTACAGTAATTTTAAAGTAATTATGAAAATTAACATTATGTTTAACAAATTATTTTACTTATAGTTAATAATTAACAAAAGGAAAAATTACTTAACCTATAATTTTTTTTACAAACTAAATGTAATTATACAATAAGTAAAGTAATTAATTGAATAACTTTTTCTTAAATTCGTGTAAGAATTTACTTTGTAATAGTAATTGTTAATCCATTACTTATAATTTTAACATAAATATTTAAAATAGTTAGTTTTGAAATTACAATCATTAAATTAATTTTACATTAATTGTATTATTTATAATTCGAACAGATTCTAAAAAGTAATAAAATATTTTTAAATATCTTAAATATTTAATTATTTGTGAGTTATGTATTAATAATTTGTGAATTACTAGATAGTTAGTTTGTTAAATATTAAGAACTTATTGCTTATTTAAGTAATTGATATTAAATACTGAATATTTGTAGTGTGTAATTTATAATTTAAATTCATGTAACTTTAATCATTATTAATTAAATGATTATCTAATTATCTAACACTTGAATTGTTTACAAATCTCAAAACTAAGAAAGTAAGGCATGAAGAAAGTTTTGGAATTACAACTTAATTTGTGAGGAAGTTGGAACTTCAAAACTTATCCCATATTGTTTGTTCTTCATTCCTATTTTGAATACTATATAAACAAGGGGGTGTGGTCATCCAATTTCACATTAAAAAATTTGTGCACATGGGATGAACTAATTGAAAAAGTCAACCCAAAAAAAAAACCAATTATGCACATTTTTAAAGTGCATACCTTCCCAACCTACTTATTTACCTAGCTAGGTAGGTACTTAGCTTGACCTACCCACCTAGGTTGACCTATGTACCTACCTATATGAGTAGGTATTTAACTTAGGAAAGTAGAACCTACCTATTTATTTTTTAACCTAAATAAGTAGGTTGGTATGTAATTTAGGTTTGTAGACACATATTTGTGTACCTACCTAGGTACCTACCAACTTAATATTAATATTTTTTTTTTAATGGCACGTGGCATACTTACATTGGGCCACATGTCATAATATAAGATCATCCAAATATTAGAATTGACCGTCTTAGATTATTTCAAAATAATATTAATAATATTTTGAATAATCAAATATTAAAACACCTGGCAACACATCATTTGCCCTTAATTGTTATCAAAATAGTTGCATTTTAGTCGCATGTGACAATACGTATACAATGTAGTCAAAGGATGAAATGTATTTGTTAATTTTTTTTCATACAATACCTTTTGTCATTTGCAACTAATTTATCACATGCGACTTGTCTTAGGCGACTACATAGATTTTAATTGCAAAATGTCTCTTGTGATTAAAATTTAGTTACAAACACTAGTCGAAAATACACAATATTCTTCTAATATTTGTCACCTTGAAATCTCCTAAAGGTTCCACCATGCCCCCACATCATGCTCTAGTAGCTTTGGAAAGCTCTCAATGACTAGTGCACTTGCTGGTTTCCTAACATTTAGACCTATGGTGGAGGAGCTATTGAATATTGAACAGTTTTGTGATTAAAATATAATATATCAAAACTTTAAAAATTAGGGCAATTGGGGCACACTTTTGGTACTTTTGGAAATTGCTCAATGAGTATGATAATATGGAAGTGATTTTGTAATTTTTAGACCTAAGGTGCAGGAGATATGATACTTGTCAAAAAGGAGGGGAAAGTTAGAATCCCCATGATTATCTGATAGGGATTTCCAACTCATATCCCTTTTTCATAGGGATTTCAAGCACTTATTCCTCCAGTTATGGGATTTCAACTAAGTTAGAAATTTTTACGTGTGGTAAGTGTTTTTTTCCAGGAATTTTTGTTTGTAGCCAAAGTGGTCATCATCCATTGGAAGCAGGGTTTTCTTTTTCTTTTTTTTGTTCCAATTTTGTGGTTTTGAGGTGAATGTTTTTTTTCTTTCTATTAGAAATATTTTCAACTCCACACTAGAAAAACGAATTTTTCCAAAAACATTTAATCGCCACAGTGCAAAAATTCGAAAAAAACAAACCCCTGAAATTTGGAAAATGCAGAAAAAGTTGCAACAAAGTACAAATCTTTAATCATCCTTTTTGTTTTTGGCTAAACAATGAGAACCAAATATAAGAATCTGGTGATTTTTCTTCTTTTCTTTTCTTTCCCCCAAGTCTGGGACTGAAACCTCCAAAATTACTTTCAGATAAAATTTTCATCTTTAATTTCTCTTTTTGGCAAAATTTCACCAGTCAATACAAAGCTGATTCAGACTAGCTTTAGGGGCTGAATCAGTGTTTTGTTTTTCAATTTTGTGATGTTGCTCAAGTGGCAATGGTCCATACGCATATTTAGCCAAATTTGACGATATTCAAAATATGAAAGTAAGAAAATCTTTAGCACGCTATCATATTGTAGGCAATTGTGGCAAATTTTGACAATTTTAATATTTAAAATTTTCTTATTGTATGATTTTTATAAGACAGAGAATGTGTGACAGAATTATTTTTTATAAATATTTTTCACAAAATGGCGAAAACTGGCCACCAAAAAAATATTATTTAATCACTCCACCGACCTACAAGTTCAGATTCCTATCCAGGCTTAGTTTTGAGATTTACTCTCCTGTCCATAAAACAGACCCCTGCAAGTTCAATGTTTTTATCCCGGCTTGGTTTTGTGCTTTACACTCTTCTCCATAAAAAAAACTCCTGCAAAGTTCATTCATTTTATCCAGGCTTAGTTTTGTGGGTTACAGGTATATACCAGTGTTGTCCGGTTCTTCCTTTTTGAGAGAACCTCTGATCCATCTGACAATTTAAAATTTATGTGATGATTCTTCGGGTACAGGTTTGAGCCAGGTTTTTCCAAATTTTGAACCCTTTGGTCAAGGTTCTATCACATTTTTTCAAATTCAAGAACCTTTGAACTTGGTTTTTAAACCAGGTCCGGTTCCATGTACACACTACCCATTCCCCAATGCTAAAGATTATGTGAGTACAAAATTTTACAACAAATTAAAATTTATAATTAATCATAAAGTTCAGTCCACTTATTAAGTTTTGAAAATAATCAACTTTTTTACATATATATATATATATATATATATATCCTTACCCTTTTTTTAAAATATTTTTTCATGAATCCAATTCCGCATCCATCAAAACATTTTTTTCATGGTCTGATTCTTGTGCCACTTCTAACAAGATGATGTCGACTTGAGTTACAAGAACCTGACCCTGAACCGCCGGTTTTTACTGTTCAAACCGGATACACTCACAACACTGGTATATACCCATACCAAGTAGTAATGGAGGCTGCACCTGGATATCTGCTGCACTGGCCGATCATCTGCTACTGCAGAAAAATGAAGTCTCTCAACCCAGCTAGGGATCATGGGGTGATCGCTGCCTTTGTTCTTGTCACGTCTGCAAAGGGGCTTGAGATTCCCTTGATCAGACCACTTTTGGAGATGGGTAAAAGACTGGCCTCTTTTGTTTTTTTAATCCTTTTTTCTGTTTCTTTTTCTTTTTTGGTAGGCTACTCAAATAGAGTTTTCTGAATATACACAAACTTCCTTAGATCCTCTTTTTAAAAATTCCCCATCTTAGAGTAGTGTGCCAATTGGGGGAGAGATCTCACCAACTTCCTTCCTTGCCTTCCAAGCTCCTTCATACAAGGAGATTCAGTGATAAGATATTAAATCAGCCAAAGAAATTGAATGCGACTTGTACAAAAGTATTGCCCGACATGTTTTGTCCTCATTCATTCTTGTTACCCTTCTCTTCCTCGAAACCTAGTCCCAATGACATCCTTTACAAAACACGAATATGTTATGCCCATTTTGTATTTTGTAACCTCTGATGATGCCATGCAAAGAACATGCCATGGGATGTCATTTCCACCCATTAGGATTTACTTTTTGTAATAAATTTGCCCATGTGTTGAAGTGCCACTATTTTGTGCTTTCTTCTTTGGTGTTGTTGTAGCGTCTTTGATCCTCCAACTATTTGAGTACAACATCAATGCCACTGTGAATTCCATGGTGGAGGAACTTCTCTACCTTGATTTTGTGCATTCTCTTGATCACAAGGTTGACAAAGGAGTTTCAGTTTTGTTGTTAAGTTCATTCAAAATTGGTTGTCATGGAATTGTACCAAGGTTTAGGGTTTGTGTGTTTTCATAAATGTTTGCAAATACATTACTATGAAGTTGATCAATAATGTATTCGGTAACATTTGTGAAAGTATTATTTCTTGGTGTCCAACTAGATCAAAAATATTTGGTAGAAATTTAGTAATATGCTTTGAGTGCAACCATTGTTGAGTTTCCATTTCAAGTTTTGTTTTCAGTTTGCTATAAATGTTCAAAAACTTTCAAATTCTTCTTCGGGTGTGAACTAGGGTTGCGATTTGTGAAGGGTAACATTCAAAATACAACAATCCAATGTGTGCATTCAAGTCCAAACAAAATCAGCTGATCCGAATGTTTGCATCCAAGTTTTTTTTTTTTTCCTTCTAAGTCTTGTGGTGTAACATTGGGTGAATTGTAACATAGGAACTAATATAATAACAACAATTGGCAAGACACGTAATCATGACATGGGTGTCAAACCTTAGTTTTGATGTTGCGAACTCATCATTTGATTTTGCGAACTTATGAACTGTGAATTCATTTCAAAGGGTTGAAGTTTTGTAAAAATCTAAAGCCCACAAATGAATAAAGAAGAAATGTATAGGATTTCTGTTATTAGGTTTCATTATTTATTTGCACAACTATGCACATAGATAATTATGAAATAGTTATTTCTAACATGGTGGTAGGTCTAGGTTGCCATAGGAAGTAACACAAAGTCCAATGGCAATTGGAAGAGTTTAGTGTTTTCGAGATTTTGTCGAATATGGCTACAAAAAAGAAGGATATAAGAGGGCTAGATGGGTTTGAAGGGTTGTTGAGGTACTATGTGAAATTAACACCTACTCGATTTATAGAGCAATGGGTCATTCTTAAACTTTATAATGAACTTTTATTGGAGATGTTTTCAGCACATGTGATCCCATTAAATGGCAAAAAGGATCATCCTTACAAAGCCGATGGATCTCATGCTCTAGATCTTCCTTTAATGTTTATTTAAATAGCCTTAAAGTCAGAGGAGTGTATTGAATGTCACTAGATGAACATCCCACACGAGAAACACTAAACAAATTTTCAAGGCTTCCTTCAACAATTCCTTTCAATGCACCACAATAATGTGCTAGAGTTATTTCTTCAAGTTATGGGTGGAAAAGTTATAACACCTTGACTTGGTGATTGCATATGTTTCCATGTTGTGCCCATGAACAATCATAAGAAGCCCACTCCAATTCTAGGTTATGGACCCAATATTTCTTGTGTGGACATTTTTTAGATGTAACAAGGGTGACCCCAAAAGGTGTGGATGGTAAGTTGACACATGAATAAGGAATCATTCAAACCTTGATAACAACATTGATGACAAACTAATCTTATTTTATGTTGATCACAAACCCATGAATTTTTCACAATGCATTGTACCAATAATCTATTAGTATATCACCAACTAATGCATGTATCACCCAATCAACTCGTCTTTTGTGAAACCTACCTTTAGATGATCACAAAGTTGCTTTCAAATTGGCATGGTAATTCTCAATGGCTACATTTGTATCTTGCCTTGCATAAGCTAGGTTGAAGTTACCTACAACCCACATTGCATTCTTAAAAAGCCATTTTGACCTCACATACATCCAGAATGCCTTTACAAAAGGGAGGTTGTTTACCATTTGTTCCACCTTAAACCTTGCCTAGGCATCCATCTCCTTGTCATTTGGGCAATATGTGTTGTACATAATCTCTCCTAAGGATTTTATGCAGCTGCACGAGTGGGCCCATTTTTTTATTTTAATGCAAGCTTGTTTCAACCAAGTTCGATGAACATGCCACAAGCACAAAAAAACTTTTGTTCAAGGCCACACCTCCTTAGGTTACATGCAACGATGGAGTGAATTAATATTTTTCATTTCCCACAAATAACAACCAACCAACAAATGTATTTACTTCCATATTGCAATCAACTCATTTTTTAACTTCAAGTTATTTTTCTCTGCCCTTGCATCATCCACAATGAAAACATTTTGATACCAATTGCTCTGGAACACTAAGGTGCAGTCACAATCAAACGAGCCAAAAATCACATCAAGTAATCGCCAAAACTCTATAAAAACTATAATGTTGTTAGATATATTTTGTGGTGCCACTTTAATGCCAAACAAATCATGGAATATAGTGTTAAATGATTAATATGAATGTTGAAGAACTAAGAATAAAAATTCAAAAAAAACTAGTTTGGGTTTTGATTTTAATAAAAGACTTTAGAACTTGAACAATAGTTGCATCAAAAGCAATCAAATTTATAAATTACTAAACTAAAGAATGTCTTTATAAAGGAATTTTGATGAGGAAAAATTGAGCTAATGTTTATTGATTATCCACCATAAAAAAACACTCACAATTTGAAAGTTGTGAAATTACAAAATTACAAAAATTTATCGAATATAATTTGAAATTTTCAAAAGTCTTTTACCACATGTAAATGGGGCATAATGTACATGACATCTAAAACAAAGTTGTATTTTATGAAACAATAAAACAAAAAATTAAATAATTAACGTATTTTCATGAAATTTGAAATTAAGATAATTTTTCAAAACAAAATGTAGATGTTGGTAGAATATGTACATTTTATAAAACTTCTTAGTTATTCATGAAAGTTAATACAAAAGAATTGATGGATGGAAAAAAATTGATGCATTTTTAGTTTCATATTGCAAAAAATTTCATCCCAAAAATCCTTTTTATGAAAATGTGAAAATTGACCACAAAAATGATTATAGTTTTTGAGTCCTTCCTCACCATTGGTTCATTTGATTCTGATTGCACCCACCAACAAGTTCTTGTCTAATGCATCCATCCAAGGGGTCAAGTCACATTGCCTGTAACTTAATGTGATTATGCACACCACAAGGACCCCATTCATCAAACACAATCATTGTGAACATTGGGAATTGTAACATGCAAAGCAATGTGTTTAGGTGGGGAGGAGTGTGTGCGTGTGGTTACAACAACGTCATAACATAGATCGTGTTCATTTTTAGCTAGTTGAATTCTATACCTTCTTATCATTTATTCCAAACATGGCATCAATAGAAACGCCACTCTCATGGCCATGTTGTAATAACATTTGCTTTTGCCATTTGGTTTGTATGCCAATGGTGAAAGGAATATGATTACTTTAAAGGATGCTTTCAACTTGCCCACCACTCTCTTGGTAAAAGAAAACTTGGTCTTTGTTTTCAACAACCCACACTTACACGCTGTGTGCATCATTTTCATGTTTCTTGTATGTTTCTTTTGCTAGTTTCCTTGCCAAGTTACAAATGTCTTGTTCATTCAAGAATAAGTCTCTTGATAATTTACCATTGTTTTCCATCATCTCTTTAACCTTACATTTGTGCTTGTTCATCATTTGATAGATGGAAAGCTCAAATCTAAGGTGTTTTAGCACGAAGACCCTTGTCTCCTGTAATACATGCACATAAAAAGCTAAACACAACCCACTTTTCACACATTCGTGGGCAATAAACCCATCCTTGTTCACATGTTGGAATGTGGCGTAACATATCTTGCCAATGGATGGATTTAAGTAAAACTGCTTGAAACTAAAATAACAACATCTTTTCTTCTACAAGTCACCTTGCTTTTTCAAAGTAAATTTTAATGATTTATTGAAGTCAAAACATGTTTCTTTAACGGCACTAAGAAGAGAATAAAGTATATGTAACCTTTATATATGCACAGGTCCAAAGGCAAAAGAAACTAGGGTTAAATTATGCTACATTTTGGTGGGGCGTTGGGAAAAGTTGCAAAATAAACATTATACCATACTTGCAATTGATGTTCAACTGAAAATAAATTTGCAAAAGATCTAGACAAGAGAAAGAGAAGGTTTTTATTGAACATTTGGTGAATTTGTTGAGAATTGAGCTCCTATCTAAACCATTGCATTACTATCACAAATACACAACACAAGGTGTATTGTGCATGCTTGTTGTAATGAATTCTTATAGAGGATTTTTAATATGATCAAACTAGGATTCTAAACCAAGGCCACAAATGCACAAAGTAGAACATGGAATGACTTGGATTTGAAAAGGAATTTGAAATGGAATGAAGGAAAATCTTAACAACTTTAAAGCAACTTTAAACCACTTGCTGCTGAAGACAGGCATTCTCTTTAGTGATGAAAATCTATAAGTGTCCATGGTATAGGACACGGTTCAGTGTGCTCTCATGGTTTAAGGTCATGCCGCACTCCATGAGTAAGCTTTGAACATGGAGGCAATTTTCTAATTTTTACACCTAAAGTTTGGAGATATTGAATTTTGAATAATTTCTGTCATGGAAAGTTTTAATGAAAATTCAATTTCAGATTTACACTAAAGAACATTGATGTACCATTTGCCCTTACAAAATTCATTCAACATATTACAATATGTGCTCAACAGCACATGTAGCACAGTATTGTTCATTGATCACAGTTTGGAAGGAAGAACCTTTGCATTAGTAAATGCATAGCTAGAGTTTTTTAGTACAGGAGCAGGGCCTGTACTTAAGTCCTTTTTCTAGAGAAAGCAGATCTGGGATTTTTTCACCTTTTAGAAATAGTGACAGGCTGGCTGGTACCTTCCACCGCAGAGGATCCCGATTGCTGAAAACAGGTTTCTTCAGGCAGGTAAGGGAGCTGAAAATACAAAGGAAAACTCCAGGCAGTGCTTTATTTGGACTCAAACACCTCATTATAGAGTGAAAAAATTTGTCCTATTTTTGTGTGGGCTTTATGATTTTCACATAGCCCTCCTACACTCCAAATGCTTTACAAAAATTGTAAAGCCCACATGTGATTCGTCTTGCCACACGGCCATGGGCTTTACACAAGTTAAAGCTCTTGAGTGAAGGGCATTACTGGATTTGGACTGCACTTGGATCTGCTGCATTTGGGTCCTTGTTCTGGTAAAGCCGTTGCCCTACTGGGCCTTTACCAACCATTTTTTGTGACTTCCTTTCTAAACCCCCAATTGTATTTCCAGCAAGTTTTGGTACTATACTAAAAATTAGGAACAAGCTTATACACCTACAGAATTTCATAATGTAGCACATTTTCATTCTAATGAGTCATGATCAGAGTTTCTTTTTCTAACAAATTCTGTTTTTTGTTTTCACAAAAAATTGGGATCTTTTTTGTTTTTATAGTGTAAATTCACTAATTTTGCTAATTTCGGGGAAAAAAGGCCAATTTTTTCTTATAATAAATGTGAAAAAAAAACCCTGGTCATGACAGAAGAAATAAAACTAAAGTGGATCATAACTTCATAACACACAATGTGTTCAAATGGAATTATATTTAACTCCTTACAAAAACTCACCGACACATCACCATGGATGGATGGGTGTAAGGACTGGACACTCTTTTTCATTGGGTTCTTGCTCCCTAGCTAACCTCAATTGATCTCAAAGGCTCTACTAGTGTGCGGAATTCAGGGTTCATCCAACTAACTGAGTGGTCTCACATTTTGTATGTCCGTTAAAGGTCTCATATTTAGAAGAAGGCCCGGAGATTAAAAAACAAATTGAGGCTTTGATGCAAATTGGGAAGATGATGTGTGCTAGTAATTTGGAATATGCCAGGGCAAGATGACATTGCCAGCAAAATGGGATGGATCCAAAAGGTTTTGTGGAGACTAGAGAGACCTACCTTTAGATCAGCAAAAAGACATGATTCATACATACCCTTTGCCTTCAATAGAGGATGTCTTAGCACAGTTGGGAAAATCCACAACATTTTCAGGTCTTGATCTGCTGTCCGGATTCTGGCAGATTAGAATGGCTCTAGAAGAATGATATAAAGAAAACAGTGATGACCACCAAGAATCAACTTTTTGAATGGCTAGTGATGCCATGTGGCCTAAAAAAAGCCATCAACACCTTTTCCAAGGTGATGAATGAAATTTTCATGAATGAGCTTGATAGTTTTGTGAAGGTCTTTGTAGATGACCTCAACATCCATAGGTTGGACTCAACCGAGCATCTACAACATTTACTTTGGGTGTTACAATGATTAAGAGAGGTGTACCTGAGGCTTAACCCTTCTAAATGTAAGATTGGAGCTTCTGACATTGTCCTTCTAGGCCACTTAGTTCGTGCTGCTGGAATTTGGCCTGATCCAAGCACAGTGGTAGCAGTACAAGACTTTCCAGCCCCTACAACTCCAACAAACATGAAGGCATTCCTAGGGTTCACAAGTTACTACAGGAATTTTAACAGAGGTTACAGTCGTGTGGCAGGACCTCTCTTCAAGCTAATGTGCAAAGATGTGTCTTTTGTCTAGAGTAAGGCTTGACATCAATTGGCTTTTGAGGCGTTGAAGAAACGTGTGGTGTCAACTCCAATCTTGGTGAGACTTAACTTCACCAAGCTGTTCATTTTGGATGTAACTGGTCCACCAAAGGAGTGGGGGCTGTTTTGTGTCAGAAGGATGGGAGAAAGGGAGTGGTGTGGCTCATGCAAGTAAAGGCCTATCCAAGAGCCAAAAGAACTATCACCCAACGGAGGGAGAATGTTACACATTGATCTGGGTTGTGATGCACTTTAGGCAATATCTACACCACATTCATTTTATTCTGTGCATGGACCACAAGTCACTTGAGTGGTTGGTTATTGTCTCAGAAGCCAATGGCAGGAGGGGGTGCTTGGTGAATATGCTCCAAGACTTTAGTTCATCAAGATCATCCACATGGCAAGAGGCAAACACACGTACTGACACTTCAAGTAGGAATCTTGTTGGTATGCCTGAGGAGGATGAGGACTTTCAAGTTGAAATACCAGATATGAAGGTGATGACTTTCTCTGCAGTAGAAAGGGAAGAAGAATGGAGAGGCATCAGATGCCATGACTTGACATTAAATAAATGCAGCAAGTGGCTACATGTAAATTGTTGCTTTGGGATAAATCATCAGACTTTGTGAGGAAGAAGAGCAGCATATTCCAAATATCTTTACCCTAGGTTCTGAGGGTGGCATCAAAGTTGAGGTGGCTTGGAGAGAAGAAGCTACAACTGAAGTTGTAAAGCAGCAGAACAATGATGGGCAGAAGATTAGAAGGATTGGAATGACAACTAGTCGGTTGTAGATGGACAAGGAAATGCAGTGGCACTTAATGAGGCAAGCACATAGGGAGTTTGGTGAGACCATGGGGCAAGCTGCCATTGATGTTCCTCACAGAGTTGAGGATGAAGAGACCAGGAGGCTGGACATATGGCAGGATTAGGCCTGCATGGGCCATGTTGAACTCTGGGGAGATTCCTACTGTTTGTGAAGAGCTGGAGAAGGAGCGCATTAGGAGGAGGGCACTAAACTGTTACTGGTAGGAGGTTGAATTGTACTACAAAGGCCTGTTGGTACCTAAGCTTGAAAAGAGAAGGCAGTTTGTGGAGAACATGCAAGTTCAACTTGGCCATTTAAATGAGAGATGCACTTGGTATGAAATCAGCAGATGATGTTTTTGGCATAATAGAACTGAGACCATGCATGAGGTGGTACAGATCAGCTGTAAGCATTGTCAGTTGGCTAACTGCACATGCATTATGCCATCCAGTATGGAGGAGCTCCAGAACATTCCATTATGTGAACTCTTTTATAGGGTGCCCTTGGACACCCTTTGCAAGAAACTAAGAGAGGGAATAAATATGTTTTAGTGGTGGTGGATCACTACTCTAAGTGGGCAAAAGCTAAGGTGGTGGTAGACCATGGTGTGGCTACTGCTGTGGAGTCTTTTGAGTCACAGATCATATGTTGATTTCCCAAGTATGCATTGACTCATATGGCTCTGAGTGGGCTGGGGAATTTTCTGCTTTGTGTGATATCTATGGAATCACACGCCAACACACATCACCTTCACATCTCAATGGGATGGCAGAAAGGTTAGTCAAGATGATCAAACATGGATTAACAATGATTGTGGCAGTACATGGGCATGAGGAGAACTGGGATGTGCAGCTATGGAGAGTCTTGTTTGGTGACAGGTGTGGGGTGTAGGAGAGCACCAAATTCTCAACTTACATGATCTTGACATGGAGGAGTCCTTGACTCATGGATGACAACAGACTTGCTAAACTGTGTGAACCTGTGGAAAATGAGAAGAATGGTGATCAGATTGCTCAACAAATGGTTGCAATTGATTTCAAGTATCCATTCTGCACTACTCACAAATGTGGAGGCCGTTCAGGAGAAGCAATTTCATCCATATGCAACCCATGAAGGAAAACAACTATTTGCTGGATTACAAGTGGAAGCTGGGTAAAGATGAGGTGGCCTGCTAAAAAGAAGGGATGGAATGGTCTTGGGAAGCTCCTTACAAGTTTGTAGGTTATTGACATGAGCAAAGTTTGCAAAAGTTTGATGAAGGGGGAAGAGTGTGCATACTCCGAGACAGAGATGAGCAGGTTTGGGAAAGACCCAGAAGCAACATTCAAGTATTCCAATCTGCAGCTGAAGCTGAATTTGCGAAGACCCAACATTTTTAATTGGGTAATGGTGAAATATATGATGGAAAAACATGGAAGAAATGGATTTTTAGAAAGTTCTGTCACTGGTCTCAAAGCTTTGGAATTTTTTTCTAGAACTTTCTGGAGGCTTTGTTGTTTTTCAATTTTGAAAATCTTCATCTGCATGTTAAGAAATTTTTGGAGACAGCAGCTTGTCTTAATTAGGATAATACTTGCGTAATTATGTTACTTGATGAACATTTTGCTGATTAATTTTTGGGAGGGAAATTTCCTTATGAATGGACGTGGAAGTTTAGGAGTGGGGGAGTCTGTCTTGTTGGGGCTAATATCTGGGATTTTCTGATGCAGTAGAAGATTTCTTGTGATTAGAAGTAGCAAATTGGGAAAGAGTTTTAATAGAGACTAAGTCTGCAAAAATGTGATCTAGGTGGAAAGGGATCTGGAGGTTTGAAATTTTTGACAAGAAGCACAATTTTTGATCTGTTTTGGAAATAAAAAGTAGCAACAATGCATACAACAATTATGTACACAATCTGAAGGTGCAGAAAGGGTCTTAGTACATGAAATCCATCCTAGGACCAAATGTGCCTGTGGATTGAAGTGTTTAGTGTTTACCCTAAAAATATGTGTTGCTAAATGGTCATTGATGGATGTGAAGGGAGACTACTGGTTTGGAGGCAAAGTAGAAATATTTTTATTTCTCACCCAAGTTTGGTGCAGGTGGTTGGGTCAGGAGGTTGCATGATTATTTTGTTGTGTTAGTACAACCTCCCCCAATCTTTTGGTGACACAAGTTCAATTTTTTATTTTGCATTCATCCATTTTGATTGCAGGATTATCATTGTAATTTATGCACTATGTGTCAATGCTCATGGTTTTGCAATTCAAATTTTGGCAAGGTAGTTTGTATGTGGAAAAGATGCATTAGATAGCACTCAATATTTTCTTTTTCATGAAACTTGATGTCAAGTGCAGAAAGTTCAGTTGGATATGTATTACAATCACCCCCACAATTCATTGTTGTTTAATGGTTTAATTTGACCATCAAAAAATCCAACAAAGCTTGAGGTGCATTACTTGATTTTTGTACATGAATCCATAGATTCTCAAAACCCTTGTTAAGGTCAGCTATTTGGTCATCAACTTCTGTTCACATATGGAAAAAGAAAAAGAAATTTTATTGATGAAAAAATTTGAGAAATCAATATATGAGAGATTTTGCATAATTTTTTGTATTGTCATCCTTAAAGAATTCTGAAAATAATTACCTCATTTCCAAGATTAACTATCTCACTTCTATTCCCTACCCACCAACATGGTTGTGAAAAGACAAATGAACATGTGCCTATTAAAGTTCATGATATTTATATTCATTCAATTAAATTTGACATTAACACAAATAATGTGAACTATTGATAACCATATGTGAACATAAGAAAATAAAAGAAAAGAAGATCTTCACTTGTAGTGCTGAGCAATGTGGAGCTCAAGTTTTATTCATAGATTAGAAAAATCAAAACCCATGTTTGCATTCCTCAAACATACAATTTATGTTTTCTTTCTCAAAATCAAATGCATATGTAAATGAAGGAACATATTAGTACCATGCCCAAATGCAAGGTGATGCCAAGAGCATAAATTGTAATAACATTATTTTGGAAATGCTAGGGTATTTCAACCTAAAGCATTAGTTCTGACAGAATTCGAGAATGACAAGTTGCCCAATGTGAATATATGTTTCGGATTTGAAGCAAAAATAATCCAGCAGGTCTATATTTCAGTCATAGGAATTGACATTTTGAGGATGTTTGGTACAAAAGACATTGGACCTTATACAACGAGGAACTTTTAGTATCTAGGTACATGTTAGTGAAATAATAAAAGTATGGCCACTTTTCATTGATTTGAAAATAAAAGTGATTTAAGCCCTTGAAAATCCAAATTATCAGAAGAGTCCTGAAATTTTCAGACATTTAAATTGTACTATTTTAATATGTCAAGGTGCTAAAAGCTTTGGTGGCTATCCACCTGTCTAGTGACTATGATTCATTCAAACTAGTTTTAGTTAAGACAACTTTAGGTTTTATAAGTCGTCCTTTGGACAATTTGAAATTGAAATTTATTTAACCATTTTAAAATAAAAAGCAATGAAAAGTGTGTTTTCAAGATTGTTTTTTCAACAGCATAGTTAGGAGCAAACTTTCAATACTTTTTGCATCCATTTCCATCTCATTTGATCAAATTTCAATTCAAATTGCAGGCAATGTCATTAAAGACTTTCATTTGAATGAAATTTAATTTTCTCAAAATCAATTTATATTTTTGGACAATTCATTGTCTTTAGTAGTGCACAACAACACAGAGTCCAAGTATTATAAATATATCATATATTTTCAATCAAAACAAAAATTATAAGGGGTGTGTCACATTGCACCCTTGCCATTTACAATAAAAAGTATCTTAAGGCAAAAGAAGAATTATGGAAGAACTCAAATATTTCACTATGCAAAAATCTTCAAAAAATCCTCTAAAA
Organism: Sphagnum tenellum; assembly: GCA_963921925.1. NCBI lineage: Eukaryota > Viridiplantae > Streptophyta > Sphagnopsida > Sphagnales > Sphagnaceae > Sphagnum > Sphagnum tenellum. The sequence goes on from OY998153.1 coordinate 15,621,779, forward strand.
CAAATCAAAATCCTTCAAGATATTATAATTGTATAACAAATCTCAAGTTTCAATACAAGCCAAAGTATCTACTTTTACAAATCCTCATATAAAAATAGACCTATTTCTATAGGGCCAAAATCCCTTAAGTTAGTATACCCTATAATGAATGTAAACACAATATCCTTGCCTTGGTAGGCAACGCCAATAAAAATACAATAACTTTTATTTCGAAACAAATTCAAGTGGCATCTGATTTTTATTTCCAAACAAATTGCAAATTTGGACACAAAGAACAACCTATTTTGCCAAATTTTCAAGAAATGAAAGAAAAGAAAACACCGATCAAGAGATCAAGATTCAAAGGACATAAAAAAATAGAAGAATTGAGACACCAAGCTTCACATATAAGCATGACTGACTTGTCTCTTCACCTTCAAGGTACATAAATGCTTATAAAATACAATAAGGCACTTAGAGAAATTTCCTATGTGTATTTGGAGGGCCTCCAGCATCATTTTTTGGGTGTGAAAATTCGTCAAAATGCGAAATGTTTAAAAAAAAAAGCATATTCAGTCACAATATTCTTTCTTTGATTGGGAACAATCATCAAATTTCAAAAAACAATTGTAAAATTTTCACCACATTTGGACTCTGATTTTAGTTTGGTAGCATTATGAAAAATAATTTTCTTATTATTTGGGTAGGTTCTAAAACCCTGTTACCAATTAATACTAAATCCCTCTTGGTATGCTAGCCATTGATGCAACATCAGAAAATTGAAAAATATATCATTGACCTCAAATAGTCATTTGCCAACACTGATTCACTTTTTTGGCGAATTGTTTTCTTTTTTTAATTGCAAAATTTTCTTTTGGGTGGTGGTTGATACAGGTCTCTCCACAAGCTTCCTTATTTAAGGGGTAGGGTCTTCTTTGCAACGGGTATTAGCCCAGGTCGAAAATGGTGACAAACTCTTTTGGGAAGAGAAATGCCATGCAGCCAATGGGAAGGCCCAAGCATGCACTCAAGGCGCCTTGCTTTTTATTCCTTTTTTCCTTTGAGTGGTGGGGCGGGGGGCAGGGGGGAAAGTTTTTCATTTCATTTTTCCTTGGTTCCCAACGTGTTCCCACTATGTTCCCTTCAGGTTCTCAATAAGTTCCCCAAGTTCCCACTGTGTTCCCCAACATGTTCTTTGTAGCACCTAGCTTTTTTCCCATATGTTTTGGCAAATGTTGTCCTCCTTTCACCTATATACGGGCACCAAAGGGGATGAACTCTATACTTCAAAACAGAACCTTCTATTGTGGAGAGCCTCCATACTTTCATTTTTTTGGTGATGGGCGAATCAAATCAGCTCATTGCAAGAAAAAATAATTTGAACTCTGGAGTCACATCATCTAAATAAGTCAAAATCTGTCTGGTGATGCTGGCCTCTGTTGCTACCCTACAAAGTTGGAATTTTTATTAAATTTGTCAAAAAAAACAAAAAAACACACTGGCCCCAAGTATACCCCCTGAAATGAACCTCCTAGAAAAGAGGAGGGTTAAGGTAGGCATAAATCGGACCCTCCTGTTCCACAAATACTAGGCATAAGGTCCCTCACACCCCTACGCCCTGGGAGTCTGGATTTGTTGTGGCTTACTGTAAGGTTTTGCCTCATGCTTTGAGTCAGCATTTCTTTTACTGGCAAGTTTTCGCCAAATTTCGACCTATGCAAATGAATTTTCATGGAAAAAAATGACCAGAATTCACCAGATTTCGAAGAACCTAAAAAATTCAAATCATCAGAATTTTATGCTAACTTCTAGTAGGTAGCCACAAGACAACATAGAAACCGTTCTTTTTTTTTTCCACTTTCATAACTAGCATGTAGCCAAATCTGGCTAAATTATTTTCTGGATGATCGCCACTTTGACTACATGACAACATCCTTAAAGAAACCCTGCTTCAAGTTGAGTGAGGCTGCTAACACGTGGGGGATATGCCCAAGATGTGGTGAGCTGGGCAGGGCTGTAGCTTATATTGAGATTGCCCCCACCCTAGGGCTCAAGCCTCAAGCCTGTACAAATTTACTTATTACTAGTTTGAACCCCGTGCCTAATGCACAGGTGTGTGTATTTGATGGTACATATTACAAAATTACAACTACAAACTACATTTCCAAAACCTCTCTATATACCACATTGCAAGGTTCTTTTTGGGGGAATTTATTTTCACTGTTTCAACCTGAAATTTATTTTTTCTACACATTCTAACATTTTTTGTGAAAAGGAATGGCCCTAATCGCCAAATTTAGAAAAAATAATTTAAATTCGCCAAATAGATATAAAGCATAAATATTTTTAAGTGTTTTATTCACAGTCATTTATATTGTCTATAGCCTAATTTGGCTAAATCCTCTTTGTGGGATAACTAATCACAAAATTGAAAGAAAGCAAACCCTGTATAGTAGGGTTTTTTTTTTCCAAACTCCTTAGGTAGCTGCAATGGCGAGGATCCCCAGCTTTAATTTACATTGAATGCCAAATGTCCTAGGCAGATAGTAGAGTTTTTTCTGCAATCCTGCCTAAATCTAGGTGAGCTACACGGACTCATTGTCATCTGGCAAATTCTTCCTTTTTTTTCTTTTTTTTCTAAGAAATATGGCGAATGTTCTGGAAGTTCTTTTTAATAATCCTTCCTAGAGGTCGCACTGAGTTTTTTTTTGTCGCCAGTTGGCGAAATTTCGCCCCAAAAAAAAAACGCTACTGTATAATGTGATTGTATAATGTGACTGTTTCTACGCGTACAGCAAAATCTTAACCACATGGGCTGCAGTGATGCCATCCATGGATGGATGACGGGACGGATGGATGGAAAGCTTCATTTCGTCCACGACGTCCTTTAATATATGTAATTAGTGGGTGCCCGTGACCTTGGGCCACTGTGAAGTGCCCCGGTTTCTTTAAACTTGGTTCATGTTTTAGTTTTTTTTAGAAACTTTTAACTTTTAACTTTTTTATTTTTATGTGCTTTCTATTTTTATTATTATTTTGTATAATAAAAACAAAGTGTTTCTTTTTCACTTATATATATATATATATATATATTTGGATGCAAGTTTGAAGTTTGGAGAAAGAAGACACACCTCATTTTTTTTCAAGTAGGGTTTTTCTTCAATATTTATAAGTTTTATTTTTTCTTATTTTTTACTCTTTATTTGGTTTCTTCATTTTTGGAATTGTTTTTTCTTTTAAAATTGTTTTACTGCATTTCCCTTTCCTTGTTTCATTTGTTTCCATTCCTTTTTTATAGTTTTTGCGGTTTTTTTTTTTTTTGGTTTATGTTGTTTCATGTTTTTATCTTTTCTATTCTTATTTTGTCTATCTTCATTTTTTTCTATTTTTATGTATTTATTTATTTATTTATTTTGTTTCTATTTTCTTTTTCAAAAAGATTCTAGTTCTTTTAATATGTTCTATAATGAATTTTGTTTTTAAATTGTATTTTTGTTTGATTAGATGCAGGTCCTTCGGTTTTCCCCAAGGATTTCTTTAATAGAAATGGCACCTCGCCCGGCCCCTGCAGCGACTGCCCTGGCCGCCCTGCCCTGCCCTGTTTGTCACCACAGACAGACCTTCGGGCACTGTGAAGTACCTGGATAACAAAAAGTGTTTGCTGACCACCCATGTGGATCAAATTCAACTACTGGGTGCCACATAATTACTGGAATATTTGTTTTCCCCAGTATAAATTTGACTAATTTTTTTGGGGGGGAAATCACCCAAAATTTTGACATCAAAGAATTTTTTAAAAATAAATAATAATGATATATATAAATAAATAAATAAAACCTTTTGTGGTATTGTTTTGAAGTTCAAATATTTATATGTACTCTAATTGTTGCTTTGACCTCAGTTTCTTCCTGTAGAGGTAAAATTTGGCTGGTACCTGGTTGAAGAAAACTCACAAACTAATTGATCAGTTTGGGGTTTTGGGTTTGTGCTTGTTCTTCTTTTCCATCATTAAGAACTTTTATTAAAAAAAAGCCTTGTTCTTGATTTCTGATGAACTTACTAATTCTTCATGTGATGAGAAAAATGATTCACAGATTTGATCAGGAAAAGAAAAACATTGTAGTATGGATTGTGTCATGATCAGCCACCAACACTATCTTTGGTTTTACAAAATGAACTCACTTGCAATTGCAGGAATCCAAGTTCAAAACACAATTATGAAAAACACAAACTCTGACATCAAATTGCAAGAATCCAAGCTCAAAATAAAAAATTAGAAAAAACACAAACTCTGACATCAAACTCTAGGAATCCAAGTTCAAAATACTTGATGAAAAACAGAAACCTTGACATCAAACTAACTGCATCTCTTGTTTCTCTTGCATGCAAAATAATATCATAACACAAAAAGAAGTGATTCCAAAGATGATAAATCACCAAACATGCCAAAAATTAAAACCCTGTTGACACTGAACTAAGTTCTACTTACAAATAACAACTAAAAGAAACTAATACTACATGCAAAAAAAACCTGACAATTTGCTTGCATAATCGTCTCTTCAGAGGCATCTGATGGGATAATATTATTGAATTGCTGCAGTGTTGGTGCCAAAAAAGAATTTCTCTAGAGGCTAATGCTTGCAATGACAATCAGCATTATGCAATTATCTTTTGCAGCAATCTAAACACATGAAACATCATCTCTCTTGCACTCATTCTGGAGTACACCTAGTAGTGTCAATCCAGGTGGCAAATTATATGCAATTGTGGAATGAAAAAATTGGCTTCTGTTTGGGGATTATATGGAATTTCTTACTTAGATTTTCAGGTCGATCTTTGTACAAATCAGCATGATGTCCATCTCCCCAAAAATCAAAACCTGAAAAACCAAAACCCATTTAGTCCATTGTATAGTGCAGATGATCAATCAAATTCACTTGGGTGCAATATGTTTTGTTCATCCTGTTTGTCAGGGACGGATGTTGAGAAGCAGCAACTCAGCAAGCTATGAAAAAATAAGCAAAAAAATATGTGAAGAAAATTATTAGAGATAGTGTTGAGAAGTCAGCTATGAAAATGGAAGTGAAATATGTGAGAAAATTTGTGAGGGATGGGTGTTTAGGAAAAAATCATGCTGTCAGAGATGGTCGTTAGAAGAAACTCAGACACCAGCAGCAAGGATTTAATAAGAAATTGTGAGGAAAATTGAGAGAGATGGGTGTTGAGAAATCATGTAATTAGAGATGGTATTTGACATGGCCATGTTTGCACAACTTCCGTAAAACAAATTTCTCTTGATAGACAGGCAACTATCAGATTGCTTTGTATGTCACATTCGCAAGGAAGACCTTCATGAAACCCAACCCTGAGCTGGAAATCACCACTTTCTTCACAAAATTTGGATACATCTCTGCCAGTTGATAAGGATCAATCGTATCACCTGGAAGCACAAACAAAGGAGAGAGAAATATTTGTAAGAATGACCACTTGCAAGGTGCCAAACCCAGTCTCGTGCACTCAAACCTAATTTTTGCTTGGCATAATATGTTCTATTCTAAACAGTCACATCCCAACAGAAATAAGTAAATGACAAAGTTGTAGGTAGTTGCTTAACCACTGGCCATAACCTATGTGCTAAATGCTAACCAGCTACATGCATCTACTTTACCTACCTAACCACCTAAAGGACTGTGTCAAAAAGCACTGAACAGTAGCACCCTTGCACATTTCAAATCTCCAGTTGTGTACATCTTACCTCCTCATAAAGCTTCATGGATATCAGCAACTGCAAATCACTGCTATGTCATTTTTTACAGGTTCAAGGTGGAGTGCTACTGTTAGGCTACCTTTGATTTATCAAGGATCTACAAATTATAAAGTCAAAAGTTGTCTACTAAAATTGGGTACCTCTTCGCATCACAGTGTTTTCAATCAAAATGGCAGGTCAAATTATTTGTGAATGTGCCTGCTTACACTCTCGTATCTACAATCCTCATTTCACAACCATCCGCCAAGCTATTGGTACATATTTCATATGCATCAGCAAAAGGCAATTGATTCTTTGAAGTAAGTATGTAATGCACAAAACCTAGTTTTTTAAGAGGTTGACAGTATGTAGGATGTTGCCAGAGATGTCATAGGAGTCCACATGGAACAATGAGGGTGCCATGGAAACAGCAGCAAATCCCTGTCCGTCATAGTAAAATTGGAGCCCCACGTCTTTGTTTTCATTGTTGCCACAGCCTCTCCAAGCCTCAGAGCCTCCTCCACTGGTTAAGAAGTGTAATGGACTGCAAAACATTGAAAACTGCACTGTCATATGGGTTATTACAAAAGAGCTGAACAACAGTTGCTACATTCACTTCCTGAGGATTGTTGAGAACATAGATCAGCATTAGCACAAAATGTACTTTTGCACACCAGTAGCTTGATTCCTGAATTCAAAGTACTGTTCATGCAAGGTTCATGCTCAAAATCTCGAAGTCATATTCTGACATGAACATTAGAAATGCTAGTATCAAGGATATCAGTAACAGCTGAAGAGCCACAGCCTTGGAGAGATGCCCAACCAAATAACTTGCCCATGTTATAGATGAATAGTGAACAGTGAGATGTGTAACCTCTGTCCACTTCACCGTGTTTGCCAACACACAGCATGGTATGGTGACCAACCACAATCTTCCACTTAGCATTGGATGTCTCCAAAGCACTTGTTAGGTTCTGGAGCACAAGGACACAAAGGGTCCAATTCTATTAAAACTCGGTTGACACAGTTGCCAGTTTTCAAAGAGTCAACTCTCTGCAAGTCCATATGTAAATGTTTTGAGCAACTTACCTTGAGTTCATGGGCTATATAATCTTCCCGGGAGATTGCTAGCTGCCATATATAATCCTTATTGTTCTCCATCCAATAAGATTCAACAAATGGGTTGGTGTCAACGAAGAAAAATTCCACATCCATCCTTTCTCCTGTGACCACACCATTACAACAATCATGTTACCCAGCTATGAAGTATTCATTACATGAACTGCTACCTCATCCTCAATTCAGCTTTAGAGAAAAAAATTGGGTGGGTAGATAGGTCAAAACTTACATCAGTGAGTCTATTGAACCAAATCATTTCTTGGTGAAGAACAGAGTTCATGCTTTCTAAATACGTCACTGGGTACTTGTATCGTGCCAGTTCTATGTCAAATGCTGCCTTGTTTGTTCAGCTGGCAATCCTTTGCTACATGTGTAGTGAGGAAGTGAACCTGGATGGATTTTATCTTTACTTGCGGGATCACTATATCGTCCTTCTTGGCAATCTACAGCTCCAGCCTAGGTCCAGCCTAGGCTGGACTCGGAGTCTCGGTCTGGACCGTTTCCAGCAGCTGCTTCCTCGCCCTGAACCATCTGAGGAGTACTGTCCTCTCTACACACTTGTGGATGATGTGGGTTCTGTTTCTGCACCATGAAGTGGGTGGGGCTCCGTCACGTTCCTGAGTCCACAAGCGGACGTTCCCTGACGCTTCCCGTCGCGTCTGCCGGCGGGTTACTGTCTTACACTGAGGACGGACACTCTTCTGAGGACGTGTTGGTAGTGAATGGAAGTCTTGTTCCACAACCGAAGGAAGCGGGAGCATTGTGGTTGTAGAAACCTGTCCGTCCGTCCGTCCGTCTCTCTCAAGCTCCGATCTGTTCTCCTCACTCCTCCGCTGTGCAGGATCAACCAGAAGTGCAGGGCTCTAGACTTAAATCAAGCTGAGTTCTAGTTGGGGCGACTCACAATTTGTGGCATCACTTGGGCTTATGCCACTCAAGATATGCATCAGAGCCTCCTGCAAACTCAACGTGTTGTTGTGGGGGTCGTCGTTGCGGCGACGGCAACAACAGCAAGATTGACATCCGGTCTTCTTCCAGCTTGTTACGTTCCAAAGCGTTGCGCATCTTTGCTTTGTTCATAGGCTGGGGGTCCTGGTGGGTATACTGCTCCATAGAAGCAATCTCTCCATCAAACGTTTGGATAGATTTTGCGGAAATCACGTTGGCCAAGCTTTGTGTGCGGACGTGCTGCACTATGAGATCACGCCACCATGAGTCGTCGTCCTCCTCCCGTTCCATCATCTTCTTCTTCCGGGATGAGGAACTTGTATGGATGGATGATGACGGATGACGGGACGGATGGATGGAAAGGACGACCCTCCGAGGACAAAACCAAGTCTATTATATAAGAAGATTTACAGGAGTCATGACAGGACGCTTGCATATTATTTCATACCATATATTATGTTGTAAGGACTTGGAGCGGGAATAAACTGAAAATTTATCTTCAACGAAGCAAGCAAAGGGACAAGGGGACGCACAAGCAAGTATGCTTGATCTATTTGTAGGCCCTAGACCCTAGGGAGGTTTAGGGTTAGGGTTTAGCGAGTTTCGTAGAACGTCCCAATTATGCATACCGACGAAAACAGCACGCATACTTTACTTGTGCATTCTGCTTGAACTTCTTTTTCATCTTCAAGGCTTCTTTTGTGCTTCATTCTGCTTGAACTTCTTCTTCATCTTCAAGGCTTCTTTTGTGCTTCATTCTGCTTGAACTTCTTCTTCATCTTCAAGGCTTCTTTTGTGCTTCATTCTGCTCGAACTTCTTCATCTTCAAGGCTTCTTTTGTGCTTCATTCTGCTTTAACTTCTTCTTCATCTTCAAGGCTTCTTTTGTGGCTACAACGACGTCTATACCAGTGAGCTTTGTTTTCTGTTGCAGGACAAGCTGCAGGAGGAGGGGAGGAGCTGCAGCACTACTGTCGATCATCTGCTACTGTTCACAAATTGATTATGAAGTCTCCACCCAGCTCGGGATCACGTCCTCCTCGACTCATGGCACCCGTGACCAGCTCCAGCCATGACCTCCAGCTGCTAAATCCAAGCCCGCAGTTCGTTTATGATCCACATGCGGAAGTTCTGATCCTGGTTTTCCTCAGTCTCGTGCTCTTAGTGCGACTGGCAAAAGAGTTGGTAAAACTCCTCCGGTATCTTCTGCTGCTTACTCGAGATTTTGCTGCACGTGGGCGGGAGCCAATTATCATCCCTCCCCGTGATGCTCAGTTACAGGCAGTCGCAGAATCAACGACTGTAGAAATCATGGGTGAGTACTGAATAGTTAGTATGATCGATTTCATAGCTGGAGAAGATAACGAAGAAGATTGTTATATAGTCCACAGCTAGCTGATTCGGATTATACTAGAATGTCGCATGATACAGGCCGTGTAATGGATGTCCACATGTGAGTGTGTAGAATTAATCACTAGCCCCCGATCTGAGACTTACCAATCAAAGATTCTTGTGGGTCTCCCTGAATTCGTTTCTAATGGTGTCTCTGGGTAATTGTCTTTGCAGGAGTTGGAGAAACGGATGCAAACGGCGAGGAGACAAAAGTGGAATAGATCATGAGGTGATTTTGTAATTTTTTAATCTGATGTGCAGGAGATATTATACTTGTCAAAAAGGAAGGCAAAGTCAGAATCCCGAGGAAGAAAAGCTTAGAATCCCTATGATTATCTGATAGGGATTTGCAAGTCATACCCCTTTTCATAGGGATTTCAAGTACCTATTCCTCCAGTTATGGGATTTCAACTAAGTTAAAAAAATTATGTGTGGTAAGTGTTTTTTCCAGGAATTTTTGTCTGTAGCGAAAGTGGTTATCATCCATTGGAAGCAGGGGTTTTTTTTTTCTTTTTGTTCCAATTTTGTGGTTTCGAGGTGAATTTTTTTTCTTTTTATAAGAAATATTTTCGACTCCACACTAGAAAAACGAACTTTTCCAAAAATATTTAATCGCGACAGCGCAAAAATTCGAAAAAAAAAAAACCCTGAAGTTTGGAAGATGCAGAAAAAGTGGCAATCATCAAAAGGAATATTTAGCCAAATCTGGCTATAAACCAGAAATAAAGTACAAATCTTTAATCATCCTTTTTTTTGGCTAAACAATGAGAACCAAATATAAGAATATGGTGATTTTTCTTTTTCTTTTCTTTTCCCCACTTCTGGCGACTGAAACCTCCAAAATTACTTTTAGATAAAATTTTAATCTTTAATTTCTCTTTTTGGCAAAATTTCACCAGTCAAAACAAAGCTGATTCAGTCTAGCTTTAGGGGCTGAATCAGTGTTTTGTTTTTCAATTTTGTGATGTTGCTCAAGTGGCAATGGTCCATAAGCATATTTAGCCAAATTTCACGATATTGAAAATATGAAAGTATGCTTTCATATTGTAGGCAATTGTGGCAACTTTTTGCAATTTTCATATTTTAAAAATTCTTATTTTTTGATTTTTAATAAGACAGAGAATGTGTGACAGAATTATTTTTTATAAATATTTTTCACAAAATGGCGAAAACTCGCCACACATAAAAAAAATTAAAAATAAAATAAAATCACTCCACCGACCTACAAGTTCAGGCTCCTATCCAGGCTTACTTTTGAGGTTGACTCTCCTGTCCACAAAAAAGACCCCTGCAAGTTCAATGTTGTTATCCAGGCTTGATTTTGTGCTTTACACTCTTCTCCATAAAAAAGACTCCTGCAAAGTTCATTCATTTTATCCAGGCTTAGTTTTGTAGGTTACAGGTATATACCAGTGTTGTCCAGTTCTTCCTTTTTGAGAGAACCTCCGATCCAGTCTGACATTTTAAAATTTATGTGATGATTGTCCGGGTACAGGTTTGAGCCAGGTTCTTCAAAAATTTGAACCCTGTGGTCAAGGTTCTATCACATTTTTACAAATTCAAGAACCTCCCAACTCGGTTTTTAAACCAGATCCAGTTCCATGTACACACACTACACAAATATAGAGTTGAACAACTAATTAAAATTGATAATTAATCATAAAGTTCAGTCCACTTATTAAGTTTTGAAAATAACCAACTATTTGAATACAACTTCAATGCATGTGAATTCCGTGGTGGAGCAACTTCTCTACCTTGATTTTTTGCATTCTCCTGATCACAAGGTTTACCTTGATTTTTTGCATTCTCCTGATCACAACGTTGACAAAGGAGTTTCAATTTTTTTGTTAAGTTCATTCAACATTGGTTGTCATCGAACTGTACCAAGGTTTAGGGTTTGTTGAATATCAAAGGTGAGGAAAATATCAAAAGGCTTGACATCTTCCAGCACATGCCACTACAACAAAAGATTCATGGAATAGCAAGTTTGCCCCATTCCAACATGGAAGGGGAGAATGAAAGTGTTAAAATTCTTTCATATCTACATCCATCTCCATTACATCTAGATGTTGTTCTATGGGAGTTACATAATTTGAAAGACATTCAAAATGTAGGAAACCATTACTTGAAACTTGTAGAATCAAAGGCTAATGAACGCATGACAATCCCATGGGAAAGGGTCATATCTATGCTAATCAAAGTACAACCTAGCTTGTTTCACTTGCCTTACATGTTGAGGAAGTTCGATTGTCAGAGCTCTTCCTTAAATGATTTCAAAGCCAAGCTTATAAAGCTATCAGGCTTGTCCAAAAGGATGGGATGAATGTGTTGATATTGTGTTTATGGCATTATTTGGGTTGTGGACTCACAAAGACCAAGTAAACCAATCATCGGTTTATGACATCAATGGTTTAGGGTTCATTGGTTTTTGCCATGTCACATATCACTTGGTTGGATTATTTTATAACATGTTACCTTGGTTTGATTCCTCTATAAATAGATACTTATAATGACGCGCTCCCAAGTCACGGGGTGAAACCCACTTGAGGGTCTCACAAAGTCAAGTTGCGGAAAGTTGAGACTTGGTAGCACGCTCCGGGCTTCGAACTCTAGAATGGGGTAGAGGGTCGAGTTGGGAGCCCAGGGATTAGACTAGGAAGAGGACTTAGTAGATCAAGCACGAATCTGCATCAAAACAAACCACCCACATGGTTAGTTCACATTCCGGGACACCTTTTGGTGTTGGGACAAGCCACAGGCACTTCGGACCACAAGACTCACCACGGCCCGGATTCGGGGGAGGCCACCACCATCCCCTATATAGTATACTCTGTGACGCTCCGCTGAGGCTACATCCAAATGGCTCTTTTTCCCGGGACTCCCAAGTTGGAGTCCCGAAATTGTCCCGAAACTGTCCCGGGTGGAGTCCTGAGATTTTGGGAGCTCATAACTCCCGATTGCAAGATCGGATCGCGACGAGGTCTGAACCAAAGTTGTAGCCCTCGTTGAGATCTTTCCAACGACGTATTGGAGGTCGGGAAAGCATCGATTCCCGACTTTTAGTGGTCGGGAGTCAAACTGCCAGTTTAACTCCCGGCCTTTCTTTTGCCCATAACTTGGGCGACAGATGTCCAAATGGCCAATGCGAGGCCATTTTCGATATCTACGCTTCAAGACCTTTCCAATGACACCAAGAACACCCCAATGCGAGGTGTTTTGGGTCCTGTTGTCGAGCTCTAAACATTTGAGAGTCACGAGGGACTCCAAATCCTCAACTTTTCCAAGGGTTGGGCTTCACCCCCACACTTGGCCAAGTTAGGGTTGCGACATATAACTTGTAAGCAATTTCAAAATCTAATCTTTAAATTCCATTCCATTTGTTTTCATGTGTAACACTTTCAGCCATGTCATATGTTGTAACATGCTACCATGGTTAGCTTCTACTATACACCACTTATAACTTACAATCCATTTTCTTCCTTTAAACCTAGCCTCTAACGTTCATTTCATTTATTTTCTTATGCAACGTTGTTGTATTAAGTCCCAACAAAATGCAATGAGCATGGATGTTAGTGATGTGATAAACCCTGCAACTTTAAACAACAAATTCAAAACATTGGTTGAGTATGTTGAGTATAAGCTATTCAAAAATAATAATAAGAAGCTTGAAGCCCAATGGTAGGAGCGTGGAAAAAGATTGTTACGTATGTTGAAAACAAAATGCAAGACTTTGATCAAGTTGTTGCTCTAGAAGTTGAATGAAGAAAATGGGGTTGGCACCCACTCTTTCACATCTTCACAACAATTCCATCATTACAGGCCCTTGCCCCCACCTTTTTTTGGACACACAACAACAATGAGGCCATAACCATATATGATGGAATTTCTAACATGGAAAGGGTTGGTATTTTACCCAATGTTGTGATGTGCAAGGTTTCTTAGACTTTACACATTCTAAAAGGGATAAACATTCCTCCAGTTCATTCCTTGCATGGTGATACTAAAATGAATTGCAAACAATGGTTTTCTAAAGGATTCAACAACAAACAATGGTAGATAATCTTAGCCATCATGCAAGAGGAGAGGGGCCCATGCTATTTGCAAGTAGCGTGGGGTCAATAGCTCATGAGGTTTGGTAAGCCCCAGTCTAGACATAATTTGAACACTTGATGGATTGTTCGACATGGTGGCCAAACTTCTACACTTGGTCACAAAAATGTCATATTATGAGCCATCCAGGAATTTATAGTCAACAACAAGAAGGATTTCATCAATGGGTGGTAAATTCATGAATGGGTTGCAATGCCTGTGTGCATTATGATTTGAAAAACTGTAGTGTTGTAGGAGGAGTTTCAGTTTCATTGCAGAGAACTCTAGTGTTTAGCATAGTTGATGTCGTAGTAGTCATAATCAGCTGCTTACCAGCAAATAGAGTTGCAGAGATGGAAAAGAAGCTACATGGTTGTAAGAACCTCCCTCTTCTTCCTGCAGGAAATAGCAATCACATCTACATCAACCCCACTGGCACCAACTACTACCTAAGAATATGACTGCCAAAATAGAGGACTCATAACCTGTTTGCTTCACCATATCCTCTAACATAGCTGGCTGGAACATGTGCCCCAAATCTATGTCCAACTCCACTTTGGACCTTGTTTTGTTAGGCAGCTTCAAGCTCAAGAGCTTCTTGGCCACTGTACCACAACTGTAATACATGGGTCATTGTATGGGGTACATGGCAAACAGCTTTGGTGCCCAGTGGGTCACTGCATCATGGGCATGTCTTGGAGCTCATCAAAGTGCACAGGACAAAATGTCTCCTATTATGGAGTTTTAAATCCAACAAAGACTTGTCCACCACACCAAACCCTAAACTGGCAATGCAGACCAGCTTACCTATCATCTGAATTGCATTTCTGGATCCTTGCGTTCTGCTGCAAACTCAAGAGCTTCAGACATAGCCAAACCATGGCAAGCTCTGTAGGCATGTTGCCAAGTTTAATTGCCCTCTTGTGTTATGCATCAGTTTCGTGTGATGCATCATGCACAAATGCTTTTGCCAATCCTTCTATTAGGAGTACACCAACACTGGTGATATTCCTACTATTGCCCCAATCTTCACAACAATTTGTTCCTTCGCTACAATCACTTCTGCTTCTTGAGCCATCACAAACAACCACCCAGTGCAGAAGCGAGACAAGGGATGCAGGATGCAGTCAAAAGTCGTAACCTACATTAAATTTGCCACAAAAGATGAAACAAAAAAACCATTACATCATGAACAGAACATCATGGATACTTCACAGTTTTAGCGTCATGTTGGCATTGTTCACCGGAAGATTCAAGCAGAAATTGTTGTTCAAGGGGTATGGAGGTGTAATGAAGTACCTGTAGCAGTAATCTGTGATGGGTTCGACAGCACAAAGGACTGCTGAGTCCAAGCCCACTCCAATTATGCAGCAAGCCATATCAACTCTCTGATGACTACTCAGACTCTCAAAGCTCTAATCTCTCTTCCACAACATAACATACAGGAGTTCCTTTGATACTTACCCAGGAACATGCATGACCTCTAGCTATACTCTCACCCAGCCCTCAATCTCTGCACAGCAAAGTATTCCCTAACACTCTGGCTGGCTTCCCAAGCTGTCAGCTCAAACCTACATTGCTTCCCAAATTGTCAACTCGATCCTGCAATGCTCATCTCCGTTGATCAAGAGTGATCCAAGTATTGTACAAAAGACCATCCGTTCACGTCTGCCACATTCCATTCCCAACTGTGTGATCATGTTCTTTGCCTAGTAGGGTCTGATGTGTAGGGTAAGGAGAGAGAATGGGGGTGTTTTGGGAATGAGGGCTCAGCAGCAGGCAGGAGTCCTCTTGAGTGAGGGACCTGAATTCTCCAAAATGACCCTTTGAGATCCTTAGTCCTTACCCTTTGGAAAGAAATTGGAAACAATTTTCTTTTATATTGGATGGCTGTTATGCATTTGAGTAATGCAGTATTATACTCTCTGTGCAATATATCTATGTTTGAAAACTCGTTGAACAGATAACTTTAGCATGGAAAGACAAAATCAAGAGGGAAGCCAAAATTTCACTGAAGGTAAGCTGCCCTCCAATTACACTGGAAAAGTTCTACCCTGACTTTCTTCTTCGTCAAAACTTTCCACCCATTGCAGACCCAGATTGGCCTCCCTTTCTTTAGGGCACCCTTCCAGTGGTCCACTGCGATTGTAGAATCTACTTCTGCAGCCACTTTCCGTGACATGTTTTCTTCTAGCTGTTGGTACATTTGGGGTGGTACTACCTTCTCGCCGTTGTCCATTTCGGGACGCTCTTAGCGGGTTCCTCGTCGCCAACGAAGAGTCCAGATTCTTGTCCAGGTAAGTCGGACTCACGCTTTTGGAATAAATAGGGTCTTGTCCCCCAAGAACTTGCAAGGATGCAAGCAAGCATACTTGCTTGTGCGTCATTCCTGCTCCAACTCCCTTAACAAATATCACTCCTTGGAAGTTTGATTCTTGGTTCACCAGCTTCTTCTCCTCCACATGATTTCATCCCTAATGTCCCTCCTGAACAACTTTTTCTTCTTCATCTTGTATGCTTCTTTTGTGGCTACAACGACGTCTATACCAGTGAGCTTTGTTTGCTGTTGCAGGACAAGCTGCAGGAGGAGGGGAGGAGCTGCAGCACTGCTGTCGATCATCTGCTGCTGCTCACAAATTGATTATGAAGTCTCCACCCAGCTCGGGATCACGTCCTCCTCGACTCATGGCACCGGTGACCAGCTCCAGCCATGAGCTCCAGCTGCTGATTCCAAGCCCGCAGTTTGATGTTGATGATCCACATGCGGAAGTTCTGATCCTGGTTTTCCTCAGTCTCGTGCTCTTAGTGTGACTGGCAAGAGAATCGGTAAAACTCCTCCGATATCTTCTAAAGCTTACTCGAGAGTTTGTTCCACGTCGGCGGGAAACAATTGTCATCCCTACCCATGATGCTCAGTTGCAGGCAGTCGTAGTCGAAGCCAATGCATCATCACGTGTACCATCAAGAATTGGAGAAATCATGGGTAAGTTCTTGACTAAACACTTGAGAAACTAAGTTTGTGTGATCGATTAGCTTTAAGAAATTGTAAACTCCCAAAGATTGGGCTTGTACAAAATATGTCGCATGCACGATGGCCGCGTCATGGGTGTCCTCCACATGATCACAGGCTGTAGAATCAATCGCCCCCGATTTGAGACGAACCAACCATGTGAACCAGAGATTCTTGTGGGTATTTCCTATGCCTGCTGTCATCCGAGCACCCAACGTAACCATGATTGTTATTGACCAAAAAACAAAATTCTAATGGTACCACAATTGGACTCTCTTAATTTGCAGGAACTGCAGGAGGCGGGAATGCATTCCAAGACGAGGAGAATGTAAAAGTGGAATAGCTGATGAAGTTCAGGGCAACTTAAAAGTCTATTGTATAGATCCGAGTCAGGCGGCGTGTGAGCTTAGTCGAAGCCAGTATACTGTTATAAAAAATGTATGAGTTGAGCTTGCAGATTGAGTGTGGAGCCTCGTTTTATTAGTTGGTGTCTAACTAACTAGCATGGATCTGATCAGTGATCTAGCGCAGGATTAGCTTCACAATTCCATTCCGAATTCGGTTCCCACGTCAGGAACGCTGAAGAATCTACCAAGCTGATCTGATGCCTATTTGCGGCATCCGCTCTCATCTTCAATAAAGCTGCTGCCAGGTCTAACGATTTGTTTCCCAAACTGTTATCCCAAACAAATCCTGAGAAATTTATTAGAGACCCCTAGAGCATTTCACAAATCCCTGTGTCTTCTGAGAACCGGTATTGGGGTCCCATGTGCTTCTTTGGGGCCCCTAAAACTGTGGGTGGAAATTATCCTAATTACTCTGCTGGGTAACTAGATGAGAACCAGGTTTGGTCAATTATTCGATTATTCCAAATTATCTTCGGTTTCTCGTTGTATGAAATTTAGAAATCAAAGAGTCTCTGGTTCCAGAGTTTTTGAAAATTTTAAGAATCAAAGAACGTCAAGTTGGGGGTTTTTTATAAAAAAATTGGAATGGCGAAACCTCTGGTTCTTTCTTTTGAAACCCCAAAAAGAACCTGCGGTTTTCAGGGAAGAACAGGGGAAGTATCAGAATTTTCACAGGTTCCTAGATTTGTATGAGAACTGCGGTTATATATGAGAATCGGTTCTTGGTTTTCTGAGAACTGCGGTTATGTAGAAGGAACGCTTCGTAGGTTTTCTTAAGGACGGTGTGGTGTCTGGCAGAATCCGGTTATTTTGGATTTTTTGAGAAGTTCCATGGTTATATATCCTAATGAACTGTCATGATAACCGGCGATCATGTGGTGCCATTTCTTACAACCGACTAACACTGGGACCCTAATTCTCTTGCAGGTCAGCCCTAATCTTTACAGTGAGTGTTCTCCGCTGTCCTCCTCTCCAGCTCTCCTTGTACTGTGCAAGATTGCAGTCCATGTGCAAGAAGTAAACCTTGAGCTTCAGATCCTTGAACTTGAATACAATTTTGATCTTTTGCAGCTTGCCAGGCTTGATTCCTGTTGATCTGCAATAGCCATAGTTGTTGTCTTGTCTGATGACCAGTTTGCCAACGGTTGTGGATTCCAAGCCCTCACATGTGCACTCGAAGAGCATGTTACTCATAAGATCTTAAGGTTAAGAGAGAAAAGGAGACTTTGATTCAGGTTTCCGGGGTGTTAAACAAATTCTACTTGCACTTGTGAATTGATGCATGTCATGGTGGACCAAATTCTATAAAATCCCATTTCAAATTGTATGAAAGCACACACATGTACAGAAACAAGAATATTTTTGGCATGTCTGCTGAAAGCCCAACTGATTCTTGCAAAACTTTGTTCAGTAGTTTGTGGGTCTGTATTCCACTAGCCGGATCACACCAGGTAAACATAGTTAAGTCCTCACTACAGATCTAGTAGAGTTCTAACCAGTCAGTAGCTGTTCTGCAATTTGCAATCCTGGCATTCAGCTTTTCAACTTTTCCTGTGTAGGGTAAATGCTGAGGCCACAGCCTTGAGGCGTTACTGAACTCAAAGCAACGGGCTGATTCAACTTTTCCTGTGATACCTGGAGGGTAGCTGCTGGGTATCACAGGGAAAAACCCAAAAGCAACTGCTTTGAAAAATGAAATGCCTGTTAAGTTTTCAAACCCTTCACAGAGGAAAAATTCTGTACTGTACAACTACAATCAAAAAATCTGCCTGTGTGCATTATAGTGTTGTAGCAGTTGTTTCAGTTCCATTACAGAGAACTCAAGTGTTTGGCATGGTTGATGTCATAGTAGTCATGATCAGCCGCTTCCCCAGCAAATAGAGTTGCAGAAATGGAAAAGAAGCTACATGGTTGTAAGAACCTCCCTCTTCTTCCTGCAGGAAATGCGTAGCAATCACATCTATATTGACCCCACTTGCACCAACTACGACCTAAGAATATGACTTCCAAAAGAGAGGACTCGTAGCCTGTTTGCCTCACCATATCCTCCAGCATAGCTGGCTGGAACATGCACCCCAAATCTATGTCAAGCTCCCCTTTGGACCTTGTTTCATTAGGCACCTTCAAGCTCAAGAGCTTCTTGCCCAATATACCACAATTGTAATACATGGGTCATTGTGTGTGGGGTACATGGCAAACAGCTTTGGTGCCCAGTGGGTCACTGCACCATGGGCATGTCTTGAATCTCAATGAGCTTAAATCTCATCAAAGTACACAGGACAAAATGCCTCCTATTATGGAGCTTTAAATCCAACAAAGACTTATCCACCACACCAAACCCTAAACTGGCAATGCAGACCAGCTTACCTATCATTTGAAGTGCATTTTCTGGTTCCTTGTATTCTGCTGCACACTCCAGAGCTTCAGACAAAGCCAAACCTTGGCAAGCTGTGTAGGCACGTTCCCAAGTTCAATTGCCCTCTTGTGTTTTGCATCAGTTTTGTGCTGTGCATCATGCAAATGTTTATGCCAATCCTTCTATTAGGAATACACCAACACTGGTGATATTCCTGTTATGCCCCAATCTTCACGCCCATTTGTTCCTTGGCTACAATCACTTCCGCTTCTTGAGCCATCACAAACAACCACCCAGTGCAGAAGCAAGACAAGGGATGCAGGATGCAGTCAAAAGTCATAACCTACATTAAATTTGCAACAAAAGGTGAAACAAAAAAACCATTACAACAGAACATCATGGATCCTTCACAGATTTAGAGTCATGTTGGCATTGTTCACCAGAAGATTCAAGGAAAAATTGTAGTTCAATGAAGTACCTGTAGCAGTCATCTGTGATGGGTTCAACAGCATAAAGGACTGCTGAGTCCTCTTGAGTGAGGGACCTGAATTCTCCAAAATGACCCTTTGAGATCCTTAGTCCTTACACCTTGGAAAGAAATAGGAAACAATTTTCTTTTATATTGGATGGCTGTTATGCGTTTGAGTAATGCAGTATTATACTCTCTGTGAAATATATCTTGGAAACTCTTGAACAGATAACTTTAGCATGGAAAGACAAAATCGAGAGGCAAGCCAAGATTTCACTGAAGGTAAGCTGCCCTTCAATTACACTGGAAAAGTTCTACCCTGACTTTCTTCTTCATCAAAACTTTCAACCCATTGCAGACCCAGATTGGCCTCCCTTTCTTTAGGGCACGCTTCCAGTGGTGAAGTGCGACTGTAGAATCTACTTCTGCAGCCATTTTCCGTGACATGTTTTCTCCTAGCTGTAACTAGTGTAGGCTAAAGCCCTTGGTGGGCGGGCATTACCGGAATAAGGGCCTGTGAGATGGACCTGACTGAGGACACATTCCTGTAAAGGTCGCCCTCAAGGGCTTCAAATGCCATAAAAATTGTCACACTAGATTTTTTCATAAAAAAACAATTCTCACAATACCTTGTAGGTATTCGTCAGATACTAGGTAGGAGATAACAAGGATGAGCATTTCACAAAACAAAATGCCTGTATAGCAGGCATTTTATTTGTTAAAACACTCATCTCCATGGAACCACATATTACACCTTGTAAGGTGCCCTACAAGTACACTAGAACAAACACCCAGGTTTTCACATATAGGGAGAGGCACTGCTATTAGTGCCTTTTAATGTCCCATGAATTGAGGGCAAAGCGCAAGGTGCAAGGGAAAAGAAAGAATTGTCTCCTCTTTGTATAAATTGAGGTGCACTGTTATAAGGATGGCCCAAACACATTCAAATGAATGTTGCAGGCCGCTTTGCAACAAATTTCATCTCCCACATTCTGAATCCAAATCTTACCGAATAAATTCTATTAAATCCTGCTCATCAAGATCTTTCCAAGAACACCAAAAGGCACATTCCAATTCCTCCAAAATTTTCAGCTCCGATTTAATTTAATTTTCAGTGAAGAAAATTTTCATTATTCAAGAACTTTTGCACCACAAGTCCAAACGCCATGGAACCAAAGCCCATGCACCCCTCCTTGTCAAGAGCTTCCCAAAGACATGAAGAACACAATCTGAAGCATCCAAGTATGGTGGATCTCATAACTACAAAACAAACTACCTTCCTTCATAGATAGATGTTACAATAATCTCCCATCTCCACGAAATAATGTAAAATATCCAAGAGCCAGAAATTGTGGTTGGGGAGGTTCCCCTTCGATACATAATTTTCGGTGAAAGGTTTTAGGGCTCAATGAACTGAAAGTCAAGCTACACGGCTTCTACCTTAAGTGACACGCCATCCCCAGCGTGCGGTTCATATTACTCCTGAGGTTAAGGTTTCAGGTTATCGGTGGGGCCGCCATCGCGACAGGCTGAGTATCTCCTTCTATATTTCAGTCATAGGAATTGGGATTTTGGGATGTTTGGTACAAAAGACACTGGACCTTATATGATGAGGAACTTTTACTATCTAGATAGATGTTAGTCAAATAATAAAAGTATGGCCACTTTTGATGGATTTGAAAATAAAAGTGATTTAAGACCTTGAAAATTCAAATTATCAGAAGAGTCCTGAAATTTTCAGACATTTAAATTGTACTATTTTGATAAGTATTTCAAGGTGCTAAAAGCTTTGATGGCAATCCACCTGTCTAGTGAGATTACTCATTTGAACTGAAATTTATTAAATCATTCTTAAATAAAAAGCAATGAAAAAGTGTCTTTTCAAGATTATTTTTGCAAGATCATAGTTACAAGGAAACTTTCAATACTTTTTGCATCCTTTGTAACTCATTTAATCAAATTTGAATTCAAATTGCATGCAATGTTATTAAACATTTTCATTTGAATGAAATTTAATTTTCTCAAAATCAATTCATTTTTGTCGACAATTGATTGTCTTTAGTAGTGCACAACAATGCACAGCCCAAGTATTATAAATATCTCATATATTTTCAATCAAAAAAAAATTAACAAAGGGTGTGTCACACTGTGGCCTTGCCATTACAATAAGAATTATGGAAACTCAAATATTTCACTATCCAAAAATATAATCTTCAAAAAATCCTCTAAAACAAATCAAAATCCTTCAAGATATTATAATTCTATAATGAATCTCAAGTTTCAATACAAGCCAAAATATCATATTTTACAAATCCTCATATAAAAATAGACCTATTACATAGGGGCCAAAATCCCTTAAGCTACTATACTCCATAATGAATCTAAACACAGTATCCTTGCCTTGGTAGGCAAGGACAATAAAAATACAATAACTTTTATGTTGAAACAAATTCAAGTGGCATATGATTTTGATTTCCAAACCAATTGCAAATTTGGGCAAACAATTTTGCCAAATTTTTTAAGATCAAAAAGTGAAAGAAAAGCAAACATTGATCAAGAGATCAAGATTCAAAGGACATAAAAAAAATAGAAGAATTGAGACACGAAGCTCCACATATAAGCATGACTGAATTGTCTCTTCACCTTTTAAGGTACATAAATGCTTATATAATACAATAAAACACTTGGAGAAATTTCCAATGTGTATTTGGAGGGCCTCCAGTATCATTATTTTGGGTGTGAAAATTTGTCAAAATACGAAATGTTTTTTAAAAAACATTCTCTCTCTTTGATTGGGAACAATCATCAAACTTCAAAAAAAAAATTTGTAAAATTTTCACCAATTTTGGACTCTGATTTTAGTTTGGTAGCTGAAAAATAATTTTCTTATTATTTGGATAGGTTCTAAAAACCTGTCGCCAATTAATGCTAAATCCCTCTTGGTATGCTAGCCATTGATGCAACATCAGAAAATTGAAAAATATATCATTGACCTCAAATAGTCATTTGCCAACACTGATTCACTTTTTTGGCGAATTGTTTTTTTAATTTTTTAAATCGCAAAATTTTCTTGTGGGTGGTGGTTGTCACAGGTCTCTTCTCTAGCTTCCTTATTTAAGGGGTAGGGTGTTCTTTGCAAGGGGTACTAGCCCAGGCCCAAAATGGTGACAAACTCTTTTGGGAAGAGAAATGCCATGCAGCCAATGGGAACGCCCAAGCATGCACTCAAGGTGCCTTGCTTTTTTTCCTTTTGTCCTTTTTTTCTTTGAGGGGGGGAGAAGGATTTTTTTTTCATTTTTTTCCTTCGTTCCCACTATGTTCCCTTCAGGTTCCCAATCGGTTCTCAATGTGTTCCCCAACATGTGCTTCGTAGCACCTAACTTTTGCCCCGTATGTTTTTGGCAAATGTTGTCCCCCTTTCACCTATACAGGTGCGCCAAAGGGGATGAACTCTATACTTCAAAACAGAACCTTCTATTTTGGAGAGCCTCCATACTTTCATTTTTTTAGTGATGGGCGAATCAAATCAGCTCGTTGCAAGAAAAAATAATTTGAACCCCTGAGTCACATCATTTAATTAAGTCAAAATCTTTAGTCTGGGGATGCTGGCCTCTGTTGCTACCCTACAAAATTGGATTTTTTTATATCTTGAAAAAATTAAACAATAAAAACATAAAAAACACACTGGCCCCAAGTATACCCCCTGAAATGTACCTCCGAGAAAAGAGGAGGGCATTATTTGTGTTAATGTCAAATTTAATTTGAATTTATATAAATATCATGAACTTTAATAGGCACATGTTCATTTGTCTTTTCATACCCATGTTGGTGGGTAGGGAAAAGAACGGAGATAGTTAGGCTTGGAAATGAGGTAATTGTTTTCAGAATTGTTTAAGGATGACCATACAAAAAATTATGCAAAATCTCTCATATATTAATTTTTTGAACTTTTTCATCAATAGAATTTCTTTTTCTTTTTCCATATGTGAGCAAAAGTTGATGACAAAATAACTGACCTTCACAAGGGTTTTAAGAATCTACAGATTTGTGTGGAAAAATCAAGTAATGCACCTCAAGCTTTGTTGGATTTTTTGATGGTCAAATTAAACGATTAAACAACAATGAATTGTTGGGGGGATTGTAATACATATCCAACTGAACTTTCTGCACTTGACATCGAGTTTCATGAGAAAGAAAATATTGAGTGCTATCTAATGCAACTTTTCCACCTACAAAACTACCTTGCCGAAACTTGAATTGCAAAACCATGGGCATTGGCACATAGTGCATAAATTACAATGATAATCCAGCAATCAAAATGGATCATTGCAAAATAAAAAATTGAACTTATGTCACCAAAAGATTGGGGAAGGTTGTGCTAACACAACAAAATAATCACGCAAGCTCCTGACCTGACCACCTGCACCAAACTTGGGTGATAAAGAAAATATTTTTACTTTGCCTCCAGATCAGTAGTCTCCCTTCACATCCATCAATGACCATTTAGCAACACATGTTTTTAGGGTAAACACTAAACACTTCAATCCAGTATTACATATGAAAGTAGTGCGCAATGCTTTTAACTAACAATTAGGGGGAGCTTGTTTTTGTTCATATCTAGTTGTGGAGAGGCATGGTACCATGCTAATGGAAGGCCACATGCAAGTTATAACTCATAACTTGCATGTGTGAAGACATCCGAAATGCCCTGACATACCATTGGTTCATTGCCATAACTTCTCGCCATAAACAATCGGTTATGTTTCATAATTGGCTTAAGGTTGCATGTTATCGCACATAATCTTGCTGTTCCCAAGACTTGATTATAAATGGTAATACCCGCACCACCCTCTTACAGGTTACCTACCTTGTCCAAAAATTAGTATAAGAAATGGCTTGAGAAACCATAACCAGCACGGGTGCTGACTTGCTGATGTGCTTCTCCCTCATTGGACACCCTCGTCCCAGTTAATACATTGGATGTTAGGCTGTTTATATCTCATTTGGTGTGTGGATGAAAAAGTGATCCATCTCCATTCTGCATATGGATGAAAAGTGATACAGGTGCCACTTGTTTTAGCAGGTTGCAGATGTAAATGGTGCTGGTTATGTCCTGGAATTGGCTGGAGGCCATCGGTTATCAAAACTAGCCTCAGTGCATCGGCAAGTTTTGATAACCATGGGAGCACCAAGGTTATGACCAGTAATGGGCAGCATCTCACTGGTTACCTAGTCCATACCAGGCTGAGCAACAAGCTTCTGGAATGAACTCCAAAGGGGAAGGAGGAGGATGAGGCAGCAGCCCCAGATTCAGAACATGTTCGGATACAAGAAGTAGGAGAAGGGTGGGAGGAGGCACCAAGCAATAAGGCAAGGAAATTGTACAACTCTTGATGAGAGTTAAGCTTCTTTTCAGGTGGGCAGGTTTTCCATCCTGACAATCCAAAGGTAGGTACCTAAAAGTTTATTAAAAACAATGTGGCTCTGTGTCACACTGTGGCCTTGCCATTAACATCAAAAGGTATCTTCAGACAAACTGAAGAATTATGAAAACTCAAATACTTCACCATGCAAAAAATAATCTTCAAAAAAAATCCTCTGAAAGAAACCAGAATCCTTCAAGATATTATTATAACCCTATAATAACTAATCTCAAGTTTCAACACAAGCAAAAAATTATCATCTTTCAAAAATCTTCATATAAAAATAGACCTATTATTTATTACCTAGGGGCCAAAATCCCTTAAGCTACTACCTATATGCTATAGTTAATCTGAAGACAATTTCCTTGCCCTTGGTAGGCAAGGCCAAAAAAAAAGTGGGCTTCTTGCATGGGTTTCACAATGGAGACAAGGGAATGCAGAGTGTGCTGGAAATCAGTTCAATAGTGGTGCTTGTTGGTTGGGTAGGTACTCCAGTTCTCTTCATTACTTACAGTACTTACTTTACATCCCTTTTGCAGGCACAGATTTCCATCTAATTGTTTTTGTTTGCTCTCTGCCCTGACACCACTGAACCATTTTTGTCATGAAAAGGAGGACAGGGAGAAACAGTTTCCACAATGATTTGCTGCCAGAGCTTTTGATCAAGCTGATGACAAAATTGTCCACCAGACTCTTTTGCATTGATGAGAGAAAAAAAACACCAAATCTTTAGATGCTCTTCAACCCTTTTATTTATTTATTTATTTAATTATTATTTTTTGCAAGGTTGAAGGAGCTAGTCAATTGGTGTCAAGAATTAGTTATCATCAAATGAAGTTAAATGTGCAGTTACTAACAATATTCGACTTCATATATTGTCCCAATCATTGTTTTTTTCCCAAAAGCTTTTGTCATTTTGCCAACAAAAAATTGGGATACTTTTGGGGCAAAAGATTTTTTTAGTGAAATGTTAATTTGGACACAGAGAGACCTTGATACTTGAGTTGAAGAGCTTTGTTTTCTTTTCTTTTTTTCAAAGTCAAAAACATTCAAGCCTGATTCGACAGGAGTTTTGCAGCGACAGGAGTGAAAGGAAAACTGCGGCGAAAAGCGTCTCCGCTGTTGTGCAGCGAGCGCGTTGCGATCGTCAGCAGCGTCAGACTCGTCCCACGCCCCCGCCCCCAACTAATGTTCGTGCTGTTGGGGAGCGAGCGCAAGCGGAAGGTGAGTGAGAAGAGGTGCGCAACGAAGGAGAAGTTCAGTGCAGTAGCCAGCAGCAAGCTCTGGGTCTTCTGAACAAACAGAGGTCGGCCCGCCATCGCCACTGTCCTCGCTGCAAACCTGGAGCTCGCTGCAGCAGGAGCGGGAGGAGCCCCCACCCCGCGTTCATTCACCTGGACCCCTCCCCTGCCCTCTCTTTCGTCGGGCTACATTATAGGTAACCTACGATTGCTTAGTAGGTCTACGTTGAAGTCCATCGATTTTTTATTTTTATTTTTATTTTTTAATTAATTAATTAATTAATTTGCATTCCTTTTCTTTCTCTTTTTCGATTTCTCTTTCATTTCTTTTTTTTTTGGAAATAGGTTTTTAAATAATAATCAGAAAACAAAAATTCATTTCCAAAAAACAAAAAAGATTTTTTTTTTTTTTTTTAGACGTATGGGTGCTTCGCCCTTTGTTACAACCAGCAACAAGGTTTAAGATTTGAATAAATCCACAATGGTGCTCAATGCCGCACCGCTGCTGTGTCCTTTCATTATAGCGTCGGACATTTTCACATTGAAAAAGGACACTGCCAAGATGCACTATAGCAACGCCGGGTTTAATGTCCCAGATAATGCACCCCTAGCGGTCTACCAGGTAGCCCTAGTCAGGCACTGGCTAATCATGGGCCTCAAGACTAATAGCTCACCTAATGACACGTGACTGTCCAAGATGGAGGCAACCATCGAGAACATTGCATCTCTCACGATCGCTAGCAACCTTGCGATTAACCAATTAATAAAGTGTGAGGCGACTGCAACTGTCACAACCAAGGCTACGTCTGTAGAGGAGCCCAAGTGGACCACGGTGATGGCCAAGAATGTGCGTCAGGTGGTTAGCCAAGTTGTGGAGACCTTGATTGACACGCCCAAACAAAAGGAGCGTAAGCTCAACCTACGCCTCACAGGCTTTGAAGCTAAAGAAGGTGAGATTGAAAATGAGCTGGTGTAGTGGCTCAACACAAAGCTGTTACAGAGCCAAATGAGGTTGCGCGTCAAGGTCATTGCTGCCAAGCGGCAGTGGCTTGCAATTTCGCGGGTTCCACCTTGACGGCAAGCCCCAGCGCAGTGCTACTCAAGTTTGCAATGAGTGAGGACCACTAGGTTGCGCTGTGAGGGTGCAAGGGCTTAGCAGGGACCAAGTTGGGCCTGGATGAAGACCTCACACCCACACAACGAGCGCGCAAATCAGAGCTGTGGCCACTATTCAAGGAGGCCAAGGTAGTAGGCAAACGCGCATTCTGGCATGCAACCGAGCTTTTCGTCGACGACACTCAGATTTGCCCGCCCTCCTCCATCTAAGGGTGCGGGGGCTAAAGAGACCTATGTGTGGTATTATGGAACATGCACGAGGGTGGTGTAAATAAACTAGAAATGGGGGTGGAAATACTAGAGTTGTTTCAGGGTGCTGATCTTGTCTTATTAATTGAAACTTGACATTTCCCAAGCCAACATTTGCCACATGTTGAAGGGTTTGACTCACTTGCGGTTGCACGCACTATGCAACTGGGAAATACAAAAGCGACAAAACATAGTGGGGGGGGTTGTTGCTTATTTTCGTAACCACCTTAGGCCAAACTTGTCACAGTGGAAGGAAGGAAGCCACGATTCTTATCTATGGCTACGGGTCAACAGAGGTGCTGCCCTTGACTTGTTTATCTGCGTGGTGTACGTTGCCCCTATTGGCTCCAAACACAAGAATGAATTCCTATTCCAAAACCTGGTAACAGATATTGTTGAAGTTCAAACTTTAGGGGGCACAATACTATTGGGAGGGGATTTTAATGCGCGTACTACAACATTACCAGATACCCTTAACATTAGTGACCTTTGCGAACAGTTACAAGTGCTTGAGCTCGTTGAGATTGAGTAACCAAGCGTTGTGGCTATGCGACAAAACCGTG
This sequence comes from Sphagnum tenellum, assembly GCA_963921925.1. Classification (NCBI taxonomy): domain Eukaryota; kingdom Viridiplantae; phylum Streptophyta; class Sphagnopsida; order Sphagnales; family Sphagnaceae; genus Sphagnum; species Sphagnum tenellum. The sequence goes on from OY998153.1 coordinate 15,649,885, forward strand.
ATGCTAATGTTGGCGGTTGGGGCTGCGAGTTCCTGGACTTGTGTTGTGACACTAGGTTGGTCATCCTCAATGGCCGGACACCTGACGACCAATCAAGGGAGTTCACTTGTTTGGCAAATGGGGGGCGCAACATTGTCGATTATATTGTTGGCTCACCTGCAGTCTGGCAAGCTGCTACACACTTCAAGGTGATAATCGATGACACCCGCTACCGCGCGATGGGGGGCGACTCTCACCACAGGCCGTTACACCTACGATTAAACATCGATTGCAGCTTTGTTGAATCGTAACATACGGTGGTAACAAAAAAATTCTTTTTGCCTAGGTTCAATTATGATAAATCAAAAGTTAAAAAGTACAAACTTGCCCTAATAATGAGTCTTGGAAACTTGTGGGTTGTTGACTCGATTGGGCATCTGGGGGCAGACAAATTAGCTGACCTACTGCAACAATGCGTGGGTGTTATAGCAAAGTCTACTTTTGGTAATAAGTCTTTGGGAGGGAGCTGTAGAAAGAGACAATGCCATAAACCCTGGTTTAACGTTGATTGCCGTACAGCAAAACGTGAATTGAGCCTCTGGATGAAAGCCAACCTCAACTCACACGGCGCTAAACATCAGAAAAATAAACTAAAAAATTTTTTAAAAAAAGAAAAAACTTTTCTAAGAAATTGCAAAAGCTTAACATAAGTGTGCGCTTGCTAAGGTGGATGTGCCTTTGTTCTGGAAAAAGTACCAGCCAAAGGTGCCCATTATGGACAAGATCAGTGCAGCTACGCTTTTGGAGGGCTTTCGCACGTTAGTTGGCCAGTCTCCGCCACCCATACAATTACGGACTGATCATTCAGCTCAGGTGACTGAATCTCCACCTAGCCACACCTTGAACGCAAATATCACACTTGCTGAGCTGCTTCAGGCGTTGAAAAAGTTACAAAGGAATAAGGTTGTCGGTTTGGATGGTATGAAAGCTGAATTCATTTTGGATGTGAGAAAATTGTTACACATGCCACTATTGACAGCGTTCAATTACTTTCTGGCGTAGGGCTTTCCAAAAGCCCTTACCACTAGGGTGGTCCACATGTTCTTTAAAGGGGGCGATGCTTCTAAATTTGACAACTACAGGGGGATAACGGTTGGGCCTGTCTTAGCAAAGTTGTTCACTATGATCCTTGACAAAAGGCTGAGCGAATGGGCTGAACAACATGGGCTACGTGCCAAGGGTCAAGTTGGGTTTCACAAAGATTACCACACTATTGACCAACTTTTCATATTATGAACTTTGATAGAACAGAGCAAGGCAAAAAAGAAGCCACTCTATTGTTGCTTTATGGACTTAAAAAAGGTGTTTGATACTGTGCCGCGTGAAGCGTTGTGGCAAGTGTTGGTTGGCCTTGGGGTGAAGGGACACTTCTTGTGATGCCTACAAGCAATGTATGTCAAGGATACCATACACATCAACCACCCAAGCGAGGGTGTCACCTCCAGTTTCAGATGCCAACAAGGTGTGAAACAAGGTTGTCCTCTCAACCCCCTATTGTTTGGGCTATATTTTGATGCCATAGAGGGGCGTTTAAACGGCAGAGAATGCGATGCACTGACCTTAACAAATGTGCACGTATGGTTGTTACTTTTTGCAGATGACCTTGCTTTAACATCGGAGTCAGAGGTGGGACTGCAACAATAGTTAAACGCACTCTAGCAGTTTTGTGCTGAACGTGGATTTACAATGAACATAAAAAAAATAAAAGTCATGGTGTTTAATTCTGTTGACCCATGCCAAAAGTTTGTGTTTGAAGGTGACATTATTAAGCGTGTGCAAACCTTCAATCACTTGGGGATCTTACTCAAGACCACCCCGAACCTGGATAGTGTAGTGGAACATTTAGCAGTTGCCAATAGGCGTTTGCTATTCGCACTGAACCGCCGCTGTGCAAAACTATGTATTATGGACATTAAGTTACGTTATGACCTCTTCAACATGTTGGTGCGTTCCACAGCAAGTTACACCTGTGAGATTTGGGTGGACTCCAAGAAAATAGAAGCTATTGAAGTAATGTATCGAAGGTTCTTCAAGTCCCTATTTGGGGTGCGGAAAACAACCAACACATCCATTGTGCTGGCAGAATTTGGAAAATTCCCCTTTGAACACTTTGCATGGGGATAAACATTGATGTCCTATAATCATGTGAGCACGGTCACTAAAGACTGCATTTTAGGAAAGGCATGGGAAGCCCAGCTCGCTATGCTTGTTGTGGGAAAGAAATGTTGGGCTAGATCCGTGAAAAAATGGCTACTCCAGAATCAGCCCCAAGAGGTGGCATGTTTTCTGCCTTCAGCTCAATCACCATTGGAAATGACACTTTAACTTGCAACAACCCATGCACTCCAAGTGGGGACTACCAAACTACCGTTGGGAACAGTTCCTAGGTCAACGCACATACATCCGACCTGTTTAGCAAGGTTAGTGCAGCCAATTGGTGGTAGATCTATGACGAGAGGGCCGATCAACCAGGAGGTTGGGATCCCACCCCCTCCAGGTTTTCCCCACACAATGTTGAATGTAAAAAGGGTGAAGGATAATATGCAATTGGCTTTCATTGAAAAGTTTTTTACCAACTGCGAAATTAGGACCAACATGCAAACAAGATATTTGCTATTCAAGGGTATGTCGTACGAAAGCGAAAGATACTTGTGTGACATCAATTGTGTTCAGCTGTGGAAAGCTCTAGCTCGGTTTCGATGTGGCAACACGCAGCTTGAGGCAGTGCTAGGTGCGTGGAAAGGCATGCCATATGCAGAGAGGTTTTGTCGAGGTTGCGACTTGGGGAAGGTAGAGGATGAAGAGCACTTGCTCCTTATCTATCCAAATACACAGAAAGTTAGGGAACGCTTTTGTTCGACCCTACCCCTCACCCACACAAACACTCTTGCTGAACTCATGCAGACTACGAACACGATCACCCTAGCCAAATTTGTGGCATGCTGCCAGTTTCAGAGGACAATCTATCTTCCATGATCTACCTTTCGTCTAATGGACTCTCTGGTCCCAAACGGACGTAAAATTGTAAATAGTAAATAGTGTAAAATCAAGTGATTTTGCTAATTTTTGGGGGAAATTTTTGTAAAAAATTTCATACAACAATATTGAAGGAAGAAAAACCCAACCCTCAATTCATTTATATTTTCCACAATGGATTTTTAACATTTTCATATTACCCAGATATGGTAGGTAAAAGTTATCATCAAATGAAGTAAAATGTGTAGTTACTAATATTTGACTTACAAGATATATATGTACTAGGCATATATATCCTCATCCTGCAAAGCTGTAGTTATTATCAAAGGACATCAAACTGTGTACTTAATACTACTGTTCCAATTCCTGAATCCTTCATATCCTAGGCTTATACATTTATTAGATGCTCTCAATTGAGGTTAGCTAGGGAGCAAGAACCCAATGAAAAAGAGTCCTTTTCAAATCCAACTCATTCCATGTTCTACTTTGTGCATTTGTGGCCTCAGTTTAGAATCCTAGTTTGATCATATTAAAAATCCTCTATGAGAATTCTTTACAACAAGCATGCACAATACACCTTCTGTTGTGTATTTGTAATAATAATGCAATGGTTTAGACTGGAGATCAATTCTCAACAAATTCACCAAATGTTCTATAAAAACCTTCTCTTTTTTGTGTCTAGACCTTTGGCAAATTTATTTTGTGCTGAACATCAGTTGCAGGTATGGTATAATGTTTATTTTGCAACTTTTCTCAATGCCCCACTAAAATGTAGCATAATTTGACCCCAGTTTCTTTTGCCTTTGGACCTGTGCATATATAAAGGTTACATACACACTATTCTCTCCTTTGTGCCGTCAAAGAAACATGTTTTGACTTTGAGAAAAATATGAGTTTGATTCATAGTTCAAAATGTTTGGTGCATGTGGTGACATCAAATGATTTGCACACCACACCAATCTTCATTGTTCTACATTGTCTCAAACTGGGATGTTCCAATTTGAGAAGAATGTCATGTAAGAGTCAAATGGAGATGTGATGGTGTTGAGGACAACAGCAAGTTTCATTAGCCTCCAGTTCAGGTTTACTACAAAGATGGGTTAGTAGCTCGACATATGTTGTTAGAGTCTTGCATGCCATCCAGAAACTAGAGACAGGAGAAAACAAACAGCAGGGGATTCTGCCTACAGTGGGAAGATGCGCACTGTATGTATGGAGTTGCTGAAAGCTTTGTGAACTGAAAACCACAGTTTGGGAAAACCAACCTTTTGCAAACCTGAAATCCAGCCTGCATAGCCCATTTAGGGTTTGATGTGGTGGAAAAATTCTTTGTTGGATTTGAGGCTCCAGAACAGACTTTTTTTGTCCTGGGCAGTTTCCTCTTTGCGAAACTGCAACTCAGGATGATGATACAGATGATGGTCCTGATGCAGTGGCCCACAATTGAAGCTGCTGCTCACACAACAAGTTCAGAAGGTACATTGTAAAGACTTAGCATAGTTTTTGATGCATATGCACCACTTGTGCACAGAATACTGTGCAGGCTGCTGCAAAGGAAAGTGGGTGTTACCAATGGCCATATTCTTAGATAACAGCAGCAGGTGCAAATGGGTTCGATACAGATGTGGTTGCTAGGCAAGCCTGACTGCAGGAAGACAATGAAGAGGTACTTACAACCATCCCTTCTTTCAACCTCAGAACTCATTGGTTTTATTATTATTCTGTAATATATAACCATTTTATCTTCTCAAAGCATCTGAAATTCTTCTAATCCCTTTGGGTGTGAGGTTTTCTACAAGAAACTGCCTGACAAAACACAGGTAGTAGCTGACAACTGTTTTTTTAATTATTGAAAGCTATAAATCATGAATTGCCTGGCAGTTGGAACTAATGCAAAACTTGAAAAGGTTGATGGACAGGCCTCCACCAAAGAATGCGGTCAAATGTAATTAAATCTGCTGCTAATGGGACGGAGTGTCATGTTCTTCTGATGTTAAGCTGGTTACCCCGCAAAGAGTTTTTTGTTCAGTGCTTGTAGAACAAATCTTTGACCAGTTCTGACAATTTTGTTATTGCATGCTCCCACACCCCACCCACCCAACACAAAGACCTTGAACACCATGGATATTGAGTGCCACAGTTGGTGTGAAATCTACTGTTGAAAAGGTAGGTTGTCCTTCTTGATGCTGCTGCTGTTTTTCCCCTCCTCATTTATCACTTCTGATGCCACCAGTGCACACCTTGTGAATCAAAATCCAACAAAAAAACTGTCTCAATTCAATATCTTTGCAATTTTTTAGGATATCTTTCTTTTCAGGTGGGTTTGGTTCAAGTTCCTGTCATGGGTCCAGCAGCAGCTCTGTATCTAGATTTCACTTCTTTCTGCACATAACTAACAGTGGGTTTTGGACTAAAACAGAAGGGAACACAATTGCTCTTTCTCTTCTGACTCTGAATCGCCCATTACTTGCAACTCCAGATTGTTTCTTCATACAGAGCTCATAACCCAATGTACAAATTCTAGTTTCGTGTTTTGTTCAAAACATTTGTGCTCAATCTCTCTCTCCAAACTCGATGAAGTCATGAGTGTCATGGGATGGCAATCCTTTTTTGGCATTATATAGTCTTTATGGGCTCTTTTCCCTAAACCTTAAACCCATGGCAATGCTTTAAGGCTCTCTTCCCTAAACCCCAAACCCAAAACCCAACACTGTTGTATGGACTGAAAATTGAGTCAGAATATTGTGTTTTCACCTTGTTGCTCCAACTGAGTTGCAAAGGGATTTGATGAACTATGTTCACCCTAGTGCCACCCATTGGGTGGCAATATAAACCCACAGACAGACTATGGAACGGAGACTTCCTCTTGCGAGAATCAGTTGGGATTTCAACAGACATGGCAACTATTCTTTTCTTCTCTGTACACACATGTGCATGATCTTTTCTTTAGGATCTGTTTTATATGTGCCTTTTTCTTAATTTAAGAAGTTGCAAAAATTATTTCTTTGTTTTAGTACCCAAAAGCTCCTTCACCTTTCATGAATAGACCCAAGAGCTCATGTGGTGTTGTGGATGGTGGAAAATCTTCAGCTCGCATAGCAAACGGTCGAACAAGCTTCTCCAACTGATCCAAAGTTACGTATCGTCCGTCCTCCTGTAATGTCACAGCCAGTAGTACAGGAAGAGTATGGTCTCGGTTCCGAGGAGTTGCCTGCCACCCATGACAGCATCATCTCAAACTGACTGTCGATTATTTCCGCTTTGAAAATGAACACTTGTGTTTTTTAAGCTTTTGACTCAAAATCTTGCACTTGTTATGGTATGTGCTAATGAATTGAGACCAAAAAAACAAAGAGCAGGTCAGTACCTCAAGAGGACTAAGAGCAGCTCCATTACTGAACATTAGCTCAATCCGGAACGTTTTTGGGTCTTCCAATAGCACCTATATACCATACAACCACAACCCTCTTGTAACATCAAATTCGTCAGGAACTTTTCGTGAAGATGAAATTAATCACATGTTTAGAATGACTGCTCCATTTGCGTATCTACTTCTTTTAAATGATTGAAATGTTTTGCAGAAAAGTGCAAAGGAAGTTCAATGGTGAAGTTGGGTTTCGGAGAAATTGATTTTTGTACCGCAGTATTCTCAAACATTCGCAGGACTATATGAGTCAAGTAGTCAAGCTCCTTGATTTCAGATATACATTGTAGCCCTTCATTCAAAACCAGTCCAGGTTTGCCTTTCAATGAGTCATCCAAATGACAATACCACAATATATTGATCAAGGAGTGTATGTGGGACTCCTGCAAGAATCCAGACACAGCCAAAGTTAGTCAACCATGACATATTGGTGACCATAAAAAACAAAGTTTTCTGTTTGCAGCATTACCTACCAGTCATGACCTACCAAATTGCTTTGTAACCTACCAATGGGTACAACAACAGAGTAAGGATGAGGACCACTTACAGATGTGAAGTAAAGCCGAGTACGAACATGCCTCTCAGGAGTTCTGACATTTGCATACCTATTAAGAACCATTGTCCAGTTCATTAGCATCCAACTCCATAACATCCATACAATGTCCAGTTGTGATGTTCTTATGGAACTTCCCACAATTCCCACAAGTGCGACATATGTCAATGGGCACATGAGGATGAGAACTGATCAAGCAATGATCATGCAAAGTCTCCGTCAAATAAACAATGTCCTGAAATCCACAAGACCCTTTAGAAGATTTATGAATGTACAACTGAGATCTTAGGTTTAGGACAACATACTTGGGATCCAAATGATACTGGGTCTCTTTTTCGGTATCATCAACAGTCACATTTTCAGCAGCACTTTGTTGTCGCCTGCTTCCTACTCTTGGACTGTCTTTGCTGCCATCAAGTTTTTTCGGACTACATAGCATTGCAGCAGCTGCATCATCATTCTCCTCATCAATTTTCTTCAGTTCCAACACTCTTAACGTCTCCTCTTTGGTGTTCTGGAGGTCAATTAGTATCTTACCCATCAACCAGTGTGCAATCTGGAACATTGAACATTGGCATACCATTTACCTCAAAGGTGTACAAACTTTGACCAGTTTGGATAGAAAAGTTTTTTAAAATAAAAATTTGGAAAAATCCTAAACTCTAAACCCTAAATCCATGAAATCACAGTGCAAGGAACAATCGAATTGAATAGGAAAAGTACCTTTCCACCTATGATTAGTTTGTGCTTAGGGTTGATACCATACTCATTTGGAATAACCCCATCTGCCAATACCTGTCCACCACAAAATCACCTCAACCATAACTAAACCAGAGGAAAAAAGAAGGTACCCAGAGTTCTAAAAACTGCCTCTTCATTCGCTACAAAATTGGAATCCACAAAATTCAAATAAGTAGCAGGAGGAAATGAGTATTTTCAAAAGAAGAAAAAAACATCACCTTGGCCATTTTGTAGAGTTCATCTAGACCCTTGATTTTCAAATGTGCATTGTGTAGAAGATCATATCTGGCATCCACAGGCATGATGGAAATGCAAAGGAAATGATTTGAGCATCATCAGAGAGCTCAAAGAGAGAGTAGCCTAGTCTCTCCCGTCAGTCATCAAAGAATCAAGAACAAACTGGCAAAGTGTAACCAAATGGGTACATGGGAACTGTGAAGAAAAAAACAGAGGCTTGAGAAGATCATGAGTTGAAGATTTGGCCTTACTTGGCAGAATCATAAATGTCAGCAACTTTGCTTATATCATAGCGGCTGAATTCACAAATACCCCCCTATCCCACACACAAACCAAAGACTCATGGTTACAGCATGGTTGCAACATCACTGCACTAGATTAGTAAATAAAGGATTAAGATAAATAAATAAGTTGCAATATGATGGCCCACAACAATCAAGTCAGTTTTCAAGTCAAACTAAAAATGGGGATTAAGCTAAGTACATAAGCTACTGAAGTACATAAGCTACCTGAGTAATTGGTCGGCAGCACTGGCTAGAGCCATGTTGGGTATAATTTTTCTTTGCTTGAACAACAAGGGCATGTATGTGTGCAGCAGGTCCATTTTTTTTGCTGCAATTCTGGAGCTTCAATTTTTCAAGGTTGATTCCTAATTTGCTTACTTGTATGAGTTTTTCACAAAACTCCATCCATTGACATCACAAACATACGATCGTCCTTCTGACAGGAGAAGATCAAACCCACAAACCTGTCATCATTGCCCAACAACACACCACCAACTTTGACTCAAGAAGATCATAGCCAAAACAAAATACAAACCAAGTGCTGAATGGATACAATAATTGATCACAAAAAATGGGTATCCACAATGAGTTGATGAAATCACTACTGCAATGTCTCTCTCCTTCACAATCAATATGTCGGTCGTCTTGATCAACGAGCAAGCTCACCGCTTGGCCAAACGCCATGCAGACTTCACGAGCCATTTGTTTCTCAACTGGTGTCAACAGTACCGGATACCTCACCTGAAAGCAAAGGAACACACATGACCCAAGGGAGGGAGGAATCTTTCCTCTCAGTTGGGGCGCTACTCAGATTGAAAAGCTTCAAGCTTGGAGACCAAAGATTCATGAACACATTCGGATTCATCAGGAGTAAAATTATTGCAAGAGATTCACACTCACAAAGTCTTTAGGAATTTGATGAATGTGCCAAACACACCTCTTCCCATCTGCAACCCTCATGACAACACCATCAACAACTGGAGACTTGCGAGCTTCAGCATGCGCATATTCTGGACCCACTGTGTAGACCTGCAGGCAGCAGGCGTCATTTAACACCTCCACCCATCCATCATCTTCCCTCTTGAATGAAACTTCCTTCCTCAAACATCATCTAAACCTAGAGACAGAGATTTGTAGAATGAACTAGTGCCAGGAGTGTATTATTATTGTTTGACAGGAAGACTTGCTGTGCCTGACCTTAACATCTGTGCCACCTGTGGGCATGAACTCCTCATAGATGTATGAACCTTCTCGCCGCACTCTTCGTAACTCTGGATGAAACTCACTTGACCGATTTCCCACCTTAAAAAAACAACCCACATCTCAATCAACAACCTCGGTTACTTCTTCTTCATACATAAAGAAGAACGAGAACATGAATTCAGTGTAGAATGATGAATGTTCAAACCAATTGTCTCTAACCTTCCGGAAGAGATCCTTTCTGCCACCACCAGCAGAACTCGGGTAGTATATCATAACATTGTGATCATCTCCTGGCACATTGTATGAAAATCTCTATATCAGTTTGTCCACCAACAGTGATGCATGAATTACTTTGTTGTCTCACTTGAATAACTTAGATTGTGAACTAGAAGAAGAAGTTCACCATCCACAGGTTTCTCTACAAATGGCTGCATGATCCGCTTGCCATGAATCTCAACCTCCTCCACCATGTCTTCCTCCTCCACCAAATAATCCACATGTTGGTAAGGAAAGTCGCGGTTGACTGTGGCATAGGGGGGAACAGGAATCCCAAACTCCTCAAGAAGCTGTAAGGTAGAGTAGATAGATCAGACAGACAGAGAGACAGAAGATCATGAGCTAAATTGACACTGGTGCCACAACAATAGTGCTCAAAAAACCAATGATACATACCGCCACTATTTTTTCATCTTCAAAAACATTCTCCGTGTCCCAAAAATAAAACCCCAAGTCAACAAATATGTATATCACAAGGACCGCAAGCAACATTTGTTTCCAGCGCAAACCAACCAAACAAACAAATTTTTCAAAGCACTTGCTTTTGGCTTTTTCCCTGTGATACCCAATGGGTATCCTCCAGGTAGCACAGGTAAAATTTAAAAACTAAAATCCACCCAGTGCTTTGCTCTCAGTAAAGCCTGAAGGTTGCGGCCTCAGCCTTTATCCTAAACAAATAAATGCCAGGATTGCAAATTGCAGAACAGCTACTGCATGATTAGGACTCTACTCGATCCAAGAGATGACTTTACGATGTTTACCTGGTGTGATCTGTGTAGTGGAATAAAGACCCACAGACTAGCAAACAAAGTTTTGGAAGAATCAGTTGGGCTTTCAGTAAATATTCTTGTTCTCTGTGCATGTGTGTGTTTTTATAGGATTTGATATGGTATTTTATAGAATTCGGTCCACGTTCATGCATTAATTGACAAGTGCAAAAAGAATTTCTGTAATATCCCAAAAACCTGCTACTAAAAACTGAATCAAAGTCTCTTTTTCTCCCTGAACCCTAAGATCTTAGGAGTAACAGGCACTTAGAATGCACATTTGAGGGCTTGGAACCCACAACCAGTTGCAAACTGGTAATGAGGCAAAGCAACAACTATGGCTATTGCATATCAACAAGAATCAAGCCTGGCAAGTTGCTAAAAAATCAAACTGTATTCAAGTTCGGATCTGGAGGTCAAGCTTTACCTCTTGAACATGAACTGCAATCCAGATTGCTTCACAACTGAGAAGCAGGACAAGGAGGGCTGGAGAGGAGGACAGAGGAGAACATTCACAGTAAACATTAGGGCTGGACTGCAAGAGAATTAGGGTCCCAATGTTAGTCAGTTGTAAGAAATGGCACCAGATGACCAGCGGTTATCATGACAGTTCATTAGGATATACAACCATGGATTTTCTCCAAAAAAATTCAAATAACCGGATTTTGCCAGACACCCCCACAACCCTTAAAAGCATCGACGAAGCGGTCCTGATACATAACCGCAGTTCTCAGAAAACCAAGAACCGAATCTGATATATAACCGCAGTTCTCACAAAAATCTAGGAACCTGTCAAAATTCTGATACTTTCCCTGTTATTCCCTGAAAACCCCAGGTTCTTTTTAGGGTTTAGAGGTTTCTCCATTACGTAACAACCTCGGAGAGAATTCTTGTTGTAATTATAGTGCAGATTACATTTAGTAATCAGGCTTCAAAAAACAGCCCCAGGGCAGATGGCGTGAGATTGTAAGATCCCTAGGGCACAGGACGTAAGCCAATAAGATTTTGAAAGGGACTTTTTAAAAGAGAAAACCATTCATTACGTTCGTTGTTACTCAGGTCCTTACCCTGCTGTCAGGGAATTACTACGTGGACCTCGCTCGCCGCCCTGGGTGCTTATACTGTAATTCCCTGATAGCAAGGTCTTACCCTATACAACAGAATTCCAAAAACCTGAACTGAAGGTTCTTCAATTCTTAAAATTTTCAGAAGTTCTGGAATCTTTGATTTCTAGATTTCATAAAACCAGAAACCGGAGATAATTTGGAAAATTCAAATAACCGACCAAACCTGGTTCTCATCTGGTTACCGAGGAGAATTACCCACAGTTTCAGGGACCCAAAGAAGCACATGGGAACCCAAAAGAGGTTGTTAGAAGTGACAGAGATTTGTGAAAAACCCTTGGGGGTTTTCTTGTTTGTTGAGGAACTGCAGAACCTCTCAGGACTGCCCTCCAGAAACAAAAGCGTTTGTAGACAGGACCAAAGGGCATATAGTGTTTGTCCACTTTGAAGCTTCAATATTTAAGCTCGAAGTAGCTAGATTGTGTGATTGAGATACAACGCTCCCCTGCATCGCATTAGGCATGAAAATTTATTCGAGACCACCAAAACAAAACAATTTCGGGATTTTGTAGACCTGGCAGCAACTCTATTGAAGATGAGAGCCGATGCTGCAAATAGGCATCAGATCAGCTTGGTAGATTCTTCAGCGTTCCTGACGTTGGAACCGAATTCGGAATGGAATTGTGAAGCTAATCCTGCACAAAATTACTGATCAGATGCATGCCAGTTAGTTACAGATCAACTGATTAAACCAACTAGATCGTCGATACTCCATCTGCAAGCTCAACTCATATATTTGTACAATAGTATGCTGCCTTCGGCTAAGCACACAGGCCGCCTGACTCAGGTCTATTCAAGAGATTTTCAAATTGCCTTCAAGTTCATCAGTTATTCCACTTTTATATTCTCCTCATCTTGGAATGCATCCCCGCCTTCTGTAGTTCCTGCAAATTAAGACAATCCAGTAGCAATACCATTAAAAAACAAATTATGTGCTCATATGACAGCAGGCATAGGGGGGACGCACAAGAACCTGATCTGGTTCACTTGGTTGGTTTGCCTGAAAGGGTGGGGGGTAATTGACACTGTGTGATCATGTGCAGGACACCAATGACCCGACCATCATGCATGCGACATATTTGGTACAATCCCAATCTCTGGAATTTTACAATTTCTCAAATCTAGTAATCGATCACAGAAACATAGTATCTCAAGTGTTTAGTCGAGCACTTATCCATGATTTCTACAATCCTTGATGATACACGTGATGATGCATTGGCTTCGACTACGACTGCCTGCAACTGAGCGTCATGGGGAGGGATGACAATCGGCTCCTGCCCAAGTGCAAGAAACTCTCGAGTGAGCTTCCTAAGATATCCGTGGAGTTTCACCAATTCTGTTGTCAGTCAAACTAAGAGCACAAGACTGAGAAACCCAGGATCAGTACTTCCGCATGTGGATCATCAACATGGAACTGCTGGCTTGGAATTAGTAGCTCGAGCTCATGGCTGGATCTGGTCAGTGGTGCCATGAGTTGACCTGGGGGATGTGATCGCGAGTTGGGTGGAGACTTCAGTTTTCAGCTGCAGCAGATGATCAGTGGTACTGAAGGTCCTGCAACAAACAAATCACTACTATTATATTAGAACTGTAGTCACAAACGAAGCCCTTGATCAATGAAGAGAAAGTTGCAGTGCAAGACAGTACTGATACATGCAGGAGAGATGAAACATTGAAAGTGAGGTGATCAAAGACTTGATCACAACCTGTCAACTCAACCCTTTTATACGTCCCATGATCCACAGACATTCATTCAGGTTCATCTCAAGGACGAGCCGCCCTTCAGGTATGTGGGGAGAGGGAGGGCGCTTGGAGGAATCAAACAAAATCAGGGAGTTGAGAAGAAGGACCTGCCGGCCGGTTTTTTGCCCAGCAGTGTCGTGTCTCGAACCCAATCCATGTCTTGCACAATTCTCTCTTGTGATTGCCTTAGACACACGACTCTCCTCTGTGGGCGAAAAGCCTGGCCAGCAAGTTCTTAGCAACTCCCTGATTTTGTTTTATTCCTCCAACGCCGCCCTCCCACATTATTTGAAATCTGCATACTTTCAAACAAGTGGCTCGTCACATAATGGCTCTGCCCTTTAAATGGAGTCCAAAAGGATCATAAATATTCAACATACTAAATTGGAAACACATGATGGTAAGCATGGTGAACAAGAACTGGATCCTTCAGTTATGCTGGAATTTTTTCTATAGTGGACTCCACATGACCCTAAAATGTAGGGATACCAAACTTTGACCCGTTTCTGGATGCATCGCAATGTCTCTTCCCTGAAGAGCAGAGCCAATAAAAACATAGTAAAATTTACATTAGATGCATAAGTTGCTACTTGTTACAATATAAAAAATTTCACTAGTGTTAAAAATAAGCTCTCAAAAAATAAAAAACGAGTCACCTAATCATGGGCAAAATGCCCAATTGTGCAAGCATGAAAATTTATCCTGAATAGGGTCCCCTCCAAGTACACTCAAAAACCATTTGGAGCAGGTATTTAGAGCAGCTCCACTGATACTCAATATGTGACCCTGCAAAAATATTTCTCTCATCCAAAACTAGTTATTTACTTTTTTTGAACCCCAGCTATAACAACTAAAACTAGGACTGCAAAGAGGTAGGGACTGCTACCCACACTACCTGAGAAGATTTGGCATTAAAGATAGAGAACTACAGTGACAACTTCTAGAAGAGGACCTCGATCCTCTGCAGCTTCACCAAGACCAAAGCCACTCAAAGAAAAACCTGCAAAACCACATACTCTGTCACTTACTGTTTATTTCAAAGTGGCTGCTCACAACCTCATCAGAAGATTCGTTAAGAAAAAATTCTCTTGATTTTAAGGATTTGACAACTCTTCCACACAGAATTAGCCAGTTGGGGTTCATGCACTGAAACAGAACTCAGAATGTGGCTTCACAGCTTGGAAAGTGATACAACAGTTCATGACAAGGAGCAATATACCATGCTTAGATATTTTGGCAAATATTGGAAAGGAAGAATGAAGCAGGCTTGTTCCCTTGTTGCTTATATTATGGTAGACAAAAAGCAAGTAGTGCATTACTTGCTACGTTGTGAGTTGCCCTTTGCTGAGCAGAATGTGCTCGCTGCTCAACACTGCTTCCTCCAACCACAACACCCAGACACCCCATGTCCTGCTCTGCCCAGACTATGAATCACATCAATTGGTTTCAATATAACCAGAATAGGTCATGATCTAAACCAATTTCATGTTGGTTTGTTACAAAGTCATGCAAGATAAAAGGCTCTGAAGGAGTAAAGCAAAGTAATATGACATACAGTTGACAGAGAAAGGCAATGGTCCAGCCATTGTAAGGTGCAACCAACTGACATGCGGTTTCACTTTTCCATCATCCATGCAGGAACCTCATCAGCTAAGCCAGCCCATAAATTAGGTTTGCATGTATTGCTGACTTCCATGTACTTGACAGGCCCAACCTGCAACATATTCACCCATATGAGAGAGTAAGTACTTAAACCAACAGCAAGACTTGTAGAGCACAAACTTTACTATGTCCCTCTTCTTTAAACCATTAAACCCTTGTGTAACTTGGGATGGTGGCACTGCAATGCCTTCTAACCTTGAGAATCTCAACCAGTTCATCAGGTAAACCATAAGGACAAGAAACATTCTTAAATAATAATTGCCTTCATAAATCTAGTCTCTGAAGGAAATAAACGTCTCAAATAAAGAAGATATGCACCTGACATTAATGGAGTTGGAGAGAGGGGGAAAAAGATCTTCCTACAATTTAGTGACCAAAAAGGTCTTGAGAGAGGCCCCAAGCTTGGTGGTCCCCTATCCATCTGATTCATCCATGATCGAGTCCCGCCCAATTGCGATCAATCCGTGCTCAGGTAAACACAACATCTTATGCAAGCTTCCCACCTCCGCAGCCGCCTCTGGAAGTGGACTGTCCAAACTGCAACTAGAGTGTTAAGAAGACCCATCTTTAGTCTCCACCAGTTTTGAAATTAGCAACACAACCACCAACAACTCCTTTCAACTAAATCCAAACTGAAAAAAGTTGGAAGCTTGTTATCAAAGACAAATAAGCCAAACCCACCTCTCTAGTAGTGCAAATTCCACAAGCATGATCAACAATGTCCAACAAAGATGCCTTCTGTGAAGACCACAAAATGTAAATAGCAGGAACAGCACCAAACAGGAGCATGATATCATCACAAATTTGGAAGCAACACAAGGTCTGCCTATCAGCAAAAAGTGGAGTCGAAAAAAGTTGACCAAACTTTTGAATCCACAAAATTGGAAAAGAAAAAACCCTTCTTCCCATGGATGATCACCACTTTGGCTATAACCAAAAATTCCTGGAAAAAGCACTGCCTCTGACAGCTCTGTCCTTCCTCTCACGAACCACACACATCAAAATTTGTAACTTAGTCGAAATCTAGTAGCGGGAGGAATAGGAACCTGAAATCCCTATGGAAAGAGGGTATGAGTTGGAAATCCCTGTGAGATAATCATAGGGATTCAAAGCTTTTCCTCCTAGGGATTCTAACTTCCCCTCCTTTTGGCCGAGCATAATATTTCGTGCATTTTAGGTCGAAAATTGACAAAATCACCTCAGTATTATCATACTCATTGAGCAATATCCTACAATACCAAAAGTGTGCCACGATTCCCCTAATTTTTTAAGTTTTGATTTTATTATATTTTAATTACAAAACTGTTCAATATTCCTTATCTCCTGCACCATAGGTCTAAACGTTACGAAACCACCTCGTGCTGTACTCATTGAGGGTTTTCCAAAGGTACCAAGAATATGATTGGGGGGGTGGAGGGGGGCAGGTGGAACCTTAAGGACATTTCAAGGTGAAGAACAGCCAAATAACAGATTTCTTTTGGAAAAATCCTACAAAGTTCAAAGTTACCATATTTTTATGGGGGAAAAAAAAACAAAACTCTCCAGAATTAGGAAACAAGTTCCAACATGTGCCAACACATTAGCAAGGAATTCTAATTCGTTCCAAATTTGGTTAAGACTTCTATCACCAACCCACTTAGTTCACAAAACTGAGAAAAAGAAACCCTGATTCCAAGAGGTTGGGTCACTTTGTATTCTCTATTTCTAAATACAAGCAGTCGTTCCATCTAGTAGGTATAGCCTACATGTGATATATCGTATATGCACCAAGTATAACATGAAATGAAAAACATAGAAATTTGTGTATTGGAAAATTACTGGTGTAATCTGATTTTCTTCTTTTGAAAAAAATTTAACACACTGTCCAAACTCCAGAAATGTCTAGAATTATAGCAAACATTTATGTATGTTTTGCAGGGGTTTTCTTCTTGAGAAAATATTCATAAATTTTTGCGTAGCCCAGGTTCAACTCAATTTTCAACTCATATGCAATAATTCGTTTGACAGATTTTTGTCTCATCTGTATTTCTAGTCATTGTATATGAACAATATATACATGTGCTAGAGTTATAAGCCTTCGCGTGACTGGGATCTGTGCAAGGACAACATTTTTGAAAATGCCAGTTCTTGTTCATGATCTATTCGACGTTTGTCTCCTCGCCGTTTGCATCCGTTTCTCCAATTCCTGCAAAGACAATTACCCAGAGACACCATTAGAAACGAATTCAGGGAGACCCACAAGAATCTTTGATTGGTAAGTCTCAGATCGGGGGCTAGTGATTCTACACACTCACATGTGGACGTCCATTACGCGGCCTACATCATGCGACATTCTAGTGTAATCCGAATCAGCTAGCTGTGGACTATATAACAATCTTCTTCGTTATCTTCTCCAGCTGTGAAATGGATCATAGTAACTATTCAGTACTCACCCATGATTTCTATAGTCGTTGATTCGACTGCCTGTAACTGAGCATCACGGGGAGGGATGATAATTGGCTCCCGCCCACGTGCAGCAAAATCTCGAGTAAGCAGCAGAAGATACCGGAGGAGTTTTACCAACTCTTTTGCCAGTCGCACTAAGAGCGCGAGACTGAGGAAAACCAAGATCAGAACTTCCGCATGTGGATCATAAACGAACTGCGGGCTTGGATTTAGCAGCTGGAGGTCATGGCTGGAGCTGGTCACGGGTGCCATGAGTCGAGGAGGACGTGATCCCGAGCTGGGTGGAGACTTCATAATCAATTTGTGAACAGCAGCAGATGATCGACAGTAGTGCTGCAGAACCTCCCCTCCTCCTGCAGCTTGTCCTGCAACAGAAAACAAAGCTCACTGGTGTAGACGTCGTTGTAGCCACAAAAGAAGCCTTGAAGATGAAGAAGTTAAAGCAGAATGAAGCATGAGGAAGTATGCTTGTTCTATTTGTAGACCTTAGGGAAGGTTCGTAGATTGATCTTTTTGGGGAAATGATGTACTCAGAATCCCGGGGTCCCAACATAGGGTGGGTGAAGTTTTGAACTACTAGGGTTCAGAACCATCACGGGTGAAGTTTTGACTATAGTCTACAGTCAAAACTTCGCCCGTGATGGTTCTGAACCTAGTAGTTCAAAACTTCGCCTACCCTATGTTGGGACCCAGGGATTCTACAGTAAAAACTTCTCCCGTGATGGTTCTGAACCTAGTAGTTCAAAACTTCGCCTACCCTATGTTGGGACCCAGGGATTCTACTGTAAAAACTTAACTCGTGATGGTTCTGAACCTAGTAGTTCAAAACTTCGCCCATCCTATGTTGGGACCCAGGGATTCTACTGTAAAAACTTAGCTCGTGATGGTTCTGAACCTAGTAGTTCAAAACTTCGCCCACCCTATGTTGGGACCCAGGGATTCTACTGTAAAAACTTAGCTCGTGATGGTTCTGAACCTAGTAGTTCAAAACTTCGCCCACCCTATGTTGGGACCCAGGGATTCTACTGTAAAAACTTAGCTCGTGATGGTTCTGAACCTAGTAGTTCAAAACTTCGCCCACCCTATGTTGGGACCCAGGGATTCTACTGTAAAAACTTAGCTCGCGATGGTTCTGAACCTAGTAGTTCAAAACTTCGCCCACCCTATGTTGGGACCCAGGGATTCTACTGTAAAAACTTAGCTCGTGATGGTTCTGAACCTAGTAGTTCAAAACTTCGCCCACCCTATGTTGGGACCCAGGGATTCTACTGTAAAAACTTAGCTCGTGATGGTTCTGAACCTAGTAGTTCAAAACTTCGCCCA
Organism: Sphagnum tenellum; assembly: GCA_963921925.1. Taxonomy (NCBI): domain Eukaryota; kingdom Viridiplantae; phylum Streptophyta; class Sphagnopsida; order Sphagnales; family Sphagnaceae; genus Sphagnum; species Sphagnum tenellum. Next base: position 15,668,682 of record OY998153.1, read on the forward strand.
CCCTATGTTGGGACCCAGGGATTCTGACTACATCATTTCCCCCAAAAAGATCAATCTACGAACCTTCCCTAGGGTCTACAAATAGAACAAGCATACTTCCTCATGTTTCCCCTTGCAAGTCCCTTTGCTTGCTTAGCTGAAGATCAATTTTCAGTTTATTCCTGCTCCAAGGCCTTACAACATAATATATGGTATGAAATAATCTTCAAGCATCCTGTCATGACTCCTGTACATAAAATGTAAATTTGTAGAGGCTTGAGCCCTAGGGTGGGGGCAATCTCAAAATAACCTACAGCCCTGCCCAGCTCAGCTCATCTCAGGAATATCCCCCACGTGTTAGCAGCCTCACTCAACTTGAAGCAGGGTTTCTTTAAGGATGTTGTCATGTAGTCAAAGTGGCGATCATCCAGAAATTAATTTAGCCAAATTTGGCTACATGTTAGATATGAAAGTGGAAAAAAAAAGAACGGTTTCTATGTTGTCTTGTGGCTACCTACTAGAAGTTAGCATAAAATTCTGATGATTTGAATTTTCTAGCTTCTTCGAAATCTGGTGAATTCTGGTCATTTTTTTCCATGAAAATTCCTTTGCATAGGTCGAAATTTGGGGAAAACTTGCCAGTAAAAGAAATGGTGACTCAAAGCATGAGGCAAAACCTTACAGTATGCCAAAACAAATCCAGACTCCCAGGGCATAGGGACCTTATGCCTAGTATTTGTGGGACAGGAGTGTCCGATTTTATGCCTACCTTAACCCTCCTCTTTTCTAGGAGGTCCATTTCAGGAGGTATACAAGGCCAGTGTGTTTTTGATTTTTTTATTTTTACAAATTCAAAAAACAATATTCCAATTTCGCAGTGTAGCAACAGAGGCCAGCTTCCCGGACAGATTTTGACTTAATTAGATGATGTGACTCCGGAGTTCAAATTATTTTTTCTTGCAACAAGCTGATTTGATTCGCCCATCACTAAAAAACTGAAAGTATGGAGGCTCTCCAAAATAGTAGGTTCTGTTTTGAAGTATAGAGTTGATCCCCTTTGGCGCACCTATATAGGTGAAAGGAGGACAACATTTGCCAAAACATATGGGAAAAAAGTTAGGTGCTATGAAGAACGTGTTGGGGAACACATTGGGGACTTGGGGAACATATTGAGAACCAATTGGGAACATGAAGGGAACATAGTGGGAACACATTGGGAACCGAGGAAAAATGAAAAAAAAATGCTCTCCCCCCCCCCCTTCAAAGGAAAAAAGGACAAAAGGAAAAAAAGCAAGGCACCTTGAGTCCATGCTTGGGCGCTCCCATTGGCTGCATAGCATTTCTCTTCCCAAAAGAGTTTGTCACCATTTTGGGCCTGGGCTTGTACCCCTTGCAAAGAACACTCTACCCCTTAAATAAGGAAGCTAGAGAAGAGACCTGTAACAACCACCACCCACAAGAAAATTTTGCGATTTAAAAAATTTTAAAAAAAATTCACCAAGAAAGTGAATCTGTGTTGCCAAATGACTATTTCAGGTCAATGATATATTTTTTAATTTTCTGATGCTGCATCAATGGCTAGCAGGTTTTTAGAACCTATGCAAATAATAAGAAAATTATTTTTCATAATGCTACCAAACTAAAATCAGAGTCCAAAATTGGTGAAAATTTTACAAAATATTTTTTGAAGTTTGATGATTGTTCCCAATCAAAGAGAGAATATTGTGACTGTATATGCTTTTTTTTAAAACATCTCGTATTTTGACAAATTTTCACACCCAAAATAATGATACTACACATAGGAAATTTTTGCAAGTGCTTTATTGTATTATATAAGCATTTACGTACCTTAAAGGTTACATGTGCCTAATGCACATGTGTGTGTGCATACAAACTACATTTCCAAAACCTCTTTATATACGACATTCCGCATGTATCCATCACAACCTTGGCCGTTGAAAATTTTGATGTTTGCACTATTTATGACCTGTGAAATAGCAACATACAGTTGACCATGGGAATAGACCGGAGACGGCAAATATATCCCAACGTTGTTGAATGTTTGACCTTGACTCTTGTTGATTGTGATCGCAAATGCCACTCAAATAGGAAATTGACGACGACGCTGAACAAATGGCTAATCAGTCCCGGAGGGGGACATGATGATGTGGGGTATGAACACACATGTGCCGACATTGTTCCTTGTGATGATCTCCGCTTCAATGACACATTGACCTAATCTCTTGACAATCAATTTCGTACCATTGCACAATCCTATTGATTGATTGAGATTGCATAACAAAAGGATTGGCATGCCCACTTTGAGTTCCAGTTCATGATTTTTGATGCCGCTAAATTGTAAAGTGTTTAGAAATTCCACCGGATACAATGAATCCATTGAAATTCCTGCAGCAACACTTGCACCTTCTTTTGTTGGAGTCAAAGAATTTGTGCTCAAGTACATGAGCGATTCTTCAGATAGCGATTCTAAAATTGCATTTTTGACTTCATCAACATCAATATTTTTGGGGGCTAGAATGTTACGTTGCATAAGATACATGGGATCTCCAGAGTGGCATCGGTGATTCGAATAGATGGTTCGGATTAATCTTCTTAAGTTGTAATCTTCTACTGGCATCCTCATATGGGATGGAATCTTGATCCAATCTAGATCGACACCTTCTTTTTCTGCAATGGCAGGAAGATTACCGTCTCCAACATTCAACACCCATCTGGCAAACTCTCGCTGCTCTTCAAAATTGGTCACCATGACTCGCATGTTGATATGAAGACGAAGAATTCTAACATGCTGCCAAAGATGCAATCGAGGCAAGGAAGCACTAACAATGTCTTCTTGTCCCCCCTTGGGAACAACAGGCAAGATCTATCGAAAATCCCCACCAAGGACCACAATTTTTCCACCAAAGATTTTCTCGGTTGCCTGTGCATCATCCAATTGCATCAAATCACGCAAGGTCTGATCAATAGCTTCGAAAGCTCAATGATGCATCATCGTGCCTCATCCCAAATGATTAGATCAATTTTACGCACCAACTTGGCCACTTTCATTTGTTATGTGATGTTGCAAGTTGATTCATCGTGCAGATCAATCGGAATCTTGAGTCTTGAATGGGCGGTTCTACCACCCAGAAGCAATAAAGATGCAATTCCTGATGAGGCAACTGCAAGCATAATTTTTCCTTGCCCTCGTAGATGGGACATAAGTGTTGTCCAAACAAATGTTTTGCCGATTCCACCACTGCCATACACAAAAAACAGTTTGCCCTTTTTGTTTGTCACGGCATTCAAAATAGTTTCATATGCGCTGTGCTGATCATCATTGAGCCTATCTTTTGCATTGTTTGCATCTGTCATCAATGAATGCCGATCATAGGTGAATTCTTCTTCCACCAATCAGTTTCCTCCATGAACAGAAGGGATGTAATTAGACTTCGAAAGCGTTAGAAAATCTTCCAAGCGATGTACATTGCGCATGAGAACCTGATTGATTTCATACAATGCACGATCCTTTAGCGCATCCTCAGAAAAGGTAACAATTGGATCAACACGCTCACAGCGTGTCATTACTTCAATGTCATCACTCAAAGCCTCCCAATGTGCATCCCATAGCTGTCTAGGTGACGCACTCCCAAGTCCCGAGTTGAACTCACTTTAGGGTTCAACTATGTGTAGTTACAGAAAGTTGGGATTTGGAAGGCGCTCCCGACTTCCAGCACTATAGAGGGGTAGAGGGGCGTGCTAGAAGTCCTGGGATTAGACTAGGAAGAGAGACTAGTAGATCAAGCTTAAATCTGCATCCAAAACAAACCACAAAGTGGTTAGTTCACATTCCAGGACACCCTTGGGTGTTGGGACAAGCCACGGGCACTTTGGACCACAAGACTCATCACGGCCCGGACTCGGGGGAAGCCACCACCTTCCCCCATATAGTATTCTTTGCAATGCTCCGCTAAGGCTACATCCAAATGGCTCTTTTTCCCGGGACTCCCAAGTTGGAGTCCCGAAATTATCCCAAAACTGTACCGGTTGGAGTCCCAAGACTTTGGGAGCTCATAACTCCCAACTGCCAAGTCTAATCGCAACAAGGTCTAAACCAAAGTTGTAGCCCTCGTCAAGATCTTTCCAACGCTGTGTTACACTCTCAATTCGAAGGTCAAAAAGAGGTCGATTCTTGACTTTTAGTGGTCGGGAGTCAAATTGTCAATTTGACTCCTGGCCCTTCTTTTGCCCATAACTTGGGCTACAGATGTCCAAATGACCAATACGAGGCCATTTTCGATATTTACGCTTCAAGACCTTTTCAATGACACCAAAAACGCCTTGTTGTTGAACTCTAAACATTTGGGAGTCCCGGAGGACTCCAAATCCCCAACTTTGGGAGTGTTGGGCTTCACCCCCACACTTGGCCAAACTGGGGTTGCGACACTAGGATTCGTGACCTCACAAAACATCAACATGGAGGCAAACATGTAATGTAGTTGTCGTCCTGAGGCTTAAACACCGGCTTCTTCCAAGGCTTGATCCCATTCATTGTCATCTGTAAATAAACCCACTACAATGCATGCATCTTTGAATGTGTCATGTTCTCTGCCATCCATTGTCCGCACATGCTCATAGGATGTGGCACCTTTGACGTAGTTCAACAACATTCGCAAATAATAACAGTCACCCGATGTCGGGTGTGCATAATACATGCGACCAATGGTAAAGCTTCTCTTGCGCATTGTCCATCGCTTCAATTTCCAATTCCACACCCATTGCTGAGGGAATTGATCGAACGTAAGGCTTGATGCAACTTCCGAATCTCGGTTTGTTTTGAACCATTTTGTGAGCATCGTTTTGGAAATGGCCGACTGTGTTACCACTTCGTGCACATCATCGTCATCATCAAATAACACCATTTGCTAATTGAGCAAATAGTATTGTAGACGCTCAACGGTAGGAAATCGCTCATGCATATCGAATTTGAAAATGCACCACGCTGCTTCCGATGCAGATACATAGCGACAATCGAAATATTGTTTAATTTCATCGATTTCGACCACATTCCCTTCGGTGGCATTGTCGTTCTTGCATGAGATCTCAACAGTTGCACGATCATGTCCTTTATATACGTACTTGAATAGACATTTGACTACATGAATATTATTGCAGACCTCAACGTTGATGTGTGCATCGTATTTGGTCGATAAATAGACATTATGTGGTACCACCCAACGATTGTCCAATTCAATGCCATGAACCAAAACTGTGTGCCCTGTATCTATACGTTGATAAATAAAGTATCCGTTTACATCTGTCACCGTTTCGGATTGGAACTTGCGTGGATATTGTTTTTTGCATTTGCCTTCTTCCATGCAGGGGGTGTTTGGAAATGCAGCTCCACATGGACCATGCATCATGTATCTGGCAACCGTCTCATGGGCCAACTTGTTTGTTTCTAAATTTGGAAGTTCAGCACTGATCATGCGGTGTACATCCTCGACCATGTGGGGTTTGTAGTCTTTGGTAAAGAAGATGAGAATGTGTGCATGCGGTAGCCCACGTTTTTGAAATTCAACGACATAGATTCCTACAATCGTGCATCCTAGAATATGTTTCTTGTGAATGTCGTTGATTATTCCATGCAGGGGGTGTTTGGAAATGCAACTCCACATGGACCATGCATCATGCATTTGGCAACCGTCTCGTGGGCCAACTTGTTTATTTCTAAATTTGGAAGTTCAGCACTAATCATGCGGTGTACATCCTCGACCATGTGGGGTTTGTAGTTTTTGGTAAAGAAGATGAGAATGTGTGCATGTGGTAGCCCACGTTTTTGAAATTCAACGACATAGATTCCTACAATCGTGCATCCTAGAATATGCTTCTTGTGAATGTCGTTGATCAATTCTTTCAGCTTGATTTTGAACATTTAGGTTATTAAATCGAGTTGATCCAAGGTTATTGTCCGAATGGCAACGTTCTCTTGATTTCAAGCCATTGGGGATTGCAAGTGGATGTAATAAACACATCCAGGCAGCCGACCCATCTGTAGATTGCCATGGCATCTTGATAATTCTGAACCATGTGACGTGGACCTACAGTGAAAAAAGATGGTAGAATGATCCTCTGTCCAATGTAGCATCGTTATTATCACCTACAGCGATGGTGTCTTGAAGGCTTTGATAAAGATCCGCACGAAGTTTTTTTTATTTAGGCATAGATATTTCAAGCGACTTTGTTCAATAGCCGCATAAGCATCCATAATGTATTGATGCTGTAATCGGTCACCCCGAAGCAACGCAATGCCATCAGGGTCTCAATGTTGAAGTCAATAACCATAAAATTTTGCCATTGTCACATTGCAATGTTTTCTTTGAAGCATAGATTCTCCTGCATGGTCTTCATCCAAATCTACATCAGCAACAACACCATTGAGTGGAATATTCAGATGCCATCCATCCTCACCGTAAGGAAATAGCAACGAATAATGTAGAGCCATGTATCCCACATGTAGTTCGGAAATGCACTGAAGCAGGCCAACTTGCTGAGCAAGGACGAAGTCATGTCTATTTACAGCCTCAAAACCATCTCCTACCATCAATGCAGCGACTTCATCAGCCGTTGGCACATTGTATTGATAGGCATCCTTTGTTCGAGAGGTAATGAGATGCAATTTTAGATCCATGGGAGCACCTTTTGTTGCCATCATATCCCTTGCCATTTTGAACATTTCAACATAGGGATTGATATTGTACATCATGGTCAACAACCGATCCAATGTTGTTGGATCAAGCGAGGGCATAACGGCATGGTGGTTTTGATGTTCGCGTTTCATATCATGAATGTACAGCTGTGCAAACTGTGGCCGTTGTCCTTCGACAAGACATAGGGATCTGATTTTGTGATAAATTTCACCTTGAATGCGAAAGGAGTACTGTCCAGGGCCTCTTGTTACTGACTCATCAATTTTGGCACCGAGCGAAGTGAATGCCAACACCAAATTGTACATGCGAATCTAATCTCGAAATTTGACGGCACTACTCTCTTTGCTAGTTAAAAGAAATTCCAGCTCTTGTGGTGTTGTAGGAAGATTCGGCAACAAAACTTTGCCATTCTCACAACATAGAGAAAATTGTGGGTTGTTGTTCGTCGACTTTGCTAATCGTTCTTTGATCCACATTTTCATGCTGCAGAATCCACATATTGTGTCCATTTCTCCACAATCCCATCATCCCAGGGCTAACGCATCTTCGTCTCCAAACAATTGTAATGCGTCATTGCAAATAGAAGGTTGTTCACGTTGCTAAGCACGTTGTTTTCTCTGTAGGCAATTACAACGTTCATCTGCAGATTTTGACGTGCCTTGATTTAATTCAATGGGAACATCAATATGTGGAGGCATGTTGTGAAGACATGTTGACACATTCTGCTGCAGGGAGTCAATCAGGTAAAGAAGATTCACAGAATCTAGATAATCAATCAAAGGAAGATGAGCACACAGCACCAGTGACACAACCATCTCTCATGGCACACCTTTCAGAAAGCACTTTCATGCGACTTAAGGATTCTGGGACTGGTCGACATTCTAAGGTTCTCTTGTTTCCATGACCTTGATAGATGTTGCATGTGCAAGGATCACCTAGATCAAGACTATCCTGTAGGGGTTTAAGGTTTAGAAAAAAAAAAACTAACTCTCAAACTAACCTTAAACCCTAAACCCTCCAAACCTTCTTCCTAAACAATTTATTCATGTTACATTTTTTACCATTAAAGCTAAAACCTTAAACCCTAAACTTCCATTTTTAAAAACCAAGATAATTTTTTATTTTATTAAAAAATTTCCCATTATTTTTTGTTACAACTTTGTTTCATTTTATTTATTTATTAATAACTTGTTGACGCACTCCCAACCCCTTGAAGGACTCAAATGTGAGTCCAAGTGAAAGACAGCGGAAGAGGGAGGAGTTGGGATGCGCTCCTTAGCTCACAACACTTTGAGGGGGGTAGAGGGGCGTGTTGGAACTCTGGGATGGGACTAGGAAGAATTGACAAGCTTATTCACTCACAAGGGTCTGCACACAACCCACACAAAGTGGTTAGTGTATAGTTGGCGCACCTTTGGTGCTAGGACGAGCCACGGGCAACACGGACACACAAGACTCACCACGGTCTGGACTTGAGGGAAGCCACCACCTTCCCCTTTATAGTATACTATGGGCTTCTCCACGGGGCGCCCATCTAAATGGCTTTTCTCTCCCGGGACTCCCGCATGGGAGTCTCGAAATCCCGCCCGCTGGGACTCTCGGGACTTTGGAGCCCCATAATTTTGAGAGCAGACCTCGGATCGAAGTGCAGTCTAAAATAAAGTTGTAGCTCTTGTCGAGAGCTTTCCAACGGTATGTGGCACGTTGTCTGCAGCCAAGTAAATTGGGTCGATTCCCAACTTTTTCTGGTCCTTCTTTTGGTCATAACTTATGTTTCAAATGTCGAAATGAACAATGCGAGCTCATTTTAGACATCTATGTTCCAAGAGATTTTCAATGATATAAAGAATGCCACAAGCCATTGAGATTTGACCCCTCAAATCGCTCTCTGAAGTCTCGGGAGTCCACCGGGACTCCATCTCCCAAAGTGGGAGCTGCCTTGGGAGTGTGAGGGTTCACTCCCTCACACTTTCTTGCACTCCCAAGAGTGTGTGATGTGACTCCCGGGACTCCTCTTGGCCCGCACCCTTGCAACCCCTTTGCCTTGGTCGCAAGCCCAAAGCTAGGGTTGCGACACTTGTTTTCTTCTTTTATAATTTGAAATTTCTTGTGTTGGTTTAAAAAGATTTCTTCTCTTATTTCTCAAGCTTTTTTTCAACAATTTTTAGTTTTTTAAAATTAGTTTTTAGGTTTTGGCGAATTGCAAGATTAATAACAGAAAGAACAGAGTGGATGACCAAATCCAAGAAGACCTTTAATGAGGTTCTTTCAAGTGTCAAGCAGTTCTCACTTTTTTTCGATAATTGCTTGTTTTGGTTCCTTATGTCTTTATGTGAGAATCGGGTTGATTTTTTTATTTTTTTTTAAAATTAGTGTTGGAGAGAACCTACCTAGTTTTTGATATTTCAAAAAAAATATTATAATCTAGTTCTCAAGGTACTCAGTTGTCACTCATTTGAGAACAGTCAATTTTCAAAATTAGTTCTCACTAATTCAGTTCAAGTTTTTTTTAAATCATAAAAAATAATTTTAAAAATTAAAAAAAATTGGATTATTAAATATGTCTTCACTATCCTTGTGTGATCCGTGGAAATGTACACAACTAAAGCTTCAAAGCTCGATGAATAGTTTTGCACTAAGTTGTTATTGACGCTTTTCCATTGTATATCTGTATAGCCTATAAGGGCAGAAGGTGTATATCTAGCTGTGCTACCATGTCCTTCAGAGTTTCTGCAAACTGGTGGCTTGGTTAAAGAACATGCCTTCACCATAGAGCACATTGCATCTTTATTGAGGCGCTTGGACATAGTGGATACCCAATTTTAGTATTGCACACGTCCATTGTTTGTATGGCTGTCTCCTCCATCATTCACACCATCAGAGCTCCTGCCATCATCCACAACCTTCTCCTCAGATTTCAGGTTTGGTTTCTCCTGGATTTGCAAAACACAAAAGAGAATATTTAGTAATACAATGGCTTAGGAAAAATGAACAGTGGAAGGATCTTTCTAGTGGACAGGTTACATCATGCAATTTTGTTGGGGGCCAATCAAGTCCAAACTTATATAGCATAAATATATCACATTTGGGTTGTTTACATATGAGAGAAAGACATGTGATCCATCACCTGGCCATTTGCTTAGAGAGCAAAGGGATGAAGTATAGCAAAGTTTATAACTGAACCACTGTGACTTTTAAATAGCTCTTAGATTTTTCAGTTGTGTGTGATCTGGTGGGTGACCAACCTTTTGTTTGATAATGAACAAAATTTTGAGTCTGTTTAAATGCATGGAACGGCTGATTTCAGATAGGGAACAATGGTTGATATTATCTGTGTACCATTGAGATTAGATTATGGCTGCATGGAAGCCCCATGGGCAAGACTCTCTTGGCTGTCTTCTAGAAGGTAAGTAGACTTCTAATTTGAATTAGGTTGTATAATTTTTGTGAAGGACGATGGTGAGAATGGGTTTTTTTTGGTGATTGGAAGAAAGTAAAGGAACTTTTGGAGAGATCTGGCATTTGGCATGTGTGTGATCTCATTTTCTGAGCGTCCTTGGGAAACAGTGGAGCTATGTGAAATGGTAGATGTCAAGGTGCACAACACTTTGCCCAAAAATTGTTAGACCATTCCAAGAGTGGTTTTGAGATTGTACCAAGGAAAATATGCTTTTTGCGAAAATGCTCGCTCGACCTGCACTTCTTTACACGTTTTCCTCCCTCCCCAAAAACCTAAACTGTTAACATGAAAAAATAGATTTTTTTCACAGAAACAAAGAAACCGATCTCCATGTCCGTCTCCTTTTCTCCTTGGCGGTTCTTTTGGTTCATCGTCTTGGAAAATAATGCGTTGCGAAATTCAGTCTCTCGGAGCGCCTCTCCTGTGCACAAAAAGGGTGTTTGGCATTCAAAACTGCAGCACAAAAATTGGCGACAAACGAACTCGTACGTTATCCGATACAAAAAGAAATAGAGATACAAGCACTAAATCTGGTGGAAGCTAACGTTACAAAGGAACAAACCACTCTGGTAGCCATGTGCAAGTCTCACTATATTTAGCTACTGTCCGTAACCACTGTCCGTTCGGATTAAAGGGAAGCTTCATTCGTCGTTTAATATATGTAATATGTGAAGCTTGGAGTCACAATTCTTCTATTTTTTTATGTCCTTTGAATCTTGATCTTGTGATCAGTGTTTTCTTTCCTTTCATTTATTGATCTTGAAAATTTGGCAAAATTGGTGGTTCTTTGTACCCAAATTTGTAATTGGTTTGGAAATAAAAATCATATGCCACTTGAATTTGTTTCAACATAAAAGTTATTGTATTTCTATTGGCCTTGCCTACCAAGGCAAGGATACTGCATTTAAATTCATTATAGAGTATACTAGCTTAAGGGAATTTGGCCCCTATGTAATAGGTCTATTTTGATATGAGGATTTGTAAAAAAAGATATTTTGGCTTGTATTGAAACTTGAGATTTGTTATAGAATTATAATATCTTGAAGGATTTTGATTTGTTTTAGAGGGATTTTTGAAGATTATATGTGAAATAGTTGAGTTTTCATAATTCTTCTTTTGCCTTAAGATACTTTTTATTATAAATGGCAAGGCCAATGTGACACACCCCTTGTTAGTTTTTTTAAAAATTGAAAATATATGAAATATTTATAATACTTGGGCTTTGTGTTGTTGTGCATTACTAAAGACAATCAATTGTCCACAAATATGAATTGATTTTGAGAAAATTAAATTTCATTCAAATGAAAATGTTTAATGATATTGCATGCAATTCGAATTCAAATTTGATTAAATGAGATGCAAATGGATGTAAAAAATATTGAAAGTTTGCTTATGATGTTGAAAAAATAATCTTGAAAAGACACTTTTTCATTGCTTTTTATTTAAGATTGATTTAATAAATTTCAATTGGGAATTGTCCAAAGGACGACTTATAAAACCGAAAGTTGTCCTACCTAAAACTAGTTTGAATGAATCATAGTCAGTTGACAGGTGAATAGCCACCAAAGCTTTTAGCACCTTGACATGCTTTATCAAAATAGTACAATTTAAATGTCTGAAAATTTCAGGACTCTTTTGATAGTTTGAATTTTCAAGGTTTTAAATTTATGAATGAAGGTCACTTTTATTTTCAAATGAATGAAAAGTGGCCATACTCTTATTATTTGACTAACATGCACCTAAATAGTAAAAGTTCCTCATCATATAAGGTCCAGTGTCTTTTGTACCAAACATCCAAAAATCGCAATTCCTATGACTGAAATATAGAAGGAGATACTCAGCCTGTCGCATTGGCAGCCCCACAGATAACCTTAAACCTTAACCTCAGGAGTAATCTGAATCGCAAGCTGGGGATGGCCTGTCACTTAAGGAAATTATGTTTCAAGTTTTCACATTGAGCCATGACAGACATCATTTTCCGGTAGCAGCTGTGTAGCTTGACTTTCAGTTCATGGAGCTCTAAAAACTTTCACTGAAAATCTTAGGAGAAGGACCTGAGTCAGGCCCTTCTACGATTTTCGACCTGTTCTTTGAGCCTCTCGATCTTGGGCACAGATCTCAAATCACGGAAGGGCCCATCTCCTATACAGAAAGTGCTGATCAGTCCGACAAAAAAAAACATAGCCTGATTTTAGTCACTTTCCATTATCTTGTTGTTCATTAGAGACGTATTAGAGTTATTTATAAAGTAAGGAAAACAAAGAACTAGAACCAAGAGTTTGATCACAAACGAATCGAGATTTTTAAAAATCTTGCAAAAGAAGTACATGTATTAGAATTCAACCCGGGGTGAAACTCAGAAAACCATCAATTTTGGTGGTAAACTGAGTTTCATCCTGTCTTTCCTTTTCCCTGAACGCCTTCACTATTGCTACGTATATTTTCTCTCCTCCCACCTGTACATGTACTACAATTACTCTTGAATCTTTGTGCATTAAATGCTGAGTCTCAGCATTTCACACCCGGATTTAGTAAAATTTCATTACTTTGTGGATACCACTGAAAGAGGGGCTTGGGGATGAAAGGAGAAAAGGGTGAAGATGGGTGGTGAGTTTATGGATAATGTTGACCAGTTTGACTCTATTGTTGACTCTATTGTATAAATGTTGACCACTTGTTAACCCTAGACATTTCTAGTCTTGGTGGCCATTTTTAATCAAAGGGGAAACTCCCCAATCACAATTTCTGGCTCTTGGAAATTTAAAATAATTCCTGGGGACAGGGGATTATTGTAACATATATCTATGAAGGAAGGTAGTTTGTTTTGTAGTTATGAGATCCACCAAACTTGGATGCTTCAGATTGTGTTCTTCATGTCTTTGGGAAGCTCTTGACAAGGAGGGGTGCATGGGCTTTGGTTCCATGACGTTTGGACTTGCGGTGCAGAAGTTCTTGAATATTGAAATTTTTCTTCACTGAAAATTAAATTAAATCAGATCTGAAAAATTTGGAGGAATTTGAATGTGCCTTTTGGTGTTCTTGGAAAGATCTTGATGAGCAGGATTTAATGGAATTTATTTGGTAAGATTTGGATTCAGAATGTGGGAGATGAAATTTGTTGCAAAGTGATCTGCGACATTCATTTGAATGTGTTTGGGGCATCCTTATAACAGTGCACCTCAATTTTTACAAAGAGGAGACACTCCTTTTTTTGGCCTTGCACCTTGGGCTTTGCCCGCAATTCATGGGACATTAAAAGGCACTAACAGCAGTGCCTCTCCCTATATGTAAAAACCTGGGTGTTTGTTTTAGTGTACTTGTAGGGCACCTTACAAGGTGTAATATGTGGTTCCATGGAGATGGGTGTTTTAACAAATAAAATGCCTGCTATACAGGCATTTTGTTTTGTGAAATGCTCATCCTTGTTATCTCCTACCTAGACTCTGACCGAATACCTACAAGGTATTGTGAGAATTGTTTTTTATGAAAAAATCTAGTGTGACAATTTTTATGGCATTTGAAGCCCTTGAGGGCAACCTTTACAGGAATGTGGTCCACAGTCAGGTCCATCTCACAGGCCCTTATTCTGGTAATGCCAGCCCACCAAGGGCTTCAGCCTACACTAGTTACAGCTAGGAGAAAACATGTCACGGAAAGTGGCTGCAGAAGTAGATTCTACAGTCGCAGTGGACCACTGGAAGGGTGCCCTAAAGAAAGGGAGGCCAATCTGGGTCTGCAATGGGTGGAAAGTTTTGATGAAGACGAAAGTCAGGGTAGAATTTTTCCAGTGTAATTGGAGGGCAGCTTACCTTCAGTGAAATTTTGGCTTACCTCTTGATTTTGTCTTTCCATGCTAAACTTATCTTTCCAATGAGTTTCAAAACATAGATATATTGCACAGAGAGTATAATACTGCATCACTCAAGTGAATAACAGCCATCCAGTATAAAAGGAAATTGTTTCCTATTTTTTTCCAAAGGGTAAGGACTAAGGATCTCAAAGGGTCATTTTGGAGAATTCAGGTCCCTCACTCAAGAGGACTTCCGCCTGCTGCTGAGCCCTCATTCCCAGAACAGCCCCATTCTCTCTCCTTACCCTACACATCGGACCCTACTAGGCCAAGAACATGATCACACTGTTGGGATTGGAATGTGGCAGAGGGGAATGGATGGGATTTTGTACGATAGTTGGATCACTTTTGATCAAGGGAGATTAGCGTTGCAGGAGTTGACAGTTCGTGAAACAATGTAGGTTTGACTTGACAGCTTGAGAAGCCAGCCAGAGTGTAGGGAATAATTTGCTGTGCAGAGATTGAGGGTTGGGTGAGAGTAGAGCTAAAGGTCATGCAGGTTCATGGGTAATTATCAAAGGAACCCCTGTATATTATGTTGTGGAAGAGAGATTGGAGCTTTGAGAGTCTGAGTAGTCATCAGAGAGTTGATATGACTTCAATGGAGTCATAAATGTTGTAGAGAGTTGCATCGGCTATACTTGAGCCCTACGATTGGGGCTATCCCAAAGTAAGGATTCTGGTTTTTTTATATTTTCATATCTAGTATGTAGCCAAATCTGGGTAAATCACATTAGGCATGATCACCACTTCAGCTACATCAGAAAATTGAAAACAAGAACTTTGCCAGCATCCCCAGACAATTTTGACTTAGTTCGCTGACACTTTTGTACAGGCCCATTAAATTAGGAAGCTTACAGATAGATGTGTGGCAACACGCTACCCCCGACCGCCCATGCTTACACCAAAAAAATCGAAATTTAGCAATTTGTTTTTGAAAAAAGTCATTTTTTGGCCAAACAAGTGAATCAATGTTGCCAAATGACTGTTGAGGTCAATGATATATTTTTCAATTTTCTGATGTTGTTGCATCATTGGCTAGCATCCCAGGAGGGATTTAGTACTAATTGGCAATAGTTTTTTAGAACCTATACAAATAATAATAAAACTATTTTTCAAAATGTTACCAAACGAAAATCAGAGTCCAAATGTGGTGAAAAAAAATTTATTTTTTTTTTGAATTTTTTATTATTCCCAGGAAAAGATAGACTATTGTGACAGAATATTCATATTTCTAAAAATGGAAATTTCAAAAAATTTCACATCCAAAAAAACAATTTTTGGGGTCCTCATAGTACATTCGGAAAAGTTCTCCAAGTTCTTTATATCCACCAAATCTTTTACCACCTTGACAAATTTTTAATGTACATTTAACTGTCTGAAAATTTCAGGACTCTTTTGATAATTTGAATGTTCAAGGTTTTAAATTACTTTCATTTTCAAATCAATCAAAAGTGGGCATACTTTTACTATTTGACTAACGTTTATCTCTAGAGTAAAAGTTCCTCATTACACAAGGTCCAGTGTCTTTTTTACCAAACATCCCCAAAATCCCAATTCGTGTGACTGAAATATAGACTTGCTGGATTATTGTTGCTTCAAATCCCAAACATTTGTTCACTTTGGGCAACTTGTTGTTCTTGAATTCTGTCAGAACTAAAGCTTTAGGTTGAAATACACTAGCATTTCCAAAAGAATGTTATTATAATTTATGCTCTTGGCATCACCTTGCATTTGGGCGTGGTAAAAATGAGTTCCATTGTTTACATATGCATTTGATTTTGAGAAAGAAAACGTAAGTTGTATGTTTGAGGAATACAAACATGGGTTTTGATTTTTCTAATCTATGAATAAAACTTGAGCTCCAGATTGCTCAGCACTACAAGTGAAAATCTTCTTTTCTTTTATTTTCTTATGTTTTTGTATGGTTTTCAATAGTTCATCATTATTTGTGTTAATGTCAAATTTAATTTGAATTAATATAAATATCATGAACTTTAATAGGCACATGTTCATCTGTCTTTTCATATCCATGTTGGTGGGTAGGGAAAGGAAGTGAGATAGTTAGGCTTGGAAATGAGGTAATTGTTTCCAGAATTGTTTAAGGATGACCTTACAAGAAATTATGCAAAATCTCTCATATATTAAGTTTTCGAAGTTTTTCATCAATAAAATTTCTTTTTCTTTTTCCATATGTGAACAAAAGTTGATGACCAAATAGCTGACCTTAACAAGGGTTTTGAGTATGTATGGATTCATGTGGAAAAATCAAGTAATGCACCTCAAGCTTTGTTGGATTTTTTGATGGTCAAAATAAACCATTAAACAACAATGAATTCTTGGGGGATTGTAATACATATCCAACTGAACTTTC
Source organism: Sphagnum tenellum (assembly GCA_963921925.1). Taxonomy (NCBI): domain Eukaryota; kingdom Viridiplantae; phylum Streptophyta; class Sphagnopsida; order Sphagnales; family Sphagnaceae; genus Sphagnum; species Sphagnum tenellum. The sequence goes on from OY998153.1 coordinate 15,685,055, forward strand.
TGTGCTTTCTGCCCTTGACATCATGTTTCATGAGAAACAAAATATTGAGTGCTATCTAATGCAACTTTTCCAGCTACATACTACCTTGCCAAAATTTGAATTGCAATACCATGGGCATTGGCACATAGTGCATAAATTACAATGATTATCCAGCAATCAAAATGGATCATTGCAAAATAAAAAATTGAACTTATGTCACCAAAAGATTAGGGGAGGTTGTACTAACACAACAAAATAATAATGCAACCTCCTGACCAAACCACCTGCACCAACCTTGGGTGAGAAAGAAAAATATTTTTACTTTGCCTCCAGATCAGTAGTCTCCCTTCACATCCATCAATGACCAGTTAGCAACACATATTTTAGGGTAAACACTAAACACTTCAATTCGCAGGCGCATTTGGTCCTAGGATGGATTTCATGTACTAAGACCCTTTCTGCACCTCTAGATTGTGTACATAATCGTTGTATGCAATGTTGCTACTTTTTATTTCCAAAACAGGTCAAAAATTGTGCTTCTTGTCAAAACTTTCAAACCTCCAGATCGTGTACATAATTGTTGTATGCAATGTTGCTACTTTTTATTTCCAAAACAGGTCAAAAATTGTGCTTCTTGTCAAAATTTTCAAACTTCCAGATCCCTTTCCACCTAGATCACATTTTTCCAAACTTAATCTCTCTTAAAACTCTAGCCCAATTTGCTACTTCTAGTCACAAGAAATCTTCTACTACCTCAGAAAATCCCAGATATCAGCCCCAACAAGAAAGACTCCCTCACTCCTAAACTTCCACCTCCTTTCATAAGGAAAATTCAATCCCAAAAATGAATCAGCAAAACGTTCATCAAGTAACATAATTCCGCAAGTATTATCCTAATTAAGACAAGCTGCTGTCTCCAAATTTTTCTTAACATGAAGATGAAGATTTTCAAAATTGAAAAACAACAAAGCATCCAGAAAGTTCTAGGAAAAAATCACAAAGCTTCGAGACCAATGACAGAACTTTCTAAAAATCCATTTCTTCCATGTTTTTCCATTCATCATATATTTCACCATTCCGCAATTAAAAATGTTGGGTCTTCACAAATTCAGCTTCAGCTGCAGAAAGTTGCTTGAATACTTGGAATACTTGAAAGTTGCTTCTGGGCCATTTCCAAACCTGCTCATCTCTGTCTTGGAGTACACACACTCTCCCCCCTTCATCAAACTTTTGAAAACCTTGCTTATCTCGATAACCTACAAACTTGTAAGGAGCTTCCCAAGACCATTCCATCCTTTCTTTTTAACAGGCCACCTCATCTTTACCCAGCTTTCCGCTTGTAATCCAGCAAATAGTTGTTTTCCTTCATGGGTTGCATATGTATGAAATTGCTTCTTCTGAGCTGCCTCCACATTTGTGAGTAGTGCAGCATGGATACTTGAATATCAATTGCAACTTATGCACCATTTGTTCAGCAATCTGATCACTTTTCTTCTCATTTTCCACAGGTTCACACAGTTTAGCAAGTCTGTTGTCATCCATTAATCAAAGACTCCTCCACGTCAAGATCATGTAAGGTGAGAATTTGGTGCTCTCCTACACCCCACACCTGTCCCCAAGCAAGACTCTCCATAGCTGCACATCCCAGTTCTCCTCATGCCCATGTACAGACACAATCATTGTTGATCGATGTTGATCATCTTGATAAACCTTTCTGCCATCCATTAAGATGTGAAGGTGTTGTGTGTTGGTGTGTGATTCCATAGATATCACGCAAAACAGAAAATTCCCCAGCCCACTCAGAGCCATATGAGTCAATGCATACTTGGGAAATCAAAATATGATTTCTGACCCAAAAAAACTCCACAGCAGCAGCCACACCATGGTCTACCACCACCTTAGCTTATGGCCACTTATAGTGATCAACCACCACTAAAACATATTTATTCCCTCTCTTAGTTTCTTGCAAGGGGTGTCCAAGGGCACCCTATAAAAGAGTTCACATAATGGAATGTTGTGGAGCTCCTCCATACTGGATGGCATAATGCATGTGCAGTTAGCCAACTGACAATGCTTACAGCTGATCTGTACCACCTCATGCATGGTCTCAGTTCTATTATGCCAAAAATATCATCTGTTGATTTCATACCAAGTGCATCTCTAATTTAAATGGCCAAGTTGAACTTGCATGTTCTCCACCAACTGCCTTCTCTTTTCAAGCTTAGGTACCAACAGGCCTTTGTAGTACATTCAGCCTCCTACCACTAATAGTTTAGTGCCCTCCTCCTAATGCGCTCCTTCTCCAACTCTTCACAAACAGTAGGATTTTCCCCAGAGTTCAACATGGCCCATGCAGGCCTAATCCGCCATATGTCCAGCCTTCCGGTCTCTTCATCCTCAACTCTGTGAGGAACGACAATGGTAGCTTGCCCCATGGTCTCACCAACCTCCCTATGTGCTTGCCTCATTAAGTGCCACTGCATTTCCTTGTCCATCTACAACTGACTAGTTGTCATTCCAATCCTTCTAATCTTCTGCCCATCATTGTTCTGCTGCTCCACAACTTCAGTTTTAGCTTCTTCTCTCCAAACCACCTGAACTTTGATGCCACCCTCAGAACCTAGGGTAAAGATATTGGGAATATGCTGCTCTTCTTCCTCACAAAGTCTGATGATTTATCCCAAAACAACAATTTACATGCAGCCACTTGCTGCGCTTATTTAATGTCAAGTCATGACATCTCATGCCTCTCCATTCTTCTTCCCTTTCTACTGCAGAGAAAGTCATCACCTTCATATCTGGTATTTCAACTTGAAAGTCCTCGTCCTCCTCAGGCATACCAACAAGTTTCCTACTTGAAGTGTCAGTATGTGTGTTTGCCTCTTGCCATGTGGATGATCTTGATAAACTAAAGTCTTGGAGCATATTCACCAAGCATCCCCTCCTGCCATGGGCTTCTGACACAATAACCAACCACTCAAGGGGCTTGTGGTCCATACGCAGAATAAAATCAACGTGGTGTAGATATTGCCTAAAGTGCATCACAACCCAGATCAATGCGTAACATTCTCCCTCCATTGGGTGATAGTTCTTTGGGCTCTTGGATATGCCTTTACTTGCATAAGCCACAACCACTCCCTTTCTCACATCCTTCTGACACAAAACAGCCCCCACTCCTTCGGTGGACCAGTCTACATCCAAAATGAACAGCTTGGTGAAGTTAAGTCTCACCAAGATTGGAGTTGACACCAGACATTTCTTCGACACCTCGAAAGCCAATTGATGTCAAGCCTTACTCCAGACAAAAGACACATCTTGGCACATTAGCTCAAAGAGAGGTCCTGCCACACGAGTGTAACCTCTGATAAAATTCCTGTAGTAACTTGTGAACCCTAGGAATGCCGTCATGTTTGTTGGAGTTGTAGGGACTGGAAACTTTCATACTGCTACATCTGTGCTTGGATCAGGCCATATTCCGGCAGCATGAACTAAGTGGCCTAGAAGCACAATGTCAGAAGCTCCAATCTTACATTTAGGGTTAAGCCTCAGGTACACCTCTCTTAATCAATGTAACACTGGAATTAAATGTTGTATTGTGAGTCCAAGCTATAGATGTTGAGGTCATCTACAAAAACCTTCACAAAACTATCAAGCTCATTCCTGAAAATTTCATTCATCACCTTGGAAAAGGTCCTAGGGGCATTTTTTAGGCCAAATGGCATCAGTAGCCATTCATTCTTGGTGGTCATCACTGTTTTCTTTATATCATTCTTCTAGAGCCATTCTAATCTGCCAGAAGCCAGACAGCAGATCAAGAGCTGAAAATGTTGTGAATTTTCCCAACTGTGCTAAGACATCCTCTATTAAACGCAAAGGGTATGTATGAATCATGCCTTGTTTGCTGATTTAAAGGTCAGTATCTAGTCTCCACAAAACCTTTTGGATCCATCCCATTTTGCTGGCAATGTCATCTTGCCCCGGCATATTCCAAATTACCAGCACACATCATCTTCCCAATTTGCATCAAAGCCTCAATTTGTTTTTTAATCTCCGGGCCTTCTCCTTAATATGAGGCCTTTAAAGGACATACAAAATGTAAACCACTCAGTTGGATGAGCCCTGTATTCGACACACTTGTAGAACCTTTTGAGATCAATTGAGGTCAGCTGGGTAGCAAGAACCCAATGAAAAAGAGTGTCCAGTCCACACACCCATCCATCCATGGTGGTGTGTCAGTCGGTACTGGTTCATTCTGGCTGTTTTACAGGGCTTATTCCAGAGTGCAATTGGTACCCCCATGCTGGAATCACATCATTACAGTATTTCCCACCCTTTGATACACAACACAAGTGAAACCAGTAGATGACCATCTGTCCCACCCAGTAATTTTTTTTAAAAAATTTGATTGTTCCGTTTTGGCTAGCATCATAAGAGGGATTTAGCATTACATGGCTAAATAGTAAAAAAAACTAGTTAGAACCAAACTAATATCAGAGCTCCAATGCAGCCAAAAAAATTCAATCCAATTTTTTTTAAAAATTGGCCATCTTTTCAGAAAAAATGGGAGCATTGTGACAAAATACTGACAGAATATTCCCTTTTTATTTTATTTTTCGCATTTTGACCCAAAAAAACACCGGTCCCACCTAGGAAAAAGCCTTAAAAAGTGCCTTAGTAACCCACCAAAATCAGTTGCATGACAGAAATCTTAAGTGGTATTCAATAATAGAGAGTTTTTATAAGGAGTTAAATATAATTCCATATTGAACACATTGTGTGTTATGAACTTATGATCCACTTTAGTTTTATTTCTTCTGTCATGACCAGGGTTTTTTTTTCACATTTTTTATAAGAAAAAATTGGCCTCTTTTCCCCAAAAATTACCAAAAATAGTGGACTTTACACTATAAAAACAAAAGAAATCCCAATTTTTTGTGGGAAAAAAACACAGAATTCGTCAAAAAAAGAAACTCTGATCATGACTTATTAGAATGAAAATGTGCCACCTTATGAAATTCTGTAGGTGTCTAAGCTTGTTCCTAATTTATAGTATAGTACCAAAACTTGGTGAAAATACAATTGGGGGTTTAGAAAGGAAGTCACAAAAAATGGTCGGTAAAGGCCCAGTAGGGCAACAGCTTTACCAGAGCAAGGGCCCAAATGCAGCAGATCCAAGTGCAGTCCAAATCCAGTAATGCCCTTCACTCAAGAGCTTTAACTTGTGTAAATCCCATGGCTGTGTGACAAGACGAATCACATGTGGGCTTTACAATTTTTGTAAAGCATTTGGAGAGTGTAGGAGGGCTATATGAAAATCATAAAGCCCACACAAAAATAGGACAAATTTTTTCACTCTATAATGAGGTGTTTGAGTACACATAAAGCACTGCCTGGATTTTTCCTTTGTATTTTCAGCTCCCTTACCTGCCTGAAGAAACCTGTTTTCAGCAAGCGGGATCCTCTGCGGTGGAAGGTACCAGCCAGCCTGTCACTATTTCTAAAAAGTGAAAAAATCCCAGCTCTGCTTTCACTAGAAAAAGGACCTAAGTACAGGCCCTTCTCCTATACTAAAAAAATCTAGCTATGCATTTACTAATGCAAAGGTTCTTCCTTCCAAACTGTGATCAGTGAACAATACATGTTGAGCACATATTGTAATATTTTGAATGAATTTTGTAAGGGCAAATGATACACCAATGTTCTTTAGTGTCAATCTGAAATTGAATTTTCATTAAAAAATTTCCATGACAGAAATTATTCAAAATTCAATATCTCCAAACATGAGGTGTAAAAATTAGAAAACTGCCTCCATGTTCAAAGCTTACTCATGGAGTGCAACATATCTAAGGTAGAAGCACCTTAAACCACAAGAGCCCACTGAACCGTGTACTACCATGGACACTTACTGATTTTCATCACCAAAGAGAATGCATGTCTTCAGCAGCAAGTGTTTTAAAGTTGCTTTAAAGTTGTTAAGATTTTCCTTCATTCCATTTCAAATTCCTTTTCAAATCCAACTCATTCCAAGTTCTACTTTGTGCATTCGTGGCCTCAATTTAGAATCCTAGCTTGATCATATTAAAAATCATCTATGAGAATTGATTACAGCAAGCATGCACAATACACCTTGTGTTGTGTATTTGCAATAGTAATGCAATGGTTTAGACAAGAGCTCAATTCTCAACAAATTCACCAAATGTTCAATAAAAACCTTCTCTTTTTTTTGTCTAGATCTTTTGCAAATTTATTTTGTGTGGAACATCAGTTGCAGGTATGGTATAATGTTTATTTTGCAACTTTTTTCAACACCCCACCAAAATGTAGCATAATTTAGCCCCAATTTCTTTTGCCTTTGGACCTGTGCATATATAAAGGTTACATACACACTATTCTCTCCTTTGTGCCATTAAAGAAACATGTTTTGACTTCAATAAATCAAAAAACTTTACTTTGAAAAAGCGAGGTGATTCATAGAGGAAAGGATGTTGTTCTTTACTTTCAAGCAATTTTACTTAAATCCGTCCATTGGCAAGATATGTTACGCCACATTCCAGCATGTGAACATGGATGGATTTATTGTCCAAGAATGTGCAAAAAGTGGGTTGCGTTTAGTTTTTCATGTGCATGTATCAAAGGAGACAAGGGCCTTCATGCTAGAGCACCTTAAATTGGGGCTTTCCATCTATCAAGTGATGAACATGCACAAATGTAGGGTTAAAGAGATGATGGAAAACAATGGTGAATTGTCAAGAGACTTGTTCTTGAGTGAACAAGACATTCATAACTTGGCAGGGGAACTAGCAAAAGAAACATACAAGAAACATGAAAATGACGCACAGAGTGTGCAAGTGTGGGTTGCTAAAAACAAAGACCATGTCTTCTTTTACCAAGAGAGTGGTGGGCAAGTTGAAGGCAGCCTTTAAAATAGTCATATGCCTTTCACCATTGGCATACAAACCAAATGGCAAGAGTAGATGCTATTACAAAATGGCCATGAAAGTGGTGTTTCTATTGATGCCACCTTTGGAATAAATGATAAGAAGGTATGGAATTCAATTAGCTGAAAATGAACATGGTGATGAAAGACTCAAAAACTATAATCATTTTTATGGTCATTTTCATTTTTTCATAGAAAAGACTTTTGGGATGAAATCTTTTGCAATATGTTATTGTAAATACATATAATTTTTTCAATACATCAAATTTTTTGCATTAACTTTTGATGAATAACTAAGAAGTTTCTTAAAATGTACATATTTTATCGAATTTTGTGTTTTGTTTTGAAAAATTATCTTAATTTCAAATTGTATGAAAATATGTTAATTATTTAATTTATTTTCTTTCATAAAATAAAACTCTATTTTAGATGTAATGTAGATTACACCCCATTTACATGTGGTAAAGGACTTTTGAAATTCTAAAATTATGTTCAATAATTTTTTTTATTTCACAACTTTCAAATTGTGAGTGTTTTTTGAATGTGGATAATCAATTAACATTAGCTCAATTTTTTCTCATTGAAATTCTTTTATAAAGACATTCTTTAGCTTAATAATTTACAAAATTGATTGCTTTTGATGCAACTATTGTTCAAGTTCTAAAGTCTTTTATTAAAATCAAAACACAAACTAATTTTTTTTGAATTTTTATTTTGAATTCTTCAACATTCATATTAGTCATTTAACATTACATTCCAGGATTTTTTTGGCATTAAAGTGGCACCACAAAAATATATCTAACAACATTACAATTTTTATTGAGTTTTGACAATTGTTCAATGTGTTTTTTGGTTCGTTTGATTGTGATTGCACCCTTATGTTCCAAAGCAATTGACATCAAAATGCTTTCATTGTGGATGATGCAAGGACAAAGATAAATAGCTTGAGGTATAAAAATGAGTTGATTGCAATATGGAAGTAAATGCATTTGTTGCTTGGTTGTTATTTGTGGGAAATGAAAAACACTCATTAACTCCATTGTTACATGTAACCTAAGGAATTGTGGCCTTGAACAAACAAACATTTGTGCTTGTGGCATGTTCGTCCAGCTTGGTTAAAACAAGCTTGCATTAAAATCAAAGATGGGCCCACTCATGCAGTTGCATAAAATCCTTAGGAGAGATTATGTACAATACATATTGCCCAGATGACAAGAAGATGGATGCCTAGGCAAAGTCTGAGGTGGAACGAATGGCAAACAACCTCCCTTTTGCAAAGGCATTCTAGATGTATGTGAGGTCAAAATGGCTCTTTAAGATTACAATGTGGGTTGTAGGTAACCGTAACTTACCTTAGGCAAGGCAAGATACAAATATAGCCATTGAAAATTACCGTGCCACTTTGAAAGCAACTTTGTGATCATCTAAAGGCAGGTTTCACAAGAGACGAATTGATTGGGTGATACATGCACTAATTGGTGATATACTAATACATTATTGGTACAATGCATTGTGAAAAAGTCATGGGTTTGTGATCAACAAAAAATAAGAACAGTTTGTCATCAATGTTGTTATCAAGGTTCAGATGATTCCCAATTCATGTGTCAAGTTACCAGAGTCTACACCTTTTGGGTTGACTCTGGTTACATCTAGGAAGCATCCACACAAGAAATATTAGGTCCATAACCCAAAATCCAATTAGGCTTCTTATGATTATTCATGGGCACAATGTGGAAACATATGCAAGCACCAAATCAAGGTGTTATAGCTTCTCCACCCATAACTTGTAGAAGGAAACATAGCACATTATTGTGGTGCATTGAAAGGAACTATCGAAAAAGGCCTTGAAAATTTGTGTAATCCTATTCATGTGGGATTTTCACCTGGTGACATTCAATAAACTCCTTTGACATCAAGGCTACTTAAATAAACATCAAAGGTGGATCTAGAGCATGAGATCCATCAAGTGATGCAGTCCCAACTCTTTGAGGGACTCAAATGTGAATTTAAACTAAAAACAATGGAAGAGTAAAAAGTCGAGGCACGCTCCCTGGTTCGTAACACTTTGGAAGGCTAGAGGGGTGTGCTGGAGCTCCGAGATGGGACTAAGAAGAGTGATAAGCATCAACTACTCACACAGACTTGCACAAAACCAACACAAAATGGTTGAAGCATAGTTGGAACACTTTTGGTGCTAGAACGAGCCACGGGCAACTCGAACTCACAAGACTCACCACAGGGCGGACTTGGGGGAAACCACCACCTTCCCCCTTATAGTATACTTTGTGCTTCTCCACGAGGCCCACATCCAAATGGCATTTTGTCCCCGGACTCCCAAGTGGGAGTCTTGAAATTCCCATAGCTAGGACTCCCGCAACTTTGGGGGCTAATAACTTTGTGTGCAAACCTCTAATTGAGATGAGGTCTCAAGCAAAGTTGTAGCCCTCATTGAGATCTTTTCAACGGTGAGTCGCATGCTACCTAGACATAAGGAAATCGGGTCGATTCCCAACTTTTAGTGGTCGGGAATCAAACTGCCAATTCAACTCCCGACCCTTCTTTTGGCCATAACTTGTGTTTTAGATGTCCAAATGGGTCATGCAAGCCCATTTTAGACATCTATGTTTCAATATATTTCCGATGATATAAATAAATCTTCAATCCATTGAATTTTGACCCCTGAAATCTTTCTCTGAACATTCAAGAGTCCATCCGGAGTGTGAAGGTCTATTCCCTCACACTCTCTTGCACTCCCGAAAGCATGTGGCATGACTCCCAAGCTTCTTTCTTGGCCCTCAACCTTGCAATCCCTTGCCTTGGTCGTAAGCCCAAGGCTAGGGTTGCGACACATCAGCTTTGTACATAATTAGTGGAAGAAACACAAAACAATCAAACATTATTGGAGCACTTATTTGCATCGCTCCAAACTATGAATAAGAAACAAAAGACCTTGAAAGTAGAAACTGACCATGGACTTTGACCTCACAATGGTGCAACAAAATTCAATTGTAATTTAGACAACAATGGATGGAGCTTGAAATGTCAACAAGATTTCTTAAAGTAATGCACATGGTTTGCCATGGTCATAAACCTATACAAGTTTATTTTAAACCATTTAGTTTGTCTTGTTGATATCCATGGGAAATAGATGCAGCCAAGTAATGTTAATTTAGGAAAGAGAAGGAAAAAAACAAAATGTGGTTTGGTATAATTGTAGGGTTCCAGTCCATTGCATTGTTAGATGAATTAATGGTCAAATTGTGAACATGTTACAAAGTTTAGTGAGGTGACTATTTGCACATTGGTTTAGGAGCTACATTAAAGTAATGATAAAATATAATGTTGTAGTTATAATTATGCATTAGACTGAACATGTCCTCAATTAGATCAATTGTGTCTATGTGTTTATGTGTCTATGTTATTTATCTAGGGCAATCTATGGTACTAAAATGAGACAAGCCTATTGTAGATTATGTGGGTTGTGTTGTTGATACCAATGAGAGCAAGATGCATTCAAATAGTGGAAGTTTTTAAAGATAATGCAAGAAAATAAAATGTGGTTTGGTACAGTTGTAGGGCTCCAATCCATTGCATTGTTAGATGAATTAATGGTCAAACTAGAAATCTATGATAGAGTTCAACGAGGTGACTATTTCCACAATGGACATAGTAGCTACATTAAATCTGCCTATGTATACAGTGTGGTAGTTCTAATCATCAACTAAAATGAACATGTTACAAATCACATTTACTATGTTTTTGTTTTTATGTTATTTATTTGGGGCATGCCATTTACACTTGTGTGATGCACGTATGGGGTTTTTAGTAGGGGCAGTGGGAGAGGGTTGTCATTTTTGTCTCCGCCACTTAAAGGTGGCCTTGATGTGGCCATGAATGAAGGACTCATCTATAAGCCCCCCTATAGATGGAGTAATTAATGTATGAAGGAATAGAAAACCTTGTTTTATGGTAGGGGATGTTGAGGTTATTATTTTTGTGGGCACCAAGCTTGGTGCCTTGAATTATTATGGAATCATGGATAATCACCTCATCAAGTACATGTTTGTCCTTTGAAAGTGGAATGTCGGGGGCGCGGGGGGGGGGATACCCCTTATTGTTGTCTTTGACTTTCAATTCCTAAACTAGTGTTTAGATAACACAACATTGGATTTTCCTAGTCAATTCATGTTACCACATTACACCTTGATCACACCCCACAAATTGTACGGATAAATGAATAATTAACACATAATTGTTACATGGATGCAGGAAGTCTATTAGTTACATGTGTCCTGGTATCATCCAACTATGCTATTCAATTGTTAAATTTAGATGAATATATGTTACCTATATTGTAACATGTACTTTTTAGATTGTGGGAAATGGAAAGGTGCCCTTCAACTTACAGGATAGGTTGGTAATGAAGCCAACATCCCTCTTTCTTGTATGTAGGTTTTAAAATTGAACACAACCTGGTGGCCATATTCCTAGGAGTTTTTTTGAACAAGTACCTTAGGAACAACTATATCCACATTTATAAATGTTGCAAACTTTGTGTGATCTTCATATAGGCCCCTAGATAGAGCCCATGCAATATGCACATTATGAGCAAACTCCTTATCTGTTGTGTTGCTATGGAACCTTGGTATAATATCACAGTGAATGGTTTGTTCTTCCTCAAGGATGTATAAGGACCAATGGTCTTTATTCAAATATGACACAACCACATTGTTATTGAAGGATGAGTTATGTTTGAAGTATTTTTTCCCCCACTACATTGTCCTTCTTCCATTCTAGGTTTCATTTTTTAATAACCTTGAAGCTTGCACATTTAACAAAAGGTATATGCCCTTGTTTGAAGCAACATTTTGGGCAAATGCATTCACAAGCATGAAATCCAACCACTTGTTAGACATGGGTGCTTTAAAGTCCGTGAGATGGTCAAAATTAGACAAGGAAATGTTAATTTCCATGCTTTTGAGGCCCTTGAAAAAAATGATGTAATCAAACACATCTAAAGGGGTCCCATTTCTCAATTCATCCACCAACTTGTCAACCCTTCAATGGAAATAGAAAACAATCAACCAAAACTTACAAACATGATGCACATACATCAAGTAATATTGAATATTAACATTGAACCATCAAACAACAAGGGTAAATTATAATTACCTTAATGTTTATTGCAAATATTGTCTTTCTTGGGCATAATCGATGATCATAATGTAATCATAAACAATGATTGTTTTGATTGTTTGCAAACATCATTGATGGCTAGAGCATGCACCTCATTACATAATGCATAATTTGCAAATATTGATTCCGTTGTTAATGTAAGCTATGTGTTGAAATTTCTTGTTAGCTAATCAACATTGGTTATGTAATTTGGGCCTTGGAATACAAAGCACATACACACATCAAGCTAGTTGAATTTAAAATGTGGTTTAAACTTCATGAGAATATCCAACTAGCTAAAGGTTAGGCTCAATTGGAATTGGGTATCTTTTAGTAACTTTGGGTAACTATTCGTTTGTTGATTTTTTGAATTGTTGTCTATTAATGCAATGGCTCCTTATTGACCATCCTCCCCAATTGTAACACAAGGGTGCACATCTTTATTATCACATGTTTTGTGCACAATCCTATTCAAAACACCATCACAAGAGGCATGGTCAAGACTAAACTCTACATGCATGATGCTACACATTGCATATTGGTAATAATTATAAAAAACCAAGTTACAAAAAAATGGGTTATAATGTTAAAAGGTTGCCATGTTACATCACATCCCAAAAATTAAATGATGCATGTTATAATTTGTTTTAGTAAGTGAGTAAAATGGTAATGATGTTACACATGACACATTAATAATGACATGAAAAGCAATGTTCTAACATGTTCTAACAATAACATCAACCATTTTGTGAATGTAGAATCAAAAGAATTCCCAAGTGCACCCCATTCATGAATTTACCACCCAGTGATGAAATCCTTCCTATTGTTAACTACAAATTCCTAGATGGCTTGCAATACAACATTTTGTGACCAAGTGTAGAAGTTTGGCCACCATGTTGAACAATCCATCAAGTGTTCAAATTATGTCTAAATTGGGGCTCACCAAACTTCTTGAGCTATTGACCCCACCTTACCTGCAAATAGCATGGGCCCCTCCTCTTGCATGATGGCCAAGATTGTTTTCCATTGTTTGTTATTGAGTCTTTTAGAAAACTATTGTTTGCAATTCATTTCAATACCACCATGTAACGAGTGAATCGGAGGAATGTTTATCCCTTTTGAGAACATGTAAAGCCTAAAAAACCTTGCACATCACAACATTGGGGAAAATATAGCAACCATTTCCATGTTACAAATTCCATCACATATGATTATGGCCTCATTGTTGTTGTGTGTCCAAAGAAAGGTGGGGGCAAGGGCCCATAATGATGGAATTGTTGTGAAGATGTGAAAAAGTGGGTGCCAACCCCATTTTTTTCATTCAACTTCTAGAGCAACAACTTGATCAAAGTCTTACATTTTGTTTTCAACATACATAACAATCCTTTTTCACGCTCCTACCATTGGGCTTCAAGCTTCTTATTATTTTGTTTGAATAGCTTGTACTCAACATACTCAACCAATGTTTTGAATTTGTTGTCTAAAGTTGCAGGGTTTATCACATGACTAATAACCATGTTCACAACATTTTGTTGGGATTCAATACAACAATGTTACATAAGAAAATAAATGAAATGAAAGTTAGAGGCTAGGTTTAAAAAAAGAAAATGGATTGTAAGTTATAGGTGGTTATAGTAGAATTTAACCATGGTAACATGTTACTACATATGACATGGTTGAAAGTGCTACATATGAAAATAAATGGAATGAAATTTAGAGATTGGATTTTGAGATTGCTTGGAAGTTATAAATATCTATTTACAAAGGAATCAAACCAAGGTAACATGTTATAGAATAATCCAACCAAGTGATATGTGACATGGCAGAAACTAATGAGCCCTAAACCATTGATTTCATAAACCAATGATTGGTTTACTTGGTCTTTGTGAGTCCACAACCCAAATGATGCCATAAATACAATATCAACACATTCATCCCATCCTCCGAGACAAGCCCGATAGCTTGCAAGCCCGGCATTGAAATCATTTAAGGAAGAGCTTTCCAAATCGAACTTCCTCAACATGTATGGAAGCAAGTGAAACAAGCTAGGTTGTAGTTTGATTCGCATAGATATGACCTTTTCCCATGGGACTATCACATGTTCATTAGCCTTCGATTCTATAAGTTTCAAGTAATAGTTTCGAGCATTTTGAATGTCTTTCAAATTGTGCAACTCCCATAGAACAACATCTAGATGCAATGGATATGGATGTAGGTATGAAAGAGTTTTAACACTTTCATTCTCCCCTCCCATGTTAAAGTGAGGCAGACTTGCTATTCCACGAATCTTTTGTTGTACTGGCATGTGCTAGAAGATGTCAAGCCCTTTGATATTTTTTTCACCTTTGATATTCAACTTTTCTACATTGTCAAATTAGCTCAATATTTAAAAAATTATCTGCTCATGTTCTCTGATCACTATACCACCAACAATGGTATTTGTGTGTTGATCACTGGATGGAACCAACTTGTTTTCTTTGGTAATTTGTTTTATAATTTGGGTTCATCAACATTTGGCTGTTCTTGTGGCACATCCAAGATATGTTTGCTTGATGTATTTGTAGGCCACCTTTTAGGTGATGGCCCCCCTTTTTGATTTTTCCATCTTTTGTCTTAGATTTTTTATGCACCTTTTTGACATTGTTTATTGTAACGAGGTTTTGACAATAACCCTCTGAGAAATTTGAACCTACACAATTGGACATGAATGTGTTCACCATTGATTGGAGTTTTTTCCAAGGTTGTTTATGCATTTACTTCAATTTGGGTCCTCAACTTCAATTAAATAGAAGAAGCATCATTGTTCTCGATATGTTGTTTTAGCTCTTTTGATAGTTAGCCATTAACCAAATTGGGAAACATTAAAATAGAGATGGGTTTATTTGTTCCTAAGTCAAGGGGACCATTCGGGCACCCTTTAGACCTATGATTAGAAAGTTGCAACTTACTTGACCATTCCCCTCCACAATACATGCACTAGAAGTTAGGATGATCCTTTTCACCATTTTATGGGGTCACATGTGATGAAAACATCTCTAATAGAAGTTGATTATAAAGTTTAAGAGTGACCCATTGCTCTATAAATGGAGTAGGTGTTAACTTCACATAGTACTTCAACAACCCTTCAAACCCATCTGGCCCTCTTATATCCTTTTTCTTTGTAGCCATGTTAGACAGAATCTCCAAAACACTAAACTTTTCCAATTGCCATTGGACTTTGTGCTGCTTCCTATGGCAACTTAGACCTACCACCATGTTAGAAAGAATTATTTCATAACTAACTATGCTCATGCTTGTGCAAATAAATAATGAAACCAAATAATAGAAACCTTATAGATTTTTTTTTTATTCATTTGAGGGCTTTAGATATTTACAAAACTTCAACCCTTTGCAATGAATTCACGGTTCATAAATTTGCAATACCAAATCATGAGTTCACAAAATCAAAACTAGGGTTTGACACCCAGGTCATGATTACGTGTGTCTTACCAAGTGTTGTTATAGTATTAATTCCCATGTTACAATTCACCCAATGTTACACCACAATATTTAGGGGAAAAAAAAAATCTAGATGCAAACACTCAGATGAAGGGATTTTGTTTGCACTTGAATGCACACATTTGGATTTTGAGTGGTGCCCTTCACAAATCACAACTTTGGTTTGCACACGAGGAAAAATTTGAAAGTTTTAAAACACTTATAACAAACTGAAAACAAAACTTGAAATGGAAACCTAATGGTTCCCCTCGAAGGAGGTTACTAAATTTCTACCAAATATTTTTGATCTAGTTGGACACCAAGCAATAACGCTTTCACAAATGTTACCAAATACATTATTGATCAACTTCATAGTAATGTATTTGCAAACATTAGTGAAAACACACAAACCCTTAACCTTGGTACAGTTCCATGATAACTAATGTTGAATGAACTTAACAGTAAAATTGAAACTCCTTTGTCAACGTTGTGATCAAGAGAATGCACAAAATCAAGGTAGAGAAGTTGCTCCAGCATGGAATTCATAGTGGCATTAAAGATATACTCAAATAGTTGGAGGATTAAAAGCACTACAACAACACCAAAGAAGAAAGCACAAAATAGTGGCGCTTAAATGCATGGGCAAGGTTATTACAAAACATAAACCCTAAAGGATGGAAATGACATCCCATGGCATGTTGTTTGCATGCATTCCATAACAATGTGGATGGCATCATCACAGGTTACAAAATGGGCATAACATATTTGTGTTTTGCAGAGGATGTTGTTGGGACTAGGTTTTGAGGAAGGGAAGGGTAACATGAACGAATGAGGACAAACATGTCGAGTAATACTTTTGTACAAGTAGCATTCAATTTCTTTGGTCGATTTAATATTTTACCACTGAATCTCCTTGTATGAAGGAGCTTGGAAGGCAAGGAAGGAAGTGGGTGAGATCTCTCCCCCAATTGGCACACTACTCAAAGATGGGGAATTTTTAAAAAGAGGATCTAAGGAAGTTTGTGTATATTCAGAAAACTCTATTTGAGTAGCCTACCAAAAAAGAAAAAGAAACAGAAAAAAAGATTAAAAAAACAAAAGAGGCCAGTCTTTTACCCATCTCCAAAAATGGTCTGATCAAGGGAATCTCTAGCCCCTTTGCAGACGTGACAAGAACAAAGGCAGCGATCACCCCATGATCCCTACCTGGGTTGAGAGACTTCATTTTTCTGCAGTAGCAGATGATCGGCCAGTGCAACAGATATCCAGGTGCAGCCTCCATTAGTACTTGGTATGGGTATATACCAGTGTTGTGAGTGTATCCGGTTTGAACAGTAAAAACCGGCGGTTCAGGGTCAGGTTCTTGTAACTCAAGTTGACATCATGTTGTTAGAACTGGCACAAGAATCAGACCATGAAAAAAATGTTTTGATGGATGCGGAATTGGATTCGTGAAAAAGTATTTCTTAAAAAGGGTAAGGATATATATATATATATATATATATATATATAAGTTGGTTATTTTCAAAACTTAATAAGTGGACTGAACTTTATGATTAATTATCAATTTTAATTTGTTGTAAAATTTTGTACTCACATAATCTTTTGCATTGGGGAATGGGTAGTGTGTACATGGAACCGGACCTGGTTTAAAAACCGAGTTCGAAGGTTCTTGAATTTGAAAAAATGTGATAGAACCTTGACCAAAGGGTTCAAAATTTGGAAAAACCTGGCTCAAACCCGTACCCGGAGAATCATCACATTAATTTTAAAATGTCAGACCAGATCAGAGGTTCTCTCAAAAAGGAAGAACCGGACAACACTGGTATATACCTGTAACCTACAAAACTAAGCCTGGATAAAATGAATGAACTTTGCAGGAGTCTTTTTTATGGAGAAGAGTGTAAAGCACAAAACCAAGCCTGGATAAAAACATTGAACTTGCAGGGGTCTTTTTTATGGACAGGGGAGTAAACCTCAAAACTAAGCCTGGATAGGAACCTGAACTTGTAGGTCGGTGGAGTGATTTAAATAATTTTTTTTTGGTGGCCAGTTTCCGCCATTTTGTGAAAAATATTTATAAAAAATACTTCTGTCACACATTCTGTCTTATAAAAAATCCAATTTTTTAAAAAAAAATATTAAAATTGCCAAAAGTTGCCACAATTGCCTACAATATGTAAGCATGCTAAAGATTTTCTTACTTTCATATTTTGAATATTGTTAAATTTGGCTAAATATGCGTATGGACCATTGCCACTTGAGCAACATCACAGCCCCAAATGCTAGTCTGAATCAGCTTTGTTTTTACTGGTGAAATTTTGCCAAAAAGAGAAATTAAAGATTAAAATTTTATCTAAAAGTAATTTTGGAGGTTTCAGTCGCCAGAAGTGGGGAAAAGAAAAGAAAAAAGAAAAATCACCAAATTCTGATATTTGGTTCTCATTGTTTAGCCAAAAAATAAAAAGGATGATTAAAGATGTGTACTTTATGGTTTATAGCCAGATTTGGCTAAATATTCCTTTTGATGATTGCCATTTTTTCTGCATCTTCCAAATTTCAGGGTTTTTTTTTTTTCGAATTTTTGCACTGTGACGATGAATTTTTTTTGGAAAAATTCGTTTTTCTAGTGTGGAGTCGAAAATATTTCTAATAAAAAGGACAAAAATTCACCTCGAACCCACAAAATTGGAACAAAAAAAAGAAAAAGAAACAGTGCTTCCAATGGATGACGACGACTTTGGCTACAAACAAAAATTCCTGGAATAAAACACTCACCACACATAAAATTTCTAACTTAGTTGAAATCCCATAACTGGAGGAATAGGTGCTTGAAATCCCTATGAAAAGGGGGTATGAGTTGGAAATCCCTATGAGATACTCATGGGGATTCTAAGCTTTTCCTCCTCGGGATTCTAACTTTTCACTCCTTTTTGACAAGTATAATATCTCCTGCACCTTAGGTCTAAATATTACAAAATCACCTCCATATTATCATACTCATTGAGCACTTTCCAAAAGTACCAAAAGTTTGCCCCAATTGCCCTAATTTTTTAAGTTTTGATTTTATTATATTTTGTTCACAAAACTGTTCAATATTCCATAGCTCCTCCACCATAGGTCTAAACATTAGGAAACCACCAAGTGCACTACTCGTTGAGAGCTTTCCAAAGGTACTGAGAGCATGATATGGGGGCATAGTGGAACCTTTAGGAGATTTCAAGGTGACAAACAACCAAACAAAAGATTTCTTTTGGAAAAAACACTTACAAAGTTCAAAGTTGTCAGATTTTGAGGGGAATTTTTTTTTAAAAATCTCCATAATTAGGAAACAAGTTCCAACATGTGCCAACACATTAGCAAGGAATCCTAATTCTTTCCAATTTTGGTTAAGACTTCTATCACCAACCCACTTAGTTCACAAAACTGGGGAAAAGAAACCCTGATTCCAACAGGTTGGTTCACTTTGTATTCTCTAATTCTAAATACAAGCAGCTGTTCCATCTAGCCAAATTACATATAGTAAAGGAAGAATGGTACCGACAATGGTATCGACAATGAAGCCACCCCTCAGCCGTGGACGGACAGGGTCCTCACCTGCTAAATATAGCGAGGGTGTGACTTGACGTCCTCCTCAGATGGTTTCGGCTTGGATCCCTCGGACGGACAGTCTACTTCGTGACCATTCTTGCTGTAGGAAGAAAGGTCCTTTCCCTGACTCCGGACGACAGTGACTACGGAAAGTAGCTAAATATAGCACTGCTCTCAACCGCCCTAGGGTTACCCTTGGAGAGTGCCTGTATGTGGGGTTACATGAACTCCTACTCCATGCCAGGCAAGTGTAAAAAAAGAACATTGTTCAAAAAGTGCATAAATAAATAGGGGGTGCCTGTTAGTGTCTTGAACAGGAGTGGGAAATGCGAATAAGGGGGGAGGGGGATCGACAGGGTAAAGAACCGGAGTGGGAAATGTGAAGGACCGGAAGGAGGGGGGGGGCTACCGGAGTGGGAAATGCAAAGGACCGAAGGGGGGGGGGGGGAGGGGTCTCGACGGGTTAAAGAACGGTAGTGGGAAATGGGAAGGAGAGATGGGGGAGGTGGATGGGGTAAAGTACCGGAGTGGGAAATGGGAAGGACCGAAGGGGGGGGGGGCGGGGAAACCAACGATTGTTTGAAAAGATAAAAAGTTATTTTTAAAAACCAAAAACATGAACCAAACATTGTTGAAATAACACACCTGTGCATTATGCACGGGGCACACACTAGTAAATATACATGTGATATATGGTATATGCACCAAGTAAAACGTGACATGAATAACATAGTATTGGAAAATTACTGATGTAATATAATTTTCTTCTTTTGAAAAAAAATTAATACAGTATCCAAACTTCAGAAATGTCTAGGATCATAGCAAACGTTTACGAATGTTTTGCAGGGGTTTTCTTTTTGAGAAAACATTTATAAATTTTTGCATAGCCCAGGTTCAACTCAATTTTCAACTCCTATGCAAAAATTTGTTTCACGAATTTTTGTCTCATCTGTATTTATAGTCTTTGTATGTGAACGATAGATACATGTGCTCTAGTTATAAGCCTTAGCCTGACTGGGATCTGTTCAAGGACAACATTTTTGAAAATGCCAGTTCTTGTTCATGATCTATTCCACGTTTGTCTCCTCGCCGTTTGCATCCGTTTCTCCAATTCCTGCAAAGACAATTACCCAGAGACAGCATTAGAAACGAATTGAGGGAGACCCACAAGAATCTTTGATTGGTAAGTCTCAGATCGGGGGATAGTGATTCTACACACTCACATGTGGACGTCCATTACGCGGCCTGCATCATGCGACATTCTAGTGTAATCCGAATCAGCTAGCTGTGGACTATATAACAATCTTCTTCGTTATCTTCTCCAGTTATGAAATCGATCATAGTAACTATTCAGTACTCACCCATGATTTCTACAGTCGTTGATTCTGCGACTGCCTGTAACTGAGCATCACGGGGAGGCATGATAATTGGCTCCCGCCCACGTGCAGCAAAATCTCCACTAAGCAGCAGAAGATACCGGAGGAGTTTTACCAACTCTTTTGCCAGTCGCACTAAGAGCACGAGACTGAGGAAAACCAGGATCAGAACTTCCGCATGTGGATCATAAACGAACTGCGGGCTTGGATTTAGCAGCTCGAGGTCATGGCTGGAGCTGGTCACGGGTGCCATGAGTCGAGGAGGACGTGATCCCGAGCTGGGTGGAGACTCGGTGAATCGGTGAGTGAGAGAGTTGGAATCGATGAGGAGCCTGAGAGTTAGAATCAATGAGCAGCTGAGAGTTGGAATCGATGAGCAGCCTGAGAGTTGGAATCGATGAGGAGCCTGAGAGTTGGAATCGATGAGCAGCCTGAGAGTGCAGCCTGAGAGTTGCCTGAGAGTTGGAATCGATGAGCAGCCTGAGAGTGCAGCCTGAGAGTTGCCTGAGAGTTGGAATCGATGAGCAGCCTGAGAGTGCAGCCTGAGAGTTGCCTGAGAGTTGGAATCGATGAGCAGCCTGAGTGCAGCCTGAGAGTTGGAATCGATGAGCAGCCTGACTGCAGCCTGAGAGTTGGAATCGATGAGCAGCCTGAGAGTGCAGCCTGAGAGTTGCCTGAGAGTTGGAATCGATGAGCAGCCTGAGTGCAGCCTGAGAGTTGGAATCGATGAGCAGCCTGAGTGCAGCCTGAGAGTTGGAATCGATGAGCAGCCTGAGAGTTGCCTGAGAGTTGGAATCGATGAGCAGCCTGAGAGTTGCCTGAGAGTTGGAATCGATGAGCAGCCTGAGAGTTGCCTGAGAGTTGGAATCGATGAGCAGCCTGAGAGTGCAGCCTGAGAGTTGGAATCGATGAGCAGCCTGAGAGTTGCCTGAGAGTTGGAATCGATGAGCAGCCTGAGAGTTGCCTGAGAGTTGGAATCGATGAGCAGCCTGAGAGTTGCCTGAGAGCTGGAATCGATGAGCAGCCTGAGAGTGCAGCGTGAGAGTTGGAATCGATGAGCAGCCTGAGCGTTGCCTGAGAGTTGGAATCGATGAGCAGCCTGAGAGTTGCCTGAGAGTTGGAATCGATGAGCAGCCTGAGAGTGCAGCCTGAGAGTTGGAATCGATGAGCAGCCTGAGAGTTGCCTGAGAGTTGGAATCGATGAGCAGCCTGAGAGTTGCCTGAGAGTTGGAATCGATGAGCAGCCTGAGAGTGCAGCCTGAGAGTTGGAATCGATGAGCAGCCTGACTGCAGCCTGAGAGTTGGAATCGATGAGCAGCCTGAGAGTTGCCTGAGAGTTGGAATCGATGAGCAGCCTGAGAGTTGCCTGAGAGTTGGAATCGATGAGCAGCCTGAGAGTTGCCTGAGAGTTGGAATCGATGAGCAGCCTGAGAGTGCAGCCTGAGAGTTGGAATCGATGAGCAGCCTGAGAGTTGCCTGAGAGTTGGAATCGATGAGCAGCCTGAGAGTTGCCTGAGAGTTGGAATCGATGAGCAGCCTGAGAGTGCAGCCTGAGAGTTGGAATCGATGAGCAGCCTGAGAGTTGCCTGAGAGTTGGAATCGATGAGCAGCCTGGGAGTTGCCTGAGAGTTGGAATCGATGAGCAGCCTGAGAGTTGCCTGAGAGCTGGAATCGATGAGCAGCCTGAGAGTGCAGCCTGAGAGTTGGAATCGATGAGCAGCCTGAGAGTTGCCTGAGAGTTGGAATCGATGAGCAGCCTGAGAGTGCAGCCTGAGAGTTGGAATCGATGAGCAGCCTGAGTGCAGCCTGAGAGTTGAAATCGATGAGCAGCCTGAGTGCAGCCTGAGAGTTGCCTGAGAGTTGGAATCGATGAGCAGCCTGAGAGTGCAGCCTGAGAGTTGCCTGAGAGTTGGAATCGATGAGCAGCCTGAGTGCAGCCTGAGAGTTGGAATCGATGAGCAGCCTGAGAGTTGCCTGAGAGTTGGAATCGATGAGCAGCCTGAGAGTTGCCTGAGAGTTGGAATCGATGAGCAGCCTGAGAGTGCAGCCTGAGAGTTGGAATCGATGAGCAGCCTGAGAGTTGCCTGAGAGTTGGAATCGATGAGCAGCCTGAGAGTTGCCTGAGAGTTGGAATCGATGAGCAGCCTGAGAGTTGCCTGAGAGTTGGAATCGATGAGCAGCCTGAGAGTGCAGCCTGAGAGTTGGAATCGATGAGCAGCCTGAGAGTTGCCTGAGAGTTGGAATCGATGAGCAGCCTGAGGAGCCTGAGAGTTGGAATCGCTGAGCAGCCTGAGGAGCCTGAGAGTTGGAATCGATGAGGAGCTTGGAATCGCTGAGCAGCCTGAGAGTTGGAATCGCTCAGCTAGCTCTCAGAAGTGGGAAGTTGGAAGAGAGTTGAGGTCTACAGCTAAATAAATAGACACAATTGATCTAATTTGGAACATGTTTAGTCTAATGCATAATTATAACTACCACATTATATTTAATTAGTATTTTAGTGTAGCTCCTAAACCAATGTGGAAATAGTCGCCTCACTAAACTCTGTAACATGTTCATAGTTTGACCATTAATTCATCTAACAATGGAATTGATTGGAACCTACAATTATACCAAGCCACATTTTGTTTTTTTGGCTTTTCTTTCCTAAATTAACATTACTTGAAGTACTGATCCTGGGTTTCTCAGTCTTGTGCTCTTAGTTTGACTGGCAACTCGATAATTGGTGAAACTCCACGGATATCTTAGGAAGCTCACTCGAGAGTTTCTTGCACTTGGGCAGGAGCCGATTGTCATCCCTCCCCATGACGCTCAGTTGCAGGCAGTCGTAGTCGAAGCCAATGCATCATCACGTGTATCATCAAGGATTGTAGAAATCATGGATAAGTACTCGACTAAACACTTGAGATACTATGTTTCTGTGATCGATTACTAGATTTGAGAAATTGTAAACTTCCAGAGATTGGGATTGTACCAAATATGTCGCATGCATGATGGTCGGGTCATTGGTGTCCTGCACATGATCACACAGTGTCAATTACCCCCCACCCTTTCAGGCAAACCAACCAAGTGAACCAGATCAGGTTCTTGTGCGTCCCCCCTATGCCTGCTGTCATATGAGCACATAATTTTTTTTTTAATGGTATTGCTACTGGATTGTCTTAATTTGCAGGAACTACAGAAGGCGGGGATGCATTCCAAGATCAGGAGAATATAAAAGTGGAATAGCTGATGAACTTGAAGGCAATTTGAAAATCTCTTCGATAGATCTGAGTCAGGCGGCCTGTGTGCTTAGCCGAAGGCAGCATACTATTGTACAAATATATGAGTTGAGCTTGCAGATGGAGTATCGACGATCTAGTTGGTTTAATCAGTTGATCTGTAACTAACTGGCATGCATCTGATCAGTAATTTTGTGCAGGATTAGCTTCACAGTTCCATTCCGAGTTCGGTTCCAACGTCAGGAACGCTGAAGAATCTACCAAGCTGATCTGATGCCTATTTGCAGCATCGGCTCTCATCTTCAATAGAGTTGCTGCCAGGTCTACAAAATCCCGAAATTGTTTTGTTTTGGTGATCTCGAATAAATTTTCATGCCTAATGCGATGCAGGGGAGCGTTGTATCTCAATCACACAATCTACTTCGAGCTTAAATATTGAAGCTTCAAAGCGGAAAAACACTATCTGCCCTTTGGTCCTGTCTACAAATGCTTTTGTTTCTGGAGGGCAGTCCTGAGAGGTTCTGCAGTTCCTCAACAAACAAGAAAACCCCCAAGGGTTTTTCACAAATCCCTGTGACTTCTAACAACCTCTTTTGGGTTCCCATGTGCTTCTTTGGGTCCCTGAAACTGTGGGTAATTCTCCTCGGTAACCAGATGAGAACCAGGTTTGGTCGGTTATTTGAGTTTTCTAAATTATCTCTGGTTTCTGGTTTTATGAAATCTAGAAATCAAAGAGCCTCTGGTTCCAGAACTTCTGAAAATTTTAAGAATGGAAGAACCTTCAGTTCAGGTTTTTGGAATTCTTTTGTATAGGGTAGGACCCTGCTATCAGGGAATTACTATATGAGCACCAAGGGCGGCGCCCGAGGTCCAGGCAGTAATTCCCTGACAGCAGGGTAAGGACCTGAATAACAACCGACAGAATGAATGGTTTTCTTTTTTAAAAAGTCCCTTTCAAAATCTTATTGGCTTACATCCTGCGCCCTAGGGATCTTACAATCTCACGCCCTCCGCCCTAGGGCTGTTTCTTAAAGCCTGATTACTAAATGTAATCTGCCCAATAATTACACTAAGAATTCTCTCCGAGGTTATTACGTAATGGAGAAACCTCTAAACCCGAAAAAGAACCTGTGGTTTTCAGGGAATAACAGGGAAAGTATCAGAATTTTGCAGGTTCCTAGATTTTTGAGAGAACAGCGGTTATATATCAGATTCGGTTCTTGCTTTTCTGAGAACAACGGTCATGTATCAAGATCGCTTCGTAGATGCTTTTAAGGATTGTGCGGGTGTGTGGCAAACTCCGATTATTTGGATTTTTTGGAAGAAAATCCATGGTTATATATCCTGATGACCTGCCATGATAACCGATGGTCATCTGGTGCCATTTCTCACAACCGACTAACATTAGTCGGGACCCTAATTCTCTTGGAGTCCAGCCCTAATGTTTACTGTGAATGTTCTCCTCTGTCCTCCTCTCCAGCTCTCCTTGTCCTGCTTCTCAGTTGTGAAGCAATGTGGATTGCAGTTCATGTTCAAGAAGTAAACCTTGAGCTCCAGATCCGAACTTGAATACAGTTTGATTTTTTAGCAACTTGCCAGGCTCAAGGTTCTTGTTGATATGCAATAGCCATGGTTGTTGCTTTGCCTCATTACCAGTTTGCAACTGGTTGTGGGTTCCAAGCCCTCCAATGTGCATTCTAAGTGCCTGTTACTCCTAAGATCTTAGGGTTGAGGGAGAAAAAGAGACTTTGATTCAGTTTTTAGTAGCACGTTTTTGGGATATTACAGAAATTCTTTTTGCACTTGTCAATTAATGCATGAACGTGGACCGAATTCTATAAAATACCATATCAAATCCTATAAAAACACACACATGCACAGAGAACAAGAATATTTACTGAAAGCCCAACTGATTCTTCCAAAACTTTGTTTGCTAGTCTGTGGGTCTTTATTCCACTACACAGATCACACCAGGTAAACATCGTAAAGTCATCTCTTGGATCGAGTAGAGTCCTAATCATGCAGTAGCTGTTCTGCAATTTGCAATCCTGGCATTTATTTGTTTAGGATAAAGGCTGAGGCCGCAACCTTCAGGCTTTACTGAGAGCAAAGCACTGGGTGGATTTTAGTTTTTAAATTTTACCTGTGCTACCTGGAGGATACCCATTGGGTATCACAGGGAAAAAGCCAAAAGCAAGTGCTTTGAAAATTTTGTTTGTTTGGTTGGTTTGCGCTGGAAACAAATGTTGCTTGCGGTCCTTGTGATATACATATTCGTTGACTTGGGGTTTTATTTTTGGGACACGGAGAATGTTTTTGAAGATGAAAAAATAGTGGCGGTATGTATCATTGGTTTTTTGAGCACTATTGTTGTGGCACCAGTGTCAATTTAGCTCATGATCTTCTCTCTCTCTGTCTGTCTGATCTATCTACTCTTACCTTACAGCTTCTTGAGGAGTTTGGGATTCCTGTTCCCCCCTATGCCACAGTCAACCGCGACTTTCCTTACCAACATGTGGATTATTTGGTGGAGGAGGAAGACATGGTGGAGGAGGTTGAGATTCATGGCAAGCGGATCATGAAGCCATTTGTAGAGAAACCTGTGGATGGTGAACTTCTTCTTCTAGTTCACAATCTAAGTTATTCAAGTGAGACAACAAAGTAATTCATGCATCACTGTTGGTGGACAAACTGATATAGAGACTTTCATACAATGTGCCAGGAGATGATCACAATGTTATGATATACTACCCGAGTTCTGCTGGTGGTGGCAGAAAGGATCTCTTCCGGAAGGTTAGAGACAATTGGTTTGAACATTCATCATTCTAGACTGAATTCATGTTCTCGTTCTTCTTTATGTATGAAGAAGAAGTAACCGAGGTTGTTGATTGAGATGTGGGTTGTTTTTTTAAGGTGGGAAATCGGTCAAGTGAGTTTCATCCAGAGTTACGAAGAGTGCGGCGAGAAGGTTCATACATCTATGAGGAGTTCATGCCCACAGGTGGCACAGATGTTAAGGTCAGGCACAGCAAGTCTTCCTGTCAAACAATAATAATACACTCCTGGCACTAGTTCATTCTACAAATCTCTGTCTCTAGGTTTAGATGATGTTTGAGGAAGGAACTTTCATTCAAGAGGGAAGATGATGGATGGGTGGAGGTGTTAAATGACGCCTGCTGCCTGCAGGTCTACACAGTGGGTCCAGAATATGCGCATGCTGAAGCTCGCAAGTCTCCAGTTGTTGATGGTGTTGTCATGAGGAGTGCAGATGGGAAGAGGTGTGTTTGGCACATTCATCAAATTCGTAAAGACTTTTTGAGGGTGAATCTCTTGCAATAATTTTACTCCTGATGAATCCGAATGTGTTCATGAATCTTTGGTCTCCAAGCTTGAAGCTTTTCAATCTGAGTAGCGCCCCAACTGAGAGGAAAGATTCCTCCCTCCCTTGGGTCATGTGTGTTCCTTTGCTTTCAGGTGAGGTATCCGGTACTGTTGACACCAGTTGAGAAACAAATGGCTCTGCATGGCGTTTGGCCAAGCGGTGAGCTTGCTCGTTGATCAAGACGACCGACTTATTGATTGTGAAGGAGAGAGACATTGCAGTAGTGATTTCATCAACTCATTGTGGATACCCATTTTTTGTGATCAATTATTGTATCTATTCAACACTTGGTTTGTATTTTGTTTTGGCTATGATCTTCTTGAGTCAAAGTTGGTGGTGTGTTGTTGGGCAATGATGACAGGTTTGTGGGTTTGATCTTCTCCTGTCAGAAGGACGATCGTATGTTTGTGATGTCAATGGATGGAGTTTTGTGAAAAACTCATACAAGTAAGCAATTAGGAATCAACCTTGAAAAATTGAAGCTCCAGAATTGCAGCAAAAAAAAATGGACCTGCTGCACACATACATGCCCTTGTTGTTGTTCAAGCAAAGAAAAATTATACCCAACATGGCTCTAGCCAGTGCTGCCGACCAATTACTCAGGTAGCTTATGTACTTCAGTAGCTTATGTACTTAGCTTAATCCCCATTTTTAGTTTGACTTGAAAACTGACTTGATTGTTGTGGGCCATCATATTGCAACTTATTTATTTATCTTAATCCTTTATTTACTAATCTAGTGCAGTGATGTTGCAACCATGCTGTAACCATGAGTCTTTGGTTTGTGTGTGGGATGGGGGGGTATTTGTGAATTCGGCCGCTATGATATAAGCAAAGTTCCTGACATTTATGATTCTGCCAAGTAAGGCCAAATCTTCAACTCATGATCTTCTCAAGCCTCTGTTTTTTTCTTCACAGTTCCCATGTACCCATTTGGTTACACTTTGCCAGTTTGTTCTTGATTCTTTCATGTCTGACGGGAGAGACTAGGCTACTCTCTCTTTGAGCTCTCTGATGATGCTCAAATCATTTCCTTTGCATTTCCATCATGCCTGTGGATGCCAGATATGATCTTCTACACAATGCACATTTGAAAATCAAGGGTCTAGATGAACTCTATAAAATGGCCAAGGTGATGGTTTTTTCTTCTTTTGAAAATACTCATTTCCTCCTGCTACTTATTTAATTTTGTGGATTCCAATTTTGTAGCGAATGAAGAGGCAGTTTTTAGAACTCTGGGTACCTTCTTTTTTCCTCTGGTTTAGTTATGGTTGAGGTGATTTTGTGGTGGACAGGTATTGGCAGATGGGGTTATTCCAAATGAGTATGGTATCAACCCTAAGCACAAACTAATCATAGGTGCAAAGGTACTTTTCCTATTCAATTCGATTGTTCCTTGCACTGTGATTTCATGGATTTAGGGTTTAGAGTTTAGGATTTTTCCAAATTTTTATTTTAAAAAACTTTTCTATCCAAACTGGTCAAAGTTTGTACACCTTTGAGGTAAATGGTATGCCAATGTTCAATGTTCCAGATTGCACACCAGTTGATGGGTAAGATACTAATTGACCTCCGGAACACCAAAGAGGAGACTTTAAGAGTGTTGGAACTGAAGAAAAATGATGAGGAGAATGATGATGCAGCTGCTGCAATGCTATGTAGTCCGAAAAAACTTGATGGCAGCAAAGACAGTCCAAGAGTAGGAAGCAGGCGACAACAAAGTGCTGCTGAAAATGTGACTGTTGATGATACCGAAAAAGAGACCCAGTATCATTTGGATCCCAAGTCTGTTGTCCTAAACCTAAGATCTCAGTTGTACATTCATAAATCTTCTAAAGGGTCTTGTGGATTTCAGGACATTGTTTATTTGACGGAGACTTTGCATGATCATTGCTTGATCAGTTCTCATCCTCATGTGCCCATTGACATATGTCACACTTGTGGGGAATTGTGGGAAGTTCCATAAGAACATCACAACTGGACGACATTGTATGGATGTTATGGAGGCTGTGACATTAGAGGAGGACGGACGATACGTAACTTTGGATCAGTTGGAGAAGCTTGTTCGACCGTTTGCTATGCGAGCTGAAGATTTTCCACCATCCAGAACACCACATGAGCTCTTGGGTCTATTCATGAAAGGTGAAGGAGCTTTTGGGTACTAAAACGAAGAAATAATTTTTGCAACTTCTTAAATTAAGAAAAAGGCACATATAAAACAGATCCTTGTAAAGAAAAGATCATGCACATGTGTGTACAGAGAAGAAAAGAATAGTTGCCATGTCTGTTGAAATCCCAACTGATTCTCGCAAGAATAAGTCTCCGTTCCATAGTCTGTCTGTGGGTTTATATTGCCACCCAATGGATGGCACTAGGGTGAACATAGTTCATCAAATCCCTTTGCAACTCAGTTGGAGCAACAAGGTGAAAACACAATATTCTGACTCAATTTTCAGTCCATACAACAGTGTTGGGTTTTGGGTTTGGGGTTTAGGGAAGAGAGCCTTAAAGCATTGCCATGGGTTTAAGGTTTAGGGAAAAGAGCCCATAAAGACTATATAATGCCAAAAAAGGATTGCCATCCCATGACACTCATGACTTCATCGAGTTTGGAGAGAGAGATTGAGCACAAATGTTTTGAACAAAACACGAAACTAGAATTTGTACATTGGGTTATGAGCTCTGTATGAAGAAACAATCTGGAGTTGCAAGTAATGGGCGATTCAGAGTCAGAACAGAAAGAGCAATTGTGTTCCCTTCTGTTTTAGTCCAAAACCCACTGTTAGTTATGTGCAGAAAGAAGTGAAATCTAGATACAGAGCTGCTGCTGGACGCATGACAGGAACTTGAACCAAACCCACCTGAAAAGAAAGATATCCTAAAAAATTGCGAAGATATTGAATTGAGACCGTTTTTCAGTTGGATTTTGATTCACAAGGTGTGCGCTGGTGGCATTGGAAGTGATAAATGAGGAGGGGAAAAACAGCAGCAGCATCAAGAAGGACAACCTACCTTTTCAACAGAAGATTTCACACCGACTGTGGCACTCAATATCCATGGTGTTCAAGGTCTTTGTGTTGGGTGGGTGGGGTGTGGGAGCATGCAATAACAAAATTGTCAGAACTGGTCAAAGATTTGTTCTACAAGCACTGAACAAAAAACTCTTTGCCGGGTAACCAGCTTAACATCAGAAGAACATGACACTCCGTCCCATTAGCAGCAGATTTAATTACATTTGACCGCATTCTTTGATGGAGGCCTGTCCATCAACCTTTTCAAGTTTTGCGTTAGTTCCAACTGCCAGGCAATTCATGATTTATAGCTTTCAATAATTAAAAAAACAGTTGTCAGCTACTACCTGTGTTTTGTCAGGCAGTTTCTTGTAGAAAACCTCACACCCAAAGGGATTAGAAGAATTTCAGATGCTTTGAGAAGATGAAATGTGTTATATATTACAGAATAATAATAAAACCAATGAGTTCTGAGGTTGAAAGAAGGGATGGTTGTAAGTACCTCTTCATTGTCTTCCTGCAGTCAGGCTTTCCTGGCAACCACATCTGTATCGAACCCATTTGCACCTGCTGCTGTTATCTAAGAATATGGCCATTGGTAACACCCACTTTCCTTTGCAGCAGCCTGCACAGTATTCTGTGCACAAGTGGTGCATATGCATCAAAATCTATGCGAAGTCTCTACAATGTACCTTCTGAACTTGTTGTGTGAGGAGCAGCTACAATTGTGGGCCACTGCATCAGGGCCATCATCTGTATCATCATCCTGAGTTGCAGTTTCGCCAAAGAGGAAACTGCCCAGGACAAAAAAAGTCTGTTCTGGAGCCTCAAATCCAACAAAGAATTTTTCCATCACATCAAACCCTAAATGGGCTATGCAGGCTGGATTTCAGGTTTGCAAAAGGTTGGTTTCCCAAACTGTGGTTTTCAGTTCACAAAGCTTTCAGCAACTCCATACATACAGTGCGCATCGTCCCACTGTAGGCAGAATCCCCTGCTGTTTGTTTTCTCCTGTCTCTAGTTTCTGGATGGCATGCAAGACTCTAATACATATGTCGAGCTACTAACCCATCTTTGTAGTAAACCTGAACTGGAGGCTCATGAAACTTGCTGTTGTCCTCAACACCATCACATCTCCATTTGACTCTTACCTGACATTCTTCTCAAATTGGAACATCCCAGTTTGAACAATGTAGAACAATGAAGATTGGTGTGGTGTGCAAATCATTTGATGTCACCACATGCACCAATCATTTTGAACTATGAATCAAACTCATATTTTTCTCAAAGTCAAAACATGTTTCTTTGGCGGCACAAAGGAGAGAATAGTGTGTATGTAACCTTTATATATGCACAGGTCCAAAGGCAAAAGAAACTGGGGTTAAATTATGCTACATTTTGGTGGGGCATTGAGAAAAGTTGCAAATTAAACATTATACCATACCTGCAACTGATGTTCAGCACAAAATAAATTTGCCAAAGGTCTAGACACGAAAAAGAGAAGGTTTTTATAGAACATTTGGTGAATTTGTTGAGAATTGATCTCCAGTCTAAACCATTGCATTATTATTACAAATACACAACAGAAGGTGTATTGTGCGTGCTTGTTGTAATGAATTCTCATAGAGGATTTTTAATATGATCAAACTAGGATTCTAAACTGAGGCCACAAATGCACAAAGTAGAACATGGAATGAGTTGGATTTGAAAAGGACTCTTTTTCATTGGGTTCTTGCTCCCTAGCTAACCTCAATTGAGAGCATCTAATAAATAGATAAGCCTAGGATATGAAGGATTCAGGAAATGGAACAGTAGTATTAAGTACACAGTTTGATGTGCTTTGATAATAACTACAGCTTTGCAGGATGAGGATATATATGCCTAGTACATATATATCTTGTAAGTCAAATATTAGTAACTACACATTTTACTTCATTTGATGATAACTGTTACCTACCATGTCTGGGCAATATGAAAATGTTAAAAAATCCATTGTGGAAAATATAAATGCATTGAGGGTTGGGTTTTTTTTTCTTCAATATTGTTGTATGAAATTTTTTGCAAAATTTTCCCCAAAAAAATAGCAAAATCACTTGATTTTACACTAAAAAAATCTTTTGCCCCAAAAGTATCCCAATTTTTTGTTGGGAAAATGACAAAAGCTTTTGGGAAAAAAACAGTGATTGGGACAATATATCAAGTCGAAAATGGTTCAGTGGTGTCAGGGCAGAGAGCAAACAAAAACAATTAGATGGAAATCTGTGCCTGCAAAAGGGATGTAAAGTAGTTAAGAGAACTGGAGTACCTACCTAACCAACAAGCCCACTTTTTTTTTGGCCTTGCCTACCAAGGGCAAGGAAATTGTCTTCAGATTAACTATAGAATATAGGTAGTAGCTTAAGGCATTTTGGCCCCTAGGTAATAAATAATAGGTCTATTTTTATATGAGGATTTTTGAAAGATGATATTTTTTTGCTTGTGTTTAAACTTGAGATTAGTTATTATAGGGTTATAATAATATCTTGAAGGATTCTGGTTTCTTTCAGAGGGTTTTTTTGAAGATTATTTTTTGCATGGTGAAATATTTGAGTTTTCATAATTCTTCAGTTTGTCTGAAGATACCTTTTAATGTTAATGGCAAGGCCACAGTGTGACACAGAGCCACATTGATTTTAATAAACTTTTAGGTACCTACCTTTGGATTGTCAGGATGGAAAGCCTGCCCACCTGAAAAGAAGGTTAACTCTCATCAAGAGTTGTACAATTTCCTTGCCTTATTGCTTGGTGCCTCCTCCCACCCTTCTACTTCTTTGTATCAAACATGTTCTGAATCAGGGGCTGCTGCCTCCTCCTCCTCCTCCTCCTTCCCCTTTTGGAGTTCATTCCAGAAGCTTGTTGCTCAGCCTCGTATGGACTAGGTAACCAGTGAGATGCTGCCCATTATTGGTCATAACATTGGCGCTCCCACGGTTATCAAAACTTGCCGATGCACTGAGGCTAGTTTTGATAACCAATGGCCTCCAGCCAATTCCAGGACATAACCAGCACCATTTACATCTGCAACCTGTTCAACAAGTGGCACGCTTATCACTTTTTATCCATATGCAGAATGGAGATGGATCACTTTTTCATCCACACACCAAATGAGATACAAACAGCCTAACATCCAATGTATTAACTAGGATGTGGGTGTCCAATGAGGGAGAAGCACATCAGCAAGTCAGCACCCATGCTGGTTATAGTTTCTCAAGCCATTCATTTCTTATGCTAATTTTTGGACTAGGTAGGTAACCTGTAAGAGGGTGGTGCGGGTATTACCATGTATAATCAAGTCCTGGGAACAGCAAGATTATGTGTGATAACATGCAACCTTAAGCCAATTATGAGACATAACCAATTGTTTATGGCGACAAGTTATGGCAATGAACCAATGGTATATGTCAGGGCATTTCAGGTGTCTTCACACATGCGAGTTATGAGTGATAACTTGCATGTGGCGGTCCATTAGCATGGTACCATGCCTCTCGACAACTAGTTATGAACAAAAACAAGCTCCCCCTAATTGTTGGTTGAAAGCATTGCGCACTACTTTGATATGTAATACTGGATTGAAGTGTTTAGTGTTTCCCCTAAAATTGGTCATTGATGGATGTGAAGGGAGACTACTGATCTGGAGGCAAAGTAAAAATATTTTCTTTATCGCCCAAGTTTGGTTGATTATTTTGTTGTGTTAGCATAACCTCCCCCAATCTTTTGGTGACATAAGTTCAATTTTTTATTTTGCAATGATCCATTTTGATTGCTGGATTATCATTGTAATATATGCACTACGTGCCAATGCCCATGGTTTTGCAATTCAAGTTTCGGCAAGGTAGTTTTGTAGGTGGAAAAGTTGCATTAGATAACACTCAATATTTTCTTTCTCATGAAACTTGATGTCAAGTGCAGAAAGTTCAGTTGGATATGTATTACAATCCCCCCAACAATTCATTGTTGTTTAATGGTTTGATTTGACCATCAAAAAATCCAACAAAGCTTGAGGTGCATTACTTGATTTTTCCACATGAATCTGTAGATTCTTAAAACCCTTGTTAAGGTCAGTTATTTGGTCATCAACTTTTGCTCACATACGGAAAAAGAAAAAGAAATTTTATTGATGAAAAAGTTCGAAAAATTAATATATGAGAGATTTTGCATAATTTTTCTTATGGTCATCCTAAAACAATTCTGAAAACAATTACCTCATTTCCAAGCCTAACTATCTCACTTCTTTTCCCTACCCACCACGTGGGTATGAAAAGACAAATGAACATGTGCCTATTAAAGTTCATGATATTTATATTAATTCAAATTAAATTTCACATTAACACAAATAATGATGAACTATTGAAAACCATATGAGAACATAAGAAAATTAAAAAAAGAAGATTTTTGCTTGTAGTGCTGAGAAATCTGGACCTCAAGTTTTATTCATAGATTAGAAAAACAAAACCCATGTTTGTATTCCACAAACATACAACTTATGTTTTCTTTCTCAAACTCAAATGCATATGTAAAAGAAGGAACCTATTTTTACCACGCCCAAATGCAAGGTGATGACAAGACCATAAATTGTAATAACATTCTTTTGGAAATGCTAGTGTATGTCAACCTAAAGCTTTAGTTCTGACAGAATTCAAGTGTGATAAGTTGCCCAAAGTGAATAATTGTTTCAGATTTGAACCAAAAAAAATCCAGCAGGTCTCTATTTCAGTCATAGGAATTGGGATTTTGAAGATGTTTAGTAAAAAAGACACTGGACCTTGTATAATGAGGAACTTTTACTATAGAGATAAACGTTAGTCAAATAGTAAAAGTATGCCCTCTTTTGATTGATTTGAAAATGAAAGTAATTTAAAACCTTGAACATTCAAATTATCAAAATAGTCCTGAAATTTTCAGACAGTTAAATGTACATTAAAAATTTGTCAAGGTGGTAAAAGATTTGGTGGATATAAAGAACTTGGAGAATTTTTCCGAATGTACTCTGAGGACCGCAAACATTGTTTTTTTTGGATGTGAAATTTTTTCAAAATTCCATTTTTTTAAAATATGAATATTCTGTCACAATATTCTATCTTTTCCTGGGAATAATAAAAAATTCAAAAAAAACAATTAAAAAAATTTTCACCACATTTGGACTCTGATTTTCGTTTGGTAACATTTTGAAAAATAGTTTTATTATTATTTGTATAGGTTCTAAAAAACTATTGCCAATTAGTACTAAATCCCTCCTGGGATGCTAGCCAATGATGCAACAACATCAGAAAATTGAAAAATATATCATTGACCTCAACAGTCATTTGGCAACATTGATTCACTTCTTTGGCCAAAAAATGACTTTTTTCAAAAACAAATTGCTAAATTTCGATTTTTTTGGTGTAAGCATGGGCGGTCGGGGGTAGCGTGTTGCCACACATCTATCTGTAAGCTTCCTAATTTAATGGGCCTGTACAAAAGTGTCAGCGAACTAAGTCAAAATTGTCTGGGGATGCTGGCAAAGTTCTTGTTTTCAATTTTCTGATGTAGCTGAAGTGGTGATCATGCATAATGTGATTTACCCAGATTTGGCTACATACTAGATATGAAAATATAAAAAAACCAGAATCCTTACTTTGGGATAGCCCCAATCGTAGGGCTCAAGTATAGCCGATGCAACTCTCTACAACATTTATGACTCCATTGAAGTCATATCAACTCTCTGATGACTACTCAGACTCTCAAAGCTCCAATCTCTCTTCCACAATATAATATACAGGAGTTCCTTTGATAATTACCCATGAACCTGCATGACCTTTAGCTCGACTCTCACCCAACCCTCAATCTCTGCACAGCAAATTATCCCCTAACACTCTGGCTGGCTTCTCAAGCTGTCAAGTCAAACCTACATTGTTTCACGAACTGTCAACTCCTGCAATGCTCATCTCCCTTGATCAAGAGTGATCCAAGTAGTGTACAAATACCATCCATTCACATCTGTTGCATTCCAATCCCAACAGTGTCATCATGTTCTTGGCCTAGTAGGGTCCGATGTGTAGGGTAAGGAGAGAGAATGGGGCTGTTCTGGGAATGAGGGCTCAGCAGCAGGCGGGAGTCCTCTTGAGTGAGAGACTTGAATTCTCCAAAATGACCCTTTGAGATCCTTAGTCCTTACCCTTTGGAAAGAAATAGGAAACAATTTCATTTTATACTGGATGGCTGTTATTCAGTTGAGTAAAGCAGTATTATGCTCTCTGTGCAATATATCTATGTTTTGAAACTCATGGGAAAGATAAGTTTAGCATGGAAAGACAAAATCAAGAGGTAAGCCAAAATTTCACTGAAGGTAAGCTGCCCTACATTATACTGGGAAAGTTCTACCCTAACTTTCTTCTTCAATTAAACTTTCCACCCATTGCAGACCCAGATTGGTCTCCCTTTCTTTAGGGCACCTTTCCAGTGGTCCACTCCGACTCTAGAATCTACTTCTGCAGCCACTTTCTATTACATGTTTTCTCCTAACTGTAACTAGTGTAGGCTAAAGCCCTTGGTGGGTGGGCATTACCGGATTAAGGGCCTGTGAGATGGACCTGACTGTGGACCACATTCCTGTAAAGGTCGCCCTCAAGGGCTTCAAATGGCATAAACATTGTCACACTAGATTTTTTCATAAAAAGCAAGTCTCACAATGCGTTGTAGGTACCTGTCAGATACTAGGTAGGAGATAACAAGGATGAGCATTTCAGAAGACAAAATGCCTGTAGAGCACGCATTTTATTTGTCAAAACACCCATCTCTGTCAAACCACATATTACACCTTGTGAGTTGCCCTACAACTACACTAAAACAAACACCCCAGGTTTTCACATGTAGGGAGAGGCACTGCTATTAGTGCCTGTTAATGTCCCATGAATTGAGGGCAAAGCCCAAGGTGCAAGGCAAAAAAAAGAAGTGTCTCTCCTCTTTGTATAAATTGAGATGCACTGTTATAAGGATGGCCCAGACAAATTCAAATGAATGTTGCAGATCACTTTGCAACAAATTTCATCTCCCACATTCTGAATCCAAATCTTACCAAATGAATTCCATTAAATCCTGCTCATCAAGATCTTTCCACGAACACCAAAAGGCACATTCCAATTCCTCCAAAATTTTCAGCTCCAATTTAATTTAATTTTCAGTGAAGAAATTTTTCAATGTTCAAGAACTTTTGCAACGCAAGTCCAAGTGTCATGGAACCAAGGCCATGCACCCCTCCTTGTCAAGAGCTCCCCAAAGACATCAAGAACACAATCTGAAGCATCCCAGTTTGGTGGATCTCATAACTACAAAACAAACTACCTTCCTTCATAGATAGATAGATGTTACAATGATCTCCCATCTCCAGGAAATAATGTAAAATATCCAAGAGCCAGAAATTGTGGTTGGGGAGGTTCCCCTTTGTTACATAATTTTTGGTGAAAGGTTTTAGGGCTCAATGAACTGAAAGTCAAGGTACACACAGCTTCTACCTTAAGTGACACGGCATCCCCAGCGTGCAGTTCATATTACTGCTGAGGTTTCAAGATATTACAATTCTATAATGAATCTCAAGTTTCAATACAAGCCAAAATATCATATTTTACAAATCCTCATATAAAAATAGAGCTATTACATAGGGGCCAAAATCCCTTAAGCTACTATACTCCATAATGAATCTAAACACAATATCCTTGCCTTGGTAGGCAAGGACAATAAAAATACAATAACTTTTATGTTGAAACAAATTCAAGTGGCATATGATTTTGATTTCCAAACCAATTGCAAATTTGGGTACAAAGAACAAACAATTTTGCCAAATTTTTAAGATCAAAAAATTAAAGAAAAGAAAACATTGATCAAGAGATCAAGATTCAAAGGACATAAAAAAAAATAGAAGAATTGAGAAACCAAGCTCCACATATAAGCATGACTGATTTGTCTCTTCACCTTTAAGGTACATAAATGCTTATATAGTACAATAAAACACTTGGAGAAATTTCCTATGTGTATTTGGAGGGACTCTAGTATCATTATTTTGGGTGTGAAAATTTGTCAAAATACGAAATGTTTTTAAAAAAAAGCATATTCAGTCACAATATTCTCTCTCTTTGATCGGGAACAATCATCAAACTTCAAAAAATATTTTGTAAAATTTTGACCAATTTTGGACTCTGATTTTAGTTTGGTAGCATTATGAAAAATAATTTTCTTATTATTTGGATAGGTTCTAAAAACCTGTTGCCTTAATGCTAAATCCCTCTTGGTATGCTAGCCATTGATGCAGCATCAGAAAATTGAAAAATATATCATTGACCTGAAAGAGTCATTTGGCAACACTGATTCACTTTTTTGGCGAATTGTTTTTTTAATTTTTTAAATCGCAAAATCTTCTTGTGGGTGGTGGTTGTTACAGGTCTCTTCTCTAGCTTCCTTATTTAAGGGGTAGAGTGTTCTTTGCAAGGGGTACAAGCCCAGGCCCAAAATGGTGACAAACTCTTTTGGGAAGAGAAATGCCATGCAGCCAATGGGAACGCCCAAGCATGCACTCAAGGTGCCTTGCTTTTTTTCCTTTTGTCCTTTTTTCCTTTGAGGGGGGGGGGAGAAGGATTTTTTTTTTCATTTTTCCTTCGTTCCCAATGTGTTCCCACTATGTTCCCTTCAGGTTCCCAATTGGTTCTCAATATGTTCCCCAAGTTCCCAATGTGTTCCCCAACATGTGCTTCGTAGCACCTAACTTTTTCCCCGTATGTTTTTGGCAAATGTTGTCCTCCTTTCACCTATATAGGTGTGCCAAAGGGGATGAACTCTATACTTCAAAACAGAACCTTCTATTTTGGAGAGCCTCCATACTTTCATTTTTTTAGTGATGGGCGAATCAAGTCAGCTCGTTGCAAGAAAAAATAATTTGAACCCCTGAGTCACATCATCTAATTAAGTCAAAATCTTTAGTCTGGGGATGCTGGCCTCTGTTGCTACCCTACAAAATTGGATTTTTTATACCTTGAAAAAATTAAACAATAAAAACATAAAAACACACTGGCCCCAAGTATACCCCCTGAAATGCACCTCCAAGAAAAGAGGAGGGTTAAGGTCCCTCACACCCCTCCGCCCTGGGACTCTGGATTTGTTTTGGCTTACTGTAAGGTTTTGCCTCATGCTTTGAGTCAGCATTTCTTTTACTTGCAAATTTTCACCAAATTTGGACCTATGCAAAGAAATTTTCATGGAAAAAAATGACCAAAATTCACCAGATTTCGAAGAAGCTAAAACATTCAAATCATCAGAATTCTATGATAATTTCTAGTAGGTAGCCACAAGACAACATAGAAACCGGTCTTTTTTTTTTTCCACTTTCATACTAACATGTAGCCAAATTTGGCTAAATTATTTTCTGGATGATCGCCACTTTGACTACATGACAACATCCTTAAAGAAACCCTGCTTCAAGTTGAGTGAGGCTCTCCTAACACGTGGGTGACATTCCTGAAATGAGCTGGGCAGGGCTGTAGCTTATTTTGAGATTGCCCCGACCCTAGGGCACAAGCCTCAATCCTCTACAAATTTACATTTTATTTACAGGAGTCATGACAGGTTGCCTGAAGATTATTCTATACCATATATTATGTTGTAAGGCCATGGAGCGGGAATAAAGTGAAAATTTATCTTCAATGAAGCAAGCAAAGCGACTTGCAAGGGGAAGCCCAAGCAAGTATGCTCGCTCTATTTGTAGGCCCGAGGGAAGGTTCGTAGAAATCACGAATGAGTTTTCAACGGATTATTCACCCCCTGGGGCCTACAAACTCATTCAAAGTGATTTCTACGAACCTTCCCTCGGGTCTACAAATAGAGCAAGCAGACTTGCTTGGGCTTCATGCTGCTTTAACTTCTTCATCTTCAAGGCTTCTTTTGTGGCTACAACGACGTCTATACCAGTGAGCTTTGTTTTCTGTTGCAGGACAAGCTGCAGAAGGAGGGTAGGAGCTGCAGCACTACTGTCGATCATCTGCTGCTGCTCACAAATTGATTATGAAGTCTCCACCCAGCTCGGGATCACGTCCTCCTCGACTCATGGCACCGGTTGCCAGCTCCAGCCATGAGCTCCAGCTGCTGATTCCAAGCGCGCAGTTCGATGTTGGTGATCCACATGCGGAAGTTCTGATCCTGGTTTTCCTCAGTCTCGTGCTCTTAGTGCGACTGGCAAAAGAGTTGGTAAAACTCCTCCGGTATCTTCTGCTGCTTACTCGAGATTTTGCTGCACGTGGGCGGGAGCCAATTATCATCCCTCCCCGTGATGCTCAGTTACAGGCAGTCGCAGAATCAACGATGGTGGAAATCATGGGTGAGTTCTGAATAGTTAGTATGATCGATTTCATAGCTGGAGACGATAAGGAAGAAGATTGTTATATAGTCCACAGCTAGCTGATTCTGATTACACTAGAATGTCGCATGATGCAGGCCGCGTAATGGACGTCCACATGTGAGTGTGTAGAATCACTACCCCCCGATCTGAGACTTACCAATCAAAGATTCTTGTGGGTCTCCCTGAATTCGTTTCTAATGCTGTCTCTGGGTAATTGTCTTTGCAGGAATTGGAGAAACAGATGCAAACGGCGAGGAGACAAACGTGGAATAGATCATGAACAAGAACTGGCATTTTCAAAAATGTTGTCCTTGAACAGATCCCAGTCAGGCTAAGGCTTATAACAAGAGCACATGTATCTATCGTTCATATACAAAGACTATAAATACAGATGAGACAAAAGTTCGTGAAACAAATTTTTGCATAGGAGTTGAAAATTGAATTGAACCTGGGCTATGCAAAAATATAAATGTTTTCTCACAAGAAAACCCCTGCAAAACACACATAAACGTGTGCTATGATTCTAGACATTTCTGGAGCTTGGACACTGTATTAAATTTTTTTCAAAAGAAGAAAATCAGATTATATCAGTAATTTTCCAATACACAAATTTCTATGTCATTCATGTCAAGTTATACTTGGTCCATATACGATAGATCACATGTAGGCTATACCTATTAGATGGAAGAACTGCTTGTATTTAGAAATTCAGAATAAGTGACCCAACCTCTTGGAATCAGGATTTCTTTTTCCCAGTTTTGTGAACTAAGTGGGTTGGTGATAGAAGTCTTAACCAAAATTTGGAAAGAATTAGGATTCCTTGGTACTGTATTGTTGGCACATGTTGGAACTTATTTCCTAATTCTGAAGATTTTTATTTTTTTTCCCCTCAAAATCTGGCGACTTTGAACTTTGTAAGTGTTTTTTCGAAAAGAATTTTTTTGTTTGGTTGTTTGTCACCTTGAAATCTCGTAAAGGTCCCACCATGCCCCCCACATCAAGCTGTCAGTAGCGTTGGAAAGCTCTCAATGAGTAGTCTACTTGGTGGTTTCCTAATGTTTAGACCTGGGGCCGGGCAGACTGTGGAAACCCTAATTCTGCCTGTAAAGAGGAAACCCTAATTCCTACCGTATTCTCTT
The DNA here is from genome assembly GCA_963921925.1 of Sphagnum tenellum. Taxonomy (NCBI): domain Eukaryota; kingdom Viridiplantae; phylum Streptophyta; class Sphagnopsida; order Sphagnales; family Sphagnaceae; genus Sphagnum; species Sphagnum tenellum. Next base: position 15,726,738 of record OY998153.1, read on the forward strand.
GCAGTCCAGCGCTAATTCTCTTCACTGTGAGCTCTTCTTCCCCTTCTTGCTCTTTCTGCTGTGCAATTTGCAAGATAGCGAGACCTCTCCAGCTCTCCTAAGTTGTCTGGCTCTGGATTGTGAATCCTGTTCATGGTCCATTCTGACAACCATGTTCAAGAAGTAAATTTTTTTTCTCTCTCTCTCTCTCTCTCGTGCATCATTCTCGAGCGTGTATTTTCTTTGGCAGCTTGCAAGGCGTGATTCATGTTGTTGGTATGCAGTAGAGCCGTAGTTGTTTGGCTTGCCTCATGACTAGTTTGCAACCTGTTGTGGGTTCCAAGCCCTCATGTGTGCGCTCTAAGTGTCTTGCCCATAAGATCCTAAGGCTAAGCGTATAGTAGAGCCTTTTGATTCATGTTTCTTAATAGTAGATATGCTGACATTCTGTCCGGTGGCGTCGTGGTGATAATGGGAATGGTGAGAAATTGCAGGTTTACGGCTGAGGAGGTAACGGGGCAGAATCAAGTAAAAGCATCTGTGCAGCGGAAAATTCGACAGAGCATCGCCGATGAGGTAAATGCAACAACGATCTCCGTCCTTCACCGGAGATACGAAACCCTAAAAACTCCTCTTTATTTGATTTCTTTATTTGATTTGAGGATTTTCTTTCTCGTGCTTTCTTGGAGTAGGAAGAGGATGGCTTTTTCTGTAGAATTGAAAACTGTTTTCTTTTTTCCTTTTTCACAACCTTACAATCCCTGAAGACACTAAAACCCTAGCGGTTTATGTGCAGTACCCTGATCTTGAGCCGTTGCTGGAGGATATGCTTCCCAAGAAAGCTCCCCTGATTGTGGCCAAATGGTGTGCATCCATTACTCTCCTTGAACCCTAGCCTGAATTATCTATGCCTGAAGGAGGTCTGCAGGATGCTGAAGATCAGTTAGGGTCTTGGAGTTGGATGTCAGATTTGTATTTGCTCAAAGAACACTAGCAGTTCACAAAAGCACTCAATGGATGTGCTGCCATATTTGGTGCCCTTTTGCATAGTCACACTTGCACTGTGCACTGTATTCATTAAGGCATTTGAAGTACCTGAATTGATTCAACTGATGCTGTGAAATTGGCTGTATGATATTTTTGGGGGTGTGTGTGGTGGCAGCCAGAATCACATCAATCTTGTGGTTGTGAATAATGTGCCTCTTTTCTTCAATGTGCGGGATGGCCCTTACATGCCAACTTTGCGGCTTCTCCACCAATGTAGGTTTCACTCTCCAGCTTACTTACGAGGAACATTATGTGTCATTGCAAAAGTGTCTGTCATGCAAGCTATATGAACACTCTCTTTCCATGGTGCCAGAAACCTTGGTGGTGCAACAGCTCCATCGCAATTGCCACAATTAATTTGCTCATATCTTGAGTGCTCTCTCCAGTTTTTTGCTTGATTCTGACTCCAGGATTGAGCATCTGTGATTGAGTTGGAGCTGGCAATGTGTACAGATCCAGGAATCATGAAGATGTTCCGGGTGGATAGAGGAGCAATAAAGTTTGTGCTGTCAGGTGCCAATATAATGTGCCCAGGTCTCACATCTGCTGGTGGTGCACTTGATGAGGAAGTCATAGCGGATGCTCCTGTTGTATGTGCACTCTCTCCAATTTTGTCATTTTTGTTTGAGTTGAGGAGGAGAGGGCACCCCATTCTTTTCTTCTGCCAGGGCATGTTCGTGATACGCTGCACCAGTCCTTAAATATTGAATAGTTTTTTCCTTTAGGGTCTTTGAGTCATTCCTAATCTTGCTGAGTTTGCACAGGCAATTATGGCTGAGGGGAAGCAGCATGCTCTTGCTATAGGCTACACCAAAATGTCAGCCCAGGACATGTATGTGCTGTCACTTAAGTACTTTGTACAGTGCATTATACTACTGTGGGTAGAGATGCTCTTACAACTGCAGGAGAAAGGATGTGTGCCCATGATTTGTTTGTTCCTGGATGTTGCAGAAGGAGCATTAACAAAGGAATAGGAGTAGACAACATGCATTACCTCAATGATGGACTTTGGAAGGTATGTCCACCATTCGTGTTATGCATTTTTTGTTGCATATAAGGATGTTCACAGCTTATATAAATGGCCTTGCTCTGTCTTAGGGTTAAGTGCAGCCTTCTAAACACAAATTCTAGGAGGCCATCCAGCACCTTGGATTGAACAACCACCAGTACTTCAGAAGACTTGTTTTCTACGTTTTCTTTTCCTGTCTTCAACTAAGAAATCAACACTTAGTAGAGTAACACAATATGCTGACTGGGGATTTGCCTTGGGACAGACACTCCACCTCGACTGAAGAGGTCTTTAAACCAGCAATAGGAAGAGGCTTTGGCTGTGGCTGGAAAATTAGCTGCCAACAAGTACATGAGTGTCAAGGGAGCAGTTGGTAGAGGATTGGATGAAGGAGAGACTTTTAAAGCTCTGGAGTATTGTGCCAGTACGAGTAGTACTGTATAGTTGACTCACTTCCAAGCATACCCTGAGTCAAATGCTCCCACTAAAGAGCTGAATTCTGCCTTTATCCACAGGTCCCCTTCTCTGATCCTGAGCTCCACTTATTCTCTGATGGACTCCACAGTTTGTTCAGTAGTGTGACCCAAAGAGGACAACTACTGAATCTGCAGTGTTTCTGAAGCACAAAGACATGCTTCTATTTGCTTCAAACACATGCTAAGATGTTCCATATATTCCCACACACTTGGTCATTGTGCAGATATGCGAGATTTGATTTGCTGCCCAAAGAATTGATGATCTGGTTACTAAGCTATTCACCAGGGGTTGGTTTCATGTTGAACCTTGATGAGGACAGTTCAATGGTAATAGGCATGCCATAACTGGTGCCAATTGCTTTGTACTCTTCACCTAAGTCTGTACTTCACATATTTCATGAGAGTGCAGTTCAAAGTAAAGTTCTAAGTTCTGCCATAAAATACTGCCATAAGTCTGTTCAAAGTCAAGTTAAAAGTTCTGTCATAGAATGCTGTCATAAGTCAATACTTCAGTGATATCCTAGCTTAGGGCAAGAGGTCCCATTTCATTAAAACAGTTATAATTATCTTCCAACTCAGAAAAAACAAGCTAAAAGAACATCCTATGAAACTTCAATAGAGCAAACCAATAACTGGATTGCTTGAAGATGTCCAATCTCAGAAGAATCTTCTATCAGTAAAACCTTCATTCACCTTAACCATTAGAAATCTATACTACAGCAGTAACTAGCAACTACCACCATTGGAACTCATAGAGAGATAGCATTGTATGGAATTGATACTCAGTTGTACAAGAGTCAATGCACATCTACCTACAAGATCTCAGCCCCACCTCAAAAAAAACTATACAGGCTTCAGTGAGATTTTAGTAGGATATATCTTGGATCTATGTACCCAGCAGTTAAGTCAGGGTACCTCAGAAGGCTCTGTTGAAAGACTTATTGCTGCAGCATGGTGACTAGAGAACTGGATTCATAACCATGTTGAGAAGTGAAGTTTCCCCCATATTTTGCGCACAACACTCACTGGTAATGCTTTGCTCAACAGCCTCATGTAGAGCTGCAATAATTGGCAACAATATGGGCTTTGGCATCACTTCACATGGCAGAAGACCTCTCAACACTAGTGTGAATCTGGAATCAGGAGGGGTAACAAGACCAAAAGACCACAAATTTACAGGCATTTGGTATGTGACTTCAAATTAGTTCTGAAAAGAAACCAAAGGATCCAGTCTTAACTCAAACCAGCTCAAAAGCCTTCTGGATAATTAACTAGTTCTAACAACTCAGCATTGAATGTATACCGTCCTTGGCATTCCTCTTGCTCTGGATGCAAACTGAGCTTGCAGTCTATGACCACCAGTCTATGACAAAAGTGAGGTCTTGAATACAGCCTCTACTCTTCTGTCTCCCTCCCCTTAGTCTACAAATTGGTCAAGAGAGCAGAGGACCCACAAAAACCAAAGTCATACCTCTAAACCTCCCTTTCTGGTGCCCCTCTTTATCATGCCTAGGATTCATGGAGGGCATTGAAAGCAGGTCCAAGTAATGGTGGTTTCTCAGCCCCATAGCTATGGATTTTGTTGAATCGCCAATAACTATCTGGTAACTCTGCTGTGAACCAGTCCTTGAAGTCATCATATCGCTGCGATACCTCTGAAACTGAAAAATAATTGATGGGGAACTCTTCTGTAAGCAAGCCCTCTGTGTGCCTTTGGACCTTCTTGTGCTGTACAACCACAATGGCTAGTAGATCAGATCCAGCAGTTTGATAAATAGGATACCCACCTTCTCAACTCCATGGAATTTGCATTTTAGGCACTATTGACAAGCCAGGCCTAAATGAGATTGAAGAGCAAAATAAAGGATAAAACATTGGGAGGAGACAAATCAGCACTAACCAACAAAAAGGCAAAGACCCTTTCCAAGAAGATGTCCTCTGGCATATTGACTGCCTCAGGATATATTCGCCCACAAACCACCCGATGCCTGCACAGAACCACCCACAACGTAAAACTTTTTGACCAATTGAAAATTGAGAATTGAGTACTAATGCTCTTGCCTCCTTATATATCTTCAGGTAAAGAACAGGCCTGGTGTCCTACCAATACATGATAAGTGTTGAGTGCCCGAATACTCTTCACCCAAGCCAACATCACCCTTAGTTGCAACTTAGACCAGTGAAGTTCTTTCACATTCTCTTTTCCCTACTTAATATGTGCAACCAGGGCACATATAAGTACCATACATCTCTGATCGCAAATGGACACACATGTGAACTGTCATACAGATGTAAATACACCTGTGGTGCACTCATATGCCAAGATCCACAATTATATCCACCTTTGGCAACAATATGCAATCAAGGGTGAAGACAGAGATGGCAAACCTTGTCTCTTTGTCATCTTTGCTCACAAGAATATCGTACATCCATCCCCCATTTGTCTTGATTTTATTTTCATAAAACACCTCAAAAGCCACTTCATCACCAGCTGGGGTTGCAACTACAATAGATTTCCTCCTGGCTGCTGCCTCTGCGAGAGTCTTTTCAGCTTCTGCTATTTCCTCACTTGATTGCTCCTCTGACTGATATTCAACAAAGTATTCATCAACACTTCTCTACTACCAAGGTAAGTGGCACTCACATGACAACAGTTGACATTTTTTCAAACCACCTCCAAATACTTTGGAGTATAACACTCTAAACAGGCAACCTCACTGGATCTTCTGTAGGGATGGTATGTGAAGCAGATGTGAAGCCCCTAGGACAAACATGATGTACAAGATACAAATTGGCATGAGAGAGATAAATACATGCCCTGTTATGAGTTTACTTCTGGAACTGAAAACTCTGGACCTCCCAAGTTCATGCTATTCAACCACAATCCAAAATCTACCCATCTCCCTGCCACAGATTCCACCTTCCTGATGTGTCAGTCTTGCTTATGTTTGGTTCAATAATCATTGATAAGGCATGACAATAAGAAAGGGGAGGAACAAAGTACACACCGGTAAAACATCACACTTTCCAGTTTGTAAGAGTTCAGGATTGTAAACCATCTGCATCAGAGAAATTCCACATTATACAAAACTGTTGAAGTGACGATCATAATTAAGGAGAAAACCAAATTGTTACAACAAGAAGTGTGCATGTACCAATGAGTGGTGCACAGAAGAGTAATTCTGACCTCCTCTGTTAGGCCTCGATCTTTCATAATCTGCAAAAAGGATTTGGCTTTGGCGGTTGCAGCAGCACTTTTCCCTCTTTCAGAAATAGAACCAGCATCACCAGGCTGTTCCCACTGGTTTCTCTGTACTGGATCAGAATTACCAGGTGGTGACAGACCAAGCTCTGACATCCACTGTGCAAGCCATTCCAGTGTTTCAGCAAAATGCACCCTATTCTTAAATGGGCATTGCAAAGTTCACAATCATGTACCAACTCTTCGGAACAAACATCAAAACAGAGATGAAGCACTGCTGAAATTGCAATCAACTTCAGTGGCCGAAGAATTTGAGATGTTGTGTGGCACCAGACATGATCATTATGCAGTTGACCTCTAATCAACCATCTGCACTTAGAAGAGGGATGAAAACAGACCCTTTTCAGAAAGAAAGAAAAAGATGGAAATCAGAGCAATCCAGTATTGATTGCAGTGTCAAAAGCCAGACAAAACAATACAGGAGAGGAGATAGGAGGACAGCAGGCTACAAAGGATACACACCTGTTTGCGAACAGCAAGCATCTTTTCCTGATCAAGAGTTTGCAAATTGTATAGTTTGTAGTAATGGCAAAGCTCAGGCCGCCGTCCCATCAATGTTCGCAATGAGTTCCGAACATCCTTGGAAAATCCAATGTACTGCATGTGACAGGGTTGGAATTTTAGTTCAGAAACTCAATCCTGCATTGACCTCAAATGACCTAAAGTGAAGATCTGTTAGGTGAGCCATACAAGAAGGATGAAACTGACCTACATTGGCAGAAGAAGATTTTACCTGAATCTTTTTGTTCTTGTCATAGACTGCAAAGATGCTGGCTGCTGTCTTAGCTTCAACAGGTGGTTGGATTCGGCCTGTCTGGCTGATGTAGTTAATGAGAGGCAAATCATTGAGGCTAGGTAAAGTTCCTATCTCTGTGGCGGCTGTAGCGACAACAACACAAAGCTTACGAGAACCAGACGAGAGTCTCCTTGACCACGACGGCCTAGCGCTCCGCAAGAAGGCACGAGAGGAAGCAGACAGGAAGGAGCTTTCAAGCTTTGTTCTGTGAACAAGACCGTTGCACAAGGCCGACATTACAACAACCCTGCAAGAAGCAGGCGCAGCTCGCACATGATCTAGACAGCAAAACGACGTCGCTTCTGAAATCCGCGTCGAGAAGCCGCGCTCACTCAAAGCAGCAAAGGAAGCCTGCATTTTCCAATTCCTCACAATGCTTAAAACCAAAGAAAATTCTACAAAATCCAACGCCTCAAAAAAAGAAACAAAAAAAAGTCGTGTCAAACAGAGAAGCATTCCGATTCAAAACTCCATTGTCAAAACTCTCTTGTCACAATCTGACTGTCTGCAAAGGAGACATCGCAAATAACATCGAGCAAGAAAACCTGAGTTGAAAAGCTAGAAAACAAACCATGTCTTGGATCTTCTATTGCTGCTGCTGTTCTTGACAAAAAAAAATCCACGGATGTACGTTGACCTCCTCAGCTACTTCTTAACCGCAACGAAAAGAGCAGCTCTCCATCTACTCTGGATGTCGGAAATCTCTCGATATCTCTCGGTTTCTTCACCGAATTCCCGCCGCTTGCGCGACAAATTCCGCAAGCCAAAACTTCCTCTCCGCGACCTCAAGTGCACAAACGAAGGCAAGCTTTCGCTGCTCCTGGTCGAGGGGGTTTAGAATGGATAAGCCTGTTATGGCACGTGGCCTCTTCTTATTGGACAATGGATACTGTCCACCTTCTTTGAAGAAAGAAAATAGAGAAAGTGGCGAAATTCAGTCTATTGCAAATCAAGTGTAGTCCCAATCAGAGAGAAATATTGACATTTCATTAATGGCTACAATCAAAATTTAAAATCAGATTTAAGGCTATTGTGTAGCAGCATATGGAAATTTCTATAACTTGAAGAACTTCTAGCTATGCATACCAGCTACAAGAAGGAGGTGAGGATTAAAGTACCTTGAACTTTGTTTTTTTTTTAAATGCTAGAGATAAGAAATAATGTTCATCCTTTATACTTCCTAAAACATGAACTATGGCCATCTCTAGGAGCTTAAGGTACTTAAGAAGGAATGGGTCAAAACACAAGATGTGTGAATTATCCTCCAAATGCAAGTCAATGGATTGAGATCAAATAGTGGTTCCATGGTAGCCTTGGAGCTTTTTCTTCTTGAAATGCTAAAAATAAGAAATATTGTTCATCCATTTTACTTCCTAAAACATGAACTATGGCCATCTCTAGGAGCTTAAGGTACTTAAGAAGGAATGGGTTGAAACACAAGATGCGTGAATTGTCCTCCAAATGCAAGTCAATGGATTGAAATCAAATAGTGGTTCCATGGTAGCCTTGGAATTGTTTTTCATACACAACTTGAACACGCTATGTTGAGCATCAACGATCACGCAAAGGTGGAACTATAAAACTTGACTCAACACACCCCCAACCTTTTTGGTTTACAACACCACAACTTCAATACTTTAAGGTGTTTGACAAAATCGTCCTCAAAGTTGGGCTATAGCCAATATTGTCGATATATAATGCCCATAGCATCAACCAAGGCACACTAGAGGAAGCAACTATCCAACTCCCTGATCAATTAGGCAATTGCACTTGTGGACCAACATAAGCAAATAAAAATGACTCACCCATCAAAGCAAAGCCCCAAAACTCAACATAGAAAACATTCAATACATTTAAATCAAACAATAAATAGTTTAGGAAACTCACTTGAACATTTAGCCTTCACTTGTGAAATCAAAGATTGAAAATATTCATGAGTCACAATTGTTCACACTTTTGAAATTGGGTTGTTCTACATGGCCCAAAGCTTCTCACCATTCACTATAAAAGCAAGTTGATATTGGACTCATTCAAGTCTACCACCCACTCCATGTGGATGTGGTCATGCCTACAATCCGATAAACCTTTAAATGCCTAAAATCATCACTAGAAAAAGATGAGCTTCCATCATTATACAAATAATAGAGTTTCCCTTGGTAGATTTTTATTGCAACCACCAAATCAAATATAAAAACATCACATTGTTGTGCAAATTGCACAAGGGAGTCAACAAAGGATAAATGCAACACATGCCCAACATGTAGTAGGGATTAGCAAGCAAGATCATATTCGCTTACAAATGCAACCAAATGGAAAAATTAACAAACTTGAAAAAAATGCAATAGCTCTAAAGAAACTAGGAATTGGAAAAAAAAAAAACATGTTTACAAAAAAAATTGAAAAAAATGAAACCAATTGTGAAGAAACCAAAATCCAAGTTGGAAAATAAATGTTGTAACTCTAACAAAACTAAGGTCCAAGAACTAAAATCCACCTCAAAAAAAGAAATTGCAACAATTTTAAAAAAACCAAGAACCAAAATCCACCTTTGAAGACAAATGTTGCAACTCTAAAACAACTAAGAATTAGAATCCACCTATAAAATAAAATGTAATAGCTCTCAAAAAGCTAAATGTTAGAATCCACAATTGAAAAACAATTATTAGTTCTAAAAAACTAATAACCAAAATCCACCTTTGAAATAAAATGTTATAGTTCTAAATGAACCAAGAATTGGAATTCAACTTTTTTTTTAAAATAACACCAACCAAAATCCACCTTTGAAATAAACTGTTAATACAAATTTTAAAAAAAGGCAACAAGGTACCTTGCCAACTTAATTCTTTGTCGTATTCATAAACATCTTGACCAAAAGTGGTTGATATCTGAAAAGAATTTTCCTTAGAAATCCAACAATGATATCTATCATGTTTTCACAATCTTTAACATTTTAAGCCTTTGATTTCCATCATATTAGTAAGTTTGGTGAATTTAAGTTGCCTTTTTAAGCTATGAGCAAAACATGCACGATAGCTTTGTAACAAATTTTCTATAGCAATGATTATTCCCAAGCTACACAAAGTCTTGAATGCAAGATTGCACCTATGGGTCATGCAATGAACCCAATAGAAAAGAGTGTATAGTTTGTATTCATTTGTTTAATGACACTAGTTTTTGTGCCTTAGAATGTGCTTGCCCCATCAACCCCAAAACAAAGGAGCTTTTAAGCCACAAAAATTGAACTCAAACATCTACCCTTTTACAACAACTCCATGATCACAGTAATTAGGTTGTCAACTCCTACTCCATCAACAACATGTTGATGAAATATCATTATGGGAACTTTCACCCAATTCTAGATCATTTATGCATGTATGAAAATCTAACTCCCATTATCCATAATGTTCACCCATCACATATAAAGGCCACATAATTAATTGAAAAAATATTTTTCACAATTACATTAGTCATTTGACCATACATGAACTCAACCATTAACTATTGGGTTTGTGAAATTTTGAAAGGACTCATGGTAATAATAATTGAAATAGGGTTACTTATCATGATATGTTTTGAATTAATTATTTTATTAGGTAGGCAGATGTAATTTATTTATTGAATATGCTAAGTAGTAGGAGTAATTTATGACCCACTTAATATCATACATTTAAATCGGATTTTTTTGGTAAAATTACAAACTATTATAAGCAAAATTGTATAATGTATTTTTAGAATTCAAATAGATGTTTGAAATGTCAAAAAACATAATTTATAGTTCCATAAAATCAATTAATATGACATTAATTAATAATCAAAAACTAAAATTGATTACATAGATTAATATTTTATATTATAAATAATATAGTTAATTAAAAATCTTTTATATATTTTTATTATAATTTATTTATGATTCATTTATAAATATTATATGTGAATAAATTATATATCACACATTTTAATTAAAGTCTACTCGTAAAATTATGATATATCAAAAGAAATATTATATATTATAATTTTTAGAATCAAATAAAGGTTTCAGATATGAAATTTATTTATATTTTTATGATTATTTTATCCATTTATAAATCATGTGATTGAATTCATTTTTTCCATGGAATCATCATTGATATTGTATTGAATAACAAAATTAAAATATTTTTCTTTTCAAATGAATTTATATTTTTAACAAGAAAAAAATATGTTTGTGTACATTATTTAAAAAATTAAGTTTAAACTTTAATCTTATTATTTGCACAAAATTGTAATAAAATATGAAAGTTCAAAAATGATGTTTTGTGTAATGTTTTAAATGAAATTGGTTGCGTCATGGGCATGAAAAATTATGAAAATAGGAATTAAACCAATGACACAACAAGGAAAACAAACCACAAGAAATGCAAACCTACGTTTGATCCAAGGCTGGAAACACAAAAACACGAGGCAAGAACATGGTATATGTTAGAAGATGATTCAAACTTAATTTTATTCTAATGACGTATGAAAACAAAAGCTAAAATAAAAAAATGTACCCAAAACTAATGTTGAACAGATTAAAAGTAATGGAAGGTCCTACCCCTATTTATATTCCATTAGGGATTTAGTTCAAGGAAGATTCTATAAAAATTTCCATGTGTGCACCAACCAAAAAAGCTTCTTGAAAAACTTTCTACTTAATAGTGAACTATGAATTAACTAATAGTTAACGATGATGCAAGCAATGATGCAAGTGATTATGTTAATGTAAGCGATGATGCAAACGATGATGCAAATGATGGATGATGGTGGTAAAGGAGTTGATGTGCATCTTGAAGGTTCAAACATCATTCCCCACAAATGAGATGGGTTGTGGTCAACGTTGGAATGTTGATGGAATATTTTCAACCAATATAACCAACATAGGTTAGGTGCCTATTAAATGACCTTAAGTAGGCACAATAGTTGTTTTACCTAACAACTTAAATTAGTTTTAAAAACCTAACCTTTGTAATGACATGCGTTAACATGGTACATGTTGAATTTAATGAAATTAAAAATATAAATATATTATTATTTTATTATTTAAATGATAAATATTTAAACGAATATAAATAATGCGACTACATTCTTGAGTCATAAAATCAGTTGCAAAACGACGATACCACATAAGTTGGTTTTGATGGATGAAAAATTCATGTAAGTTGCATCTTTATGTGACTGCCATTACAACTTGGTGCCATGTATTGTCTTTTGTGACAAAAAATTTATGCGACTTGTACAAAATGGCTAGGCATTGTAGCAAGTCGCATATGATAATTATGACTAAAAATGAATCGTAAATATAATCAAATATTTGCAAATTCCTCGTTGTGATTTAATTAGAGGTCAAGCAAGAAAATAAAAGTTGTTGAAAATTTCACTTTGTTCTAGTAACCTCCATGACCTCAACATCTAAATGTGATGAACTTAAATTTTTTTCTTATCATAATGTGATGACTTGGACCCATCTTTTCCAAGAAAAACCTTTTGTACCATTCATAGTTCCTTCTTTTTTCACCAAGTTACAATTCACCCCAAAAAACCTTTATTCTATCCATGAATATCTTTCTTATAATAAAGGAAGGATATTAGATCTATTTTTTAAGGAAAGAAATATATTATGTCTATTTAAGGGCATAAGAAAAATAAACATAAAATCCTTCCCATTCTTAAAGAATAAAGGTCTAAAAATCATCCACTCCTATGTTTTATGTTCATGACAATCTTAACTCATGTTTTACAATGTATAATGTCAATAGATGTGCAACATTCCCAAAGCACGGGGTCAAATTTAACTATAATTTTATCCTACTTGCCCCTTAATTTGGGGATGCCTCACTTGTAAGTCCCTTACTTTACATAGACAAAAACCTCATAACAAAATACAATTCAAGATGTGACAATACATGTAAGTTATACAAAGATTTTTCCATGATAATCTTTGTTTTCTTCCAACAAGACAATTATCCACCCCCAAGTAAAGGTCAACCTAGAATATTTGCTAGCTAAATAAGGTTAGTATAAGTTTCACATAATTATTAATGTTCATTGGTTTTTCTTTCATAATTAATGTGGGAAAGTTTTTGTGAATTTTTTTTTTTGGTCAATACAAGTTATTAAATAATCAAAGTTTCTTTTTGGAAATTTACATAATTTAATTACTAAAAAAACCCCCTTGATTATCAATTCCCCTAGTTAGCTTTTTAAATTATACTACCTATGACATGTTATATGAAAAGGTGCATTTTGAAATATTGAACTTAAAAACCACTTGGCATAAAGTTGTTATTTTTAAAGACCTTTTTTTGGCCTACTATTGGACTTGCTTTTGCCTTCTCATGTTAAGTTTGAGTTATTTTTTAAATCACCCATATATGGGAATAACATTAAAATTTAGCATGAGACCTTTCTTGTTCAATAACCTTCATTTTTGGCAATCTCATCATACCTTATTCAGAAAAAAGTAAAACACACAAATCACAAAACGTTTTTTTATTTGGAAAACTTGCAAAAAGTAAATGGATGCTTCAAACATAAACACACCTTGATTGAAAATAAGAAAACAAGAACATGCACACAAATTGTAAAGTTAATTTCTTCACTAAAACTTCACTACATTGAAAACTTTAACAAAAAGAAATGGTTTCTATAAACACACACCTTACCTTGCAAAAAATAAACACACATGCACAACCTTTCTCCACCAAAATGTTGCTACCATGCACACACAACTTGCAAAGCCTCCCTACTTGAGTGAAACCTCATTATTACACTTCACTTCCATGCACATGAATTGAATGAGGTCACTTTCTTGCCATTGAAAGTTGCAAAGCAATCTCCACTAAAAAAAACCATCACCTTTTCTTTTTGTTCACATCTTTCAAGTTGTTTTTAAGAACTCATCTAAACCTAGGTGCTGTCATATGTGTCAATAAACAAGGACCGTTTCAATAGAACTTAGTGTGAAATTCAAAATAATGTTGATCTTGATGCAAATTTGAGTTCCATCTTTGTTATTTTCTTTAATGACACATTTGCATTACGATTGTCAATTCATACAAGATTTGGCCAAAATTGCCCATTGTTGCACAAACTTCAAGACATGTCACAAATACCTTTTCTAGCATGCTCTTTCATAGGATATTTGAAGCCCATCATGCCCAAACTTTATCATGTTTTGGTCCAAGGGCGAATATTTAGCTTATAGTTTGACCAATTTTCCCAAACTTTCAATTAGCTTTCTTGATCTTTTCCACAGTGCTCCAAATACAACTTGGAATGCCCCATCCTTCAATTGCAAGTATCCCTCAATGCATGTGCACACATCCCATCGACTCTATGGGTATCCACCTCTTATGTTGTGCTCATGGAAATGAGCACACAAAAACCCATGATGAAATTCATGACACTTTTGTCGTCATTTTGTGAAATGTTAGATTCCACGTGGGGCAATAACAACTACATGCACTTCCTTCAAACACATTCAAGTCCTTTTGTCAATGAGTCAACATTGTGTTCACCAAAGATGGTATTCACACCTTATTCAACGTTGACATTGTCAACCCAACATGAGTAGATTTAGTTCCCCCATCTTACGCCACCTTAAGATTTGCTGCTTTCGATGTGGTTTAAGCCAAAAAACAAAACTATCATGACTAGCACCTTATTGATCAATTCTTCCCCTTAGTAGTAAAGGTATTTGGATGTTTACATAAGCAGGCAAATTTGTTTTTACACAATTGTACCAATGTCATTTGGAGTTTGAAAAGACTAAATGGCCCTCCTCTTTCAATCTTGGTTACTTTTCCTTGACAAAAAAATTCAATCACATTGCAAAAGGTGTGAGCATCCTCCATCTTAAGTTAGGTAATAGTTATAGGCCTAGCTATTTCATGACTTCCAACCGTTCATGACACATCTCCCATCTTCACAATCGACTTATTGCAAGTAGTCGATTTTTGATATAAAATAATATGGCCAACCTAATACAAGCAATCAATTCTTGACATGAATAGGTTTTGACATATAGTTTGAGCTAACTTGACATCCTGTAAATTCTCCCTTCTCTTTGCATTTTTTTTCAATCCCTTTGTACAATCAATAAAGTTTTACAAGATTGCGTCAGTTTATGTCAAGGTAGATTCTTGTTCTTAAAAACTTAGCTCTGAAAAAGATCCAGTCCTTACACTCTTCTCACAATTGCCCACTCACACCATTCAAAATCAAGACAAAAAAAAAAGAAAAAAAGGGTAAACATGGAATCGGAGAAGTTCAACTAAATGGAAAGTGAGAGCTCAAAGGTGTTGATGTTTTAAGGATTCAAGAAACATAGTTGTGGGTGGAAACATGGAAGGGTATGGGTCAGTTTTTGGTTTAGGGTTTAGGGTCTGGTGGAATCTCTATACTAGCAATAAGGTAGGGTAGGGTCTCTCTGTCTACAAACCCACCATGCCACTTATGGATCACCTTACATCGTGTTCTTGTTTTGCTGGCAAACCCTAAAAATAGGCCTTTGGAGTAAACCCTAACCCTATTCCTAACCCTAATTTCACCTAATGCATTTCTCTGCCAGCGGCCTTCGCCTTTTCCTGTGCTTCAACAGCGATTGCTGCCATCGGAGTCCCTGCTTCGCCTCTCCCTGGCCATCGTAGTCCGCTTGTTTCCTCCTCTGAAGTGCTATTCTCATCTTAATGCAGCCGCGACGTTGCAGCTGAGTTGCAGTTTGCAGTTCCGGTAATGGTGGGCTTTGGGATTGCAGTGACGCCATGTTGCGGTGCATCGTATAGAGAGTGTGCTAAAAGGCTTTTGTATTTTATGCATTCATATATGTAGGATGTGACCGCCGCCGCTTTTGGCGGGTACTGTGGCCAAGGAAGGAATTCTCTTGAGTTTTGAGGCTCTACATGAGTCGAGATTTTTTCATCCTTAATGCAATTTCCTTATCTCTCCTTTGTCATATGGAGTTTTTTCTCCAAGTAAGTGAATGTGATAGTCCATCATCTCATCATACACAAACAGCTGTTCGTCTTTCATGGATCCTGTATGAATCAGTTTGTGGTTTCCCTGTGACGGAGAGTGTTAGTAAATCTGAAGCCCAGCAGGAGCAAGTTGGGAGTTGCAATTTGCCATGAAATCATCCCGTATGGTCAGTTTGCGGTGTGTCCCTATGAGGAAAGTTTTAGTAATCTGAAGCATGCACAGCACGAACAAAGTGGACTTCAATGTTGCTCCCTTCAATTGGATGGTTGAGTGATGTTGGTCTGTTAAGTCTTTTTTTGCTGTCTGTGGGCGCATGTGGATTATGAGGCATTTGCCAACCGAGGGAGCTGTCTGCACCAGTAGTGTCAGTGATGAAGCATGTAGAGTGATTGTGGCGTTGTTTAATGAGACCAAATTCTCTCTGAAATGTTGGATCACATTTCAAAGCTTTTGCAAACAGTAAGAACAATTACTGCAAAGGGATAGAGAGATACATATACAGTATATGTATCTCTCTATCCCTTTGCAGAAATTGTTCTTACCGGTTGCACCTGTATTCTTATATCTTCTGCAATTGAAAAGTTATAAACACTTCAGTTGGAAGATTTCTATACACTTCCTCAATATATAGCCAAATTATGCCATAGTTGAATGTGCAATGCAGGAATGCTGAACGCGCAATGTTGTATTCAGAGAGATGCTTCAACCAGTACAGCAAATGCATATTTCCATTGACTCAAGAATTATTGTTAGTTGGCTTAGTGTCTTAGTTATTAGTTATCTCAATGTCTTCAATAGCAGGTAAAGTTGTTTTCAAACATTTGACAATGGGAGACTAGAATTTCTGGGAATCATGCACTTGAATTGTGCAAGGTCAATGTCAGACAAACTGTTTGCAACTCTCTGATCCAAGACTGGCGAGTCACAGGAAGATTCAGCCATGGTACTCAACAAAATATAATAGAGACGTAGGTTGCTGAGAAAATCAAGAAGAAAGGAAAAACAAGAACAGAGGGGAATGCCACATCTAGAGGTTATTGTTCTCCTTTTCAGCATTTTTGAAATAGGGTGGTTCGGTACAAGAATGGAATCCAGTTGGAATGCTCAGAATCATCAAAAGCTCAGTAGAACATTTGCAATGCAGCTTTGTTCATAATGTTAATTTGAAAAAAATGGCGGCCAAATGGGAAAACCCTTGTGGGAGAAGTACCCAATTCCCCAAAAAACATTTATCTGTTCTGAAATGCTTTGCAGTTGACAAAGAAAATAGAAATTGCACTTGCATCTGTTGGAACCCACGTGTTTTAAAATTGGGCTTCAGTGGGAGCACAGGTGGGTTGCAAGTACAAACGGCTTAATAAGTCTTTGTGTGAAGAGCACCAAGAGATGTGAATCAAAGCCCCATTTTGCAGTGGATGCATCCTCTAGTAATTAGGGCCTCTTGAGGTGAACAGGCACCCCATCTTAAAGCTTTGTGATCAAGAGCTTAAGATGGGTGCCTCTTCAAGTCAAGAGGTCCTAATTACTAGATGAGAGTGGTAGAAAGCTTCGGGTGCTGGTGGTAGTGGTGGGTGTGCATAAGCTAAAACTTTGTTTCATGAGCTTTTGAATTTTGTTGCTTTCGGAATGCAACAACAACAAGATGCCATGCTCAAAGCCAGCTATCCCCAAGAATAGGCCTTTTAGTTGTGGAGATAATTCCCGCAAGTTCCCCTATGTGGAGGTATGGGGACCAGATGGGTTGCCAAGAAGGTTTGCTCCAGGTACTCGATCAAGTTTTGCAGTAGACAGATTCAACAAGCAGCTGGTGGATGCTGTTAAACCTGTTGTATGTGTGGAAGCTTGCAAAGATGGTGAGGACCCAATCGAATTTCGACCTGAGGCTGAGCTCATTGCACCTTGTTCATGGGATTTGCGAGTTGTTCAAGAAGCTCCATTTGCACCAATTGCAGCTGGTGATAAAATCCCCAATGGAGAGCTGACTTACTTGGATGATGATGGCAAGCTGCAGAAGCATGTTGTGTATGATTTGGTGAGGAACAAAAAGGTCATCTTCTTTGGTGTTCCAGGAGCTTTTACTCCAACATGCAGTGTGAAACATGTGCCAGGTTTCATTGAGAGAGCTGCTGAAATCAAAGACAAGGGAATTGTTGAGATCGTTTGCATTACTGTGAATGATCCTTGGGTTGTCAAAGAGTGGGAGAAGACTTACTACCCGACAACAATGACAACAACGAAAAATGAGGATGAACATCTCAAATTCTTATGTGATGGATCTGCAAAGTACACTAAAGCCTTGGGACTGGAACTTGATTTGGTTGAGCGGGGCATGGGTGTCCGCTCACGCAGGTATTGTTTGCTAATTGACGATCTGTTTGTGAAGATTGCCAACATTGAGGAAGGAGGAGCTCTCCAAATGTCTACTGCAAAACAAATTATGGAAGACCTTGATTCTGGCAAAGGTTATTCCGTGAGTACAAAAAGAAATTGCATTTCCTCCTCTATAAGTAGTTTATAATCCCACTTCAATTTGATTTTAGTAATGAAGTTTGTGCTTTTGCCAGGAAAAACAATCTCTCACGAAAATGTATGTTTCAAGCATAAATAAGGTATCATGTCTCCTTTTGTGTAGATGGTCATGTTTTTGGTCCAGGTAAATTTCCACTTCTGTACAGATTATTTTGAAGATCATAGATTCTTCTTAGCTTGGGACCTTGGGTCCATTCTTATTATCCAATTCTTGGAGCATTGATTGTATGCTTTTAAAGACAATCGTCTTGACCCAGCTACATAGCATTGATTACATGCTTTGATAGTATTGATCTTATGACAACCACCTAGTCAACACCCACCCCAATGTTAATTAGGCTGATCACCTAATTAGGTTGGAAGCTTCAAAGTATATTATCCTCATCCATGCCAATCTCTTCATACAAAGGTCCCCTGGAGCCATTGACATTCCTAGGGACCCAGTATTCACCACATCAAGTACCTGAAAGCAATTCTAATTCATAGCAAAATATATACATCATCCTAAACCATAGCAAATACACATTAATTGGTTGGTGCCAGTGCAGTTTTTTTTTTGGCTGTCTGTGCATGCACATTTTTTTGATAGGTTGATCCTTGGTTCAAAATCCCACCTTTGAATACACAGTTTGCTGCTTATGTAAGATACTAGATTTCGCAAGAGGATTTAGCAACACCCATTTTCCAATAGACTCTTGGATTGCAGCTTTGAAGCAAGCCTCATTGTACCTACTACCTACCACATTCATGGAAAAAAAGCAGTGCCATGGACATGTTGCACAGACCCATATAATTGTTGAGGAAGAACCATCCATATTAGCCATGACAAAACCTTGCATTTTGTACTTTGTCTGCAATGACAGACAGCAATTTGAGATGAAGATCTTCCACGCTGCAATTGGGTCATCATACAATTGGGTTGTCATCAGAACAAACTTACATGATCATCAAAGGCAAGGTACAAACTTTTTCAGGATATAGATTGGAACTTTCAGAGGCTAGTGTTAAAACAGACCTGTTAATCTCTCCAAAGTTGCACAATTAGTATGCAACTTGATTTGTGTGGTATCAAGTCACTTCCGTCGGTAGATAATGTTACTAGACACAAAGAGGGGTTGTTGTTGCCACATATGTACAAGAAAATCCCACATAGTATCTATCTATGGGTGGCTATCAGCAGTAACATTATCAATTTGCTGGAACCTACAGCATATGAGTAGAAGTGGTTTTTTGTCCAAAGGGAAGAAGAATGGTAGATGAACATATGGGAGGAGAGTAAAAATTTACTGCAGAAAAGCCACACACCCACTTTTAAGAACATCAGTCAATGGCCAACGGCATTATTTCCTTCCCAAGAATGGAAGAACCAGAGAACATCATCATTGGCACATTGAATGTGAGTTTCTGGAGCTGCAAAACCAACAAACCCAAATGCCCACCCAGAAAAAATTATAATCAATTTCTGCAAAAGAAAAGTAGCAATGAGGAAGAAGAAACACCTGCCTGGACCATGCAGAAACCCATTAATCAGAATATGATAAAATGCACAACATACCTGAAGGTTAGAGATTTGATTGAAACCAAACTTGCTCAGCCAGATGTCCTCTGCACCTTCTGCTGCTGACAACACCAGGTGCTTCACGTGCAACACACCCAGTAATCTCTCAATTGACAGCATTAGTGCTTTACAATTTCCCTGCGTGCAAGCATCAATTGCTCTCAGAACCAAAGA
Source organism: Sphagnum tenellum (assembly GCA_963921925.1). NCBI lineage: Eukaryota > Viridiplantae > Streptophyta > Sphagnopsida > Sphagnales > Sphagnaceae > Sphagnum > Sphagnum tenellum. Next base: position 15,746,562 of record OY998153.1, read on the forward strand.
GTTTGAGATTTTCATTGCCTCCTGATTCATAACTTTGTAGATTTTCCAATTGCACACACACCCCAGGAGTGGACTGATGGTATTTTGTTGGCATATGAAGTAACAGCACCAAAACAAAGAGGCAAAAAAAAAAGAAAAAAACCAAAAAAATAGCCTATCCTCATTTCAGAGAGCAGAGGCAAGAGGAAAAAACCTGGCCTTGATCTTTGGAGCTAGTGGCAACAAGGGGCACCTCTGCAAGCTGACGCCCAAAAATGCGAACAAGAGCTGCAGATACTACCTTATCACTGTTGACACACACAATCACTTTGAGAATCAATCTATTGGTCAAGTCATACCTTCAATAATGCAGAAATCAAAATGACAGGGACCAGCAGGGCAGGAAGATGGAGAGGGGGCAAAATGGCAGAAGAGAAGTGATGGAGATGAAGCTTACTTGTGCTTCAGCACCACGCAGTACATACCCGCATACTCTTGATCTTGACAATTTCGGCTGCAAAATGCAAATTGGAAACTCCATAATTACCAGGTAATAGCAGTTGCATCCATGACTATCCCACTGACTTCAACAGATCCCAAAGGTGGGTTGTAGAGAAGTATGAAATCATATCTGTCTATACAACATGAGAGGTATATGAATAAGGTTGAACTTGCCCCACACCTGTAGACCATGAAGGGTATCAAATCATCTCGAGGCCTCTCATCCAGATTCATACTAAAGGATTCCTGCAATGATTTTAGATGTCGGTCAAAAGGAAATGCCAAAAGGTTGGTCTTATTGAGGCACTGCCATGGTACCTACCCAATAACCAGAAACCTGCCAAAAGAGAAACAAAACCAGGGGACTGTAGTCCGTTGCAAAGAGTCTGGAGGGGATGTCCACTTACTCTGAATATTTCAACAGCTTCAGCAAGAGTTCGCCCATTTGTGGAATCACCACACCTGCCATGGAGCAGCTGCCATTCAAAAAAGCTCTGCTTCTTCCTCACGTCCCCATTCCTGCTGTCATCCTCCTGCTGCTGCTTTCTTTCCAATACTTGGCCAACAATGCTGTCTGCAACTGGTTCAGGCCCATTGGCCACCAGCAGACTCAATATGCTGCGGATATGCTTGCAGTCTTGTCCACAGAACCAATCTCCCTCTGGCAGCTCCTGTGCAGATACACACAATTTCTTTGATCAAAATTGAGAGGATTGGATACAAAGCATAAACTTTTGAAAACTAGCATTCACATGGTACTGCTGCATTTGTATTTAGACTCTGCTTAGTGCTGCATTCAAACTTACTGTGAGGTTTGCCAGCCCAAGCTCCTTCAAGCAGCCAACATGGTATTCCTGCTCACACTGATCAAACCCACAAAACACACATTAAGATGTGCTTAACCCAGTAGGCTGAAAGCAGAGCCCTCAAGAGTTGTTCCTAGAGAACCTATTCATACATATGAGAATGGTAAATTGGTTGAATCATTCATAAAAGCTTTGATTCAGCAATGGACATTTTGGAAGAAGGAAACACAAGAATCCCAAAGAATCCACATGAATACATTCAAAACTGTATGAGACTGAAACCTGCCAGAAAGTTCAAATGAGTGACAAGGAAAAAGGAAAGACTTGTTCTTTTCCTTACTTGGTAACAGAGCAAAATAGTCATCCGACCAAAACCTGACTTGTCAAACTCCACCGATCTGAGAAGACAATTTCTCACAAACTTCAGAACTACAGAACCACCTGAAATGGCGTTACATCAAATCAAGCTTACAAAACAAAAGGACTGACAAGAGAAATGGACACAGGTCTCACTTGCAGAGGACACAACGGCCAATGGTATAACCCTCAGGAACCTTCAACAAGCGGGTACAGCAACGAGTGGCTTGATTGTTAGTAACAATGTCACCAGTCTTCTTAACACCTTCGTTCACAGTTAAGTCATCCTTGCTGTCTGAAATGCCTGCCTGCTGTTGCTGACATTGTGGGCAGTACCAATCACCAGCAGAAGGAGGAGCACTCCTCAACCCCGCACAGTCTACCCAGGAGATAACCCATCAAGCACATCAGTGACCTGGGTTGAGCACACAGCCTGCAGAGAGCTTGCTCTAGGAGGAAAACAATTATCACGGAAAGTGTGAGAACCAGAAGCATACCTTCATGATAAGAATGGGGACAACTTGTGCACAGAAGAAGCTCTCCACCATCACCACATTCGTTACAGTAGACCATACTTTCATCTGGTCTTGGTGCAATTCCTAATTTCTTCAACTTTTGCTGACCCATCAGTGATTGAGCAGCCAGGTGAAGGGAACGACCATCAGCAGCCAAATAAATGCTTCTGTATCTGTGAGAAAAAAGGCATTTTCCATGAAATGAGTAATCTGAACAAACAGTGTGCCCTGCCCAGACATGCATATTCATGTTGGAAGTAGACATGTTTCAGATATCAAGCAAAAGAAATGTGTATTGACTTTGCTGCAAGGAGGCCTGAGAACCATACGGATTGCAACGTGCAGCCCAGCCAGCATGCTGCTCAAACAACCTGCAACTGATCTGCACCAACAACGATCGTAGAAAAATCTCAACGTTGACACAAGTGGTGGATGTGGAGCCTGTAGCTCAGAACAGGATCAGGCTCTTCTAAATGGTGACAGAGAGCTCAAAGTTTAGCAAAAAGCAAAGCACCTTTGAACCTGATTACCGAAAGCAAACCTCTAATCTCATGCATCCGCCACACACACAATACTCACCGTTTGTTGACAGCAACTGCAGTAGATGCCCACACCTTTCTTCACTCCCGTCAGGAAACACTGCAAGAGCAAGCTCGATGAGTAAGTCAATCTTTAACCAAGCAAAGAAGAGGTCTTTCTTTTGCCTCCTTTGCTGACTATGGATTCTTTCTTTGTGCAAGAAAGTAAAACATAAAATCGAGGAAAGAAGAACCCATTGTCACTAACCTGGCCTTTCACGTAATAGCCAACCTCGGTATCATCTGGTAAACCTCCTGGCAAGAAAAGTGCCTTGTAGAAACTGGGTTCACGGATCTCATGGGTGGAGCCCTCAGTCATGCTCACCGGCTCCCTGTTGCTGCTGCTCACCAGCTCCATAGTGCTGCTCACTGGCTCCTTGGTGCTGCTCACCACCTTTTTGGTGCTCTCAACCCTGCACCAATGCAAGAAAACCATCATATAGGAAGCAGCACAAAAGGACAAGATGCTAACCTATGTATCATCACCCAACATCACTTTTTGTACGGACTCCCTTGCAATGTAGAGTGCACTGCATGTGAGCCCTTGCAAACAAAAGTCCTGCCTTTTTTAATTACCAGTGAGTGAGGAGAGAGAAATACACTGACTTCTCATACCTTGTGACCATTTGCACTGGTTCTTGGGCAGCAACATCAGCAATGGACCTTTTATCAAGACTTGTTTTTGTCGTCTTCTCTGCGCTCTCACATTTTGGGCACAGCCGATCACTAGCCAAGGTGCCAACACAGTCTGGAACAGAGGAGAAATTCATGACCATGTATCATCAAGATAGAGCAGCAATCAACAATCTTTGAAGCAAAACTTGGGTGACAGCAAAATTCATGTGAGAACCTTTATTTACTGTAATGAGGGATGTGTGCAGCAGCAAACAGTCCTGACAATTTGCAGCTGAAGAAACTCAGCAATGTGAGTCTCACTGTCATCCCTAAAACATTTTGAAGCATGCAAAACAGGAAGGTGTACTACCTTGGTGAAATGTGTTAGAGCATCCGCCCCTGGCACATGAAACTAGTCTCCCATCCCTTGATCCACACTTGAAGCAAGGTTTCCTTTTCCGATTGTTGCTACTGATGATCTCACCGATTGCAGCTTTGATAACTTCCAACACATTCAACTTTTTCTCTCCCGCATTCCAACCCGCCTTCAGAATATCACGCAAGCACTTGCCATTCTCAATGAAAATGAAATCACTTGGATGTCGATTTGAGCTACCCGCATGCTTCTCAAATGCAGACACATTGATAACCTTAAGACATTCAACACCCAAACCAATATATAATTACAAAAGAGGTTGTGTCTCTCTCCAAGCTTGCAAATATCCTCACACCAGAGAACTTCAACCAAAAAAAACCCAACAGTTGTTTCACATTTTCCAGTAAAAATGGAAGTCAAGAAAACTACTTCATGATGGCAGAGGACTGATTTTTGGGCAAGTTGTGGTACCTGCAAACCTCCACAATCACGGCAATCACATTGAACACCTCCTCCTTGAATTATTCCCGTAAGCATAACCTGCAAGAGAAGACCAGAAAAGTGGAGAAAATAAGCAAATCTCAACATCAAAGCACAGAAATGTATGGCACCCATAGCTATAATAATACAACAGAATTCTGGAAACAATCAGAGAAACACAATGGAACAGCAAGTGGTTCTTGCTTCATCAATTTCCTTCACTTGTGACCACAACCGATGTAACAACTAACAAGACATGTTTCATTTGGATTTTGTGAGTCATGATGTCCTAGAGCTGCCTTAAAGGATAAGAAACAGCAAAATGGGTGTCTTACATCTCCACCACGACCCACATAACGCACATGATGCCCTTCCAGTAATCCTGTTGCAAGCAGCTGTTTAGCTGTGATCGGCACTTCTTTCAACATATTTTCAACTGGAGGTTTTACCCGTAATCGAACCTGTACAACACAGAAAATTTTGCATTCAAAAAAGTGACACAAGTTCTTGAAAGATTGCAGCAAAAATGGTGGAAATGGGAAGCCCAGAAAAACAAGCTTGAAAAGAGATCCACAGCTCAATGCACATCTGACACATATCTCTGCTGGATCCACAGACCCGTTGATATGTGCATGCAATGCCACTATGCAGAGGATACTGAGGCCAGAGTCAGAAACAATTGTCTAGAGTAGATTAACCTTGATGACAATGGTGGCAATGCACTAAAAACCTAACACACACCAACCTTCAAACGAGCAGACTGTTGTGGCAGTGGCAGTGGTGGGTGGTGCACAGGTGGGCCTGAAACCTCAACTACAGAATCTTGTCTTTCTAAACTGGCCTCTCTGTCTGTGCTCCCTGTCTCTGGTGGACATTTATGATGACCCTTCTTGAGCACCATACACTTGCTGCATAGATTACTCTTTCTTATGCTGCGAACTCTGCGCACGCTGGAAACACCTTCATGGTCAGGATACAACTGTGAGAACTGCTGGGTAATGCTTGTTCCTCCTGTTTCTGGGGTCTCAGATTGAACGAGGCTCGTTGTTTGATTCAAGTATTGGATAGGAGGAGTTTCATCTCCCAGGTACATATGTGATTCTGTTTGGGTCATCACCTCCTCTTCCTCATATACCACGTCCATATTGTCAGCTTCCTCCTCCTCATCGCTCAGCATGTGTCCATTTTCTTCTTCCATCAGGTTTTGAGAACAGACTCCTGGAACTGCAGGATCATCGTCTGTGACTGTTGATCTGACACCTACAAGGAGAGGATTCTCAACATGCACATTCTCCTCACTGATCGCACTTTCACTCTCCTCACCCTCTTCTTCATTGGCATCTGTATTTGCTCCTGGTTTGATATCAGCAACTATGTCTGGCTCCTCCTTTCCTTGCCATACAAATCCCTGCCTTCCCATTGCCTGTTCGTCCAAGGTGGAAGTTTGTAATTCTGTATCATTCTGACCGCACTGCCTCTCCTCCTCCCCCTGCAGACAAGTATTCTCTTGCTTTGAGAGGTTTTCCACAGACCCAAGCAGCTGGAAATTTGTGGAATTCGAGGAGGAAGGAGGCTGAACAACTGGAATAGGCAGAGGAGATCGCCTTGCAGGGAGAAATGGGGAGCCCAAACTTGATGCAACTGGAGAAGCAGGTGAAGTAATTGAATTTGAGACTTCACTGGCAGCAACGTGATGATTACTTAGAGCATGAGTTTCAAGTGGCCAGAATGTTAGAGGGGTTCTCTTTGCCTTTGGTGGTGCTGAGAGAACAACTTCTGGTTTTGCTGATGATGATACAAATGCTGCTGCTGCTGCATCAATACATGCACCCTCCTCGAGTATCTCTGAATTTGCAACTGTGTGCATTGGGCCTTCTTGAGAATCAATGTACTCGTTCTCACATGAAACTGCTGCTGGAGTTTCAAGCTTACCCTCCAACTGTTTGCACTCCAGTGGAGCAGACACCTCCTCCTCAGTTTGCAACTCCAGGGTTGTACCACCTTGATCAAGTTCACCAGTAACTAGCACAATTCCAGAGGGAGCCTCTGAAGCAGCAGCAGCAGATTGACCATCTGTGATGCCAGCTTCTTGAGAATCAGAGTGCTGCACATTCTCAGACATATCCACTGGAACTGGAGACTTCTTGGGCTCTTCCCACTGCATCGACTCCACTGGAGCTGACACTTCCTCAATTCCCAAAGTAGAGGTGGCAAACTCTTGATCCACTGCTTCTGCTGTGACCAACTCAATTCTAAAAGGACCACCACTTGAGGCCACCGCTTGACCATCTGTCATAAGAAGCAGATCTGCCTTGGGTTTGTTTGCCTCCTCCAAAGGACACACACTTTTCTCAAGCTCCAACTGAGGGTGGCTAGCCTCTTGCGATTCTGCACCATGCACATTCTCACATGAACTACTTGCTGCACCTGGAAGCTTGGCCTCCCACTGCATGCAATCTACTGGAGCCGAGATTTCCACAGTTTCCAACATAAAGGTGCCATCTTGATCTGCTTCAGCTGTAACTGATTTGATTTGGGAATGACCGTTTGAGAGAGGCACTTGACCATTATCTGTCACAAGTCTCTTTGGCTCCAGAAGACTTGCAACTTTGTCCAACTCCACCTGAATCACACTACCTTCACCATGCAGATTCTCACATGATGAACTCATCCGAGCTGGAAGATTGGCCTCCCACTGCATGCAGTCCATTGGAGCTGATATTCCTGCAGTTTCCAACATAGAGGCAGCACCACCTTCATCATCTTCAGCTGTACCCAATTCGATTTCCGAATGACGATTTGCAGGAGTCACTTGACCATCATCTGTCACAACAAGCGAATCTGTCACAGGTCTGTTTCCCTCTGAAAGGACTGCAACTTTCTCAAACTCTGCCTGACTGACACTAGCTTCTTGAGATTCTTCGCCATGCACATTCTCCTCCAAGGAACTCACCACACCTGGAAGCTTGGCCTCCCACTGCATACAGTCCGCTGGAGCTGATACCTCTTCCTCAGTTCTCAATCTAGAGGTGGTGGCACATTGATCCTCTTCGGCTGTAACCACCTCACTGTTGGAATGACCATTTGTGGGCATCACTTGACCCTTTGCAGGAGCTGCTTGATCATCTGCGGGAGCCACTTGACCATCTGCTGCAACAACAAGTGGAGCTGCAGGAGGTCTGTGTGCCTCCAGAAGGGCTGCAACTTTCTCGGACTCAACATCAATGAAGCTAGCTTCTTGAGATTCACCTTGCACATTCTCACATGAACTCTCCAGGCCTGGAAGCTTGGCCTCTGACTGCATGGAATCCACTAGAGCTGATACCTCCTCAATTCCCAAAGTAGAGGTGGCAATTTGAATTGCTTTTGCTGTATCAGACTCAACCTCAGAAGAACCATTCAATGCAGCCCCTGGATCATCTGTTGGAAGAAATGCATCATCTGCCACAGCTTTCCTTGATTCTGGAAGAAGACCAACACTTTGAGACACAAGAGCAGCTTCTTGCAAGTCACCATGTGTATTCTCAGCTGAACTGATTGGATTGGGAACCTTAGCCTCCTCCAGCTGCATATATTCCACTGGAGCTGATACTTCATGAATTCCCAAAGGAGTGATGGGGCAGTGATCAACTCCAGCTGCTGTGGCCAACTTGATCTCAGAAGGACCATTCGATGCAGGTGCTTGATCATCAGTCACTGTAAATGAAGCTGCTGCTGCCATAGTTCTGCTTGCCCCTGGATATACAGTGGCATTTTCAACCTCAGAGGACTGAACAAGTCCAACTTCTTCAGCATGAACATTTTCATAAGAACCCAATAGAACTGGAGGCTTGTCATCCAACTGCTGGCAATCCTCAGAGGAAAATACCTCCTTGATCCTCAAAGTTGTTGTTGGGGATTGATCAAATTCAGCTGTGATCTGCTCGATCTTGGATGGACCATTTGATGCAGCCACCTGATCATCATCTGTCATGATGAGTACAGGCACCACCACAGGTTTACTTGCCTCTGGAGGAGGAACTATACCATTCTCTTCTAACTGCAACTGAACAAGGCCAGCTTCTTGAGAATCTCTGTCCACATTTTCACATGAAAAAAACATCGGAACTGGAAAGTTGGATTCTGACTGCTGGCACTCCATTGAAGCTGTCACCTCCTCAATTCTGAAAGTAGCAATGGGCGGCCTTTGATGATCACCTTCAGCTGTAATTAGCTCACTCTTGGAAGCACTGTTTGAGACAGCTGCTTGCTCATTCATCACATTGCATGCAGCAGTGACCTCAACTTTGCTTGTCTCAGGAGTAACAGTAAAATTTCTACACTCTGACTGGATGAGGCCACCAGCTGTAGAAGAGGAAGGTTGTTCCTCCTCACCTTTTACAGTGGCAGTCATCAATTCAACCTCTGACCTATCTCTCTCAACCTCAGAGGAACTGAGAGTTGGCTCAGTTACTCCAGGAGGAGCCTCATCCATCATTGCAGGACTTCTTTCCTTCAACAACCTAGGTTGAGCAAGAGTAGTAGTAGTACACACAGATAATGCACAAGTTGACATCCTCTTTGGAAGAAGAACGGCATTCTCCATCTGGCTGCTGGGAACCGACGGACCCCAAAAACAACAAAGGTGTCAAAACTCCTCTCTTGCAAGATACTCATTTCTCTATAGTGAGTCCTATCACTGAGCATATCATCAACCTAGTCTTTTACTGTATCCATTCTCACATCTACAGATGCATAGGAAGTGCATGAGACAAGATTGTGTGACAAGAAGAATGCACAGCAAGAATTGCAACACCATCAACACAACAATTGCAAGATACAATCAAGGACAAAACCATATCTTTACTATGATGAGACCACAGAAGCTGGGAATCTAGTGACATACTGGTTGCTTGTGACATTTTGTCTGTTGTTGTTGTTGTCGACATTGACAACCATGTCCTGTGAAGTTTCTGAGTGAACTGCCTCCAGTGGCGGCATTGATGTCGGGGCCCTCAAGGGCTCCACCATAAGTACTGCATCTTTACTACCTCCAGCAAGACTGTCCACATTCTGCTTCTTCAAAGGAGATTCAAAGAGATGAACCCCTCCTGCATCACGGGACTTACGCTTCACATAAACTTTCACATTCTCACTTTCAGTGGAAAACTTGCTGATAGTAGTCCGTGCACTAATACTACTACTACTACTTCCACTACTACTATGACCTGGTGAAGGCCCAGTTGATGTTCCCTTCCAAGTTGCAAAATCAATTTCCATTCCACTACTATTACATTCTGCATTCACCACCTGCTCCTCGCCCCGAACAATGTTCTCTAAAAGACTGGATCTCTGACCAGCAGCTACTGCTGGATCAGGATCACTCTCTTCCATCCTGTTCTTCACCAATCCCCAAACCCTCTTTGTGAACAAAAATTTGTTTGTGAAGCTTCGTCTTCTTCTCAACCTGCAAAGTTGCCTGCAAGTAACTCCACCCACAAACCTACCTTAAAACCACACACTCAGAAGGAAGGTGCCAGTCAGTACATGTTACTACTGTCAAAGAGATTCATTGAAGAACTCCAGGTTTCTGTGAAACACCCATTGCCAATCCAAAGGCATTCTACAGAAAGCAGTGTCTTGTATATGTGTCTATTGCTCACCCTCAAAAGGTGACAGACAGTATGTGAGGAGGAGGAGGAGGAGGAGGAGGAGGTTCTTCTCACAACTCCTGTCTGTTGCCTTTTTGACCTCAGACTAACAACTCTCTAATGGGTAGATAGGTACCCACAAAAAAATTTAAATCACAATCGTACATGATTCTCCACAGGATTGATCAGTTCATGGTCTATCAAATGAACGCATCTGTGCACAGAGAAGAGAATTCATTCTCATCATGTTGTTGCAACAAGTCATGGGTTTGATTTCCAGGGATGGATGAGCTCTGCAGAATCATGGGCTTGGGGCAGGCTCAATTCCAGAATCACCACTGAAATTCAAACCCCCACCCACCGCCCAGAAGCTTTCTTTGTTGTTCATGCATGGCATGCATGATGGATGCAGGAGGATAAAACAACGCAATTCTTTCTTCAAGCAAGCAACCGAAACCCATTGTTCTCATCCTGTAGCAGGAGGAAGACATGTGTGATGGATGATGATGCAGCAGGAGGACATGGAGACACACCCAATTCTTTCTTCCAGCAACCAAACCCATTCTTCTCTTCTTGTAGCAGGAGGAGGACATGTGTGATGGATGATGCAGCAGGACACGGAGAGACAAACACAATTCTTTCTTCTAGCAACCAAACACTTTCTTCTAGTAGTAGGGGAAAAAGCTTTCTTCTTCTTCTTCTTCTTCTTCTTGTAGATTACGAAAAGTGCAAAGAGTCAGAGCAAAGCTCCAACGGTGAGCTCGACGGAGTGTGTGAGTAAGCGAGTGAGCAGATGGGTGGGTGGGTTTGCTGTCGCCAAACGGAAACTCAACTCTCAGATCTTGTTGTGCTAGGAAAACACAAGAGCTCAAGCACACTCTCTAAGAGACGACCAAACCCAAATCGATGATCCTGGAAGAAGAAGCAGCAGCAGCAGCACAAGCTTACTGGGATGGATTAAAACAGCAGCACAAAACCCCAGAGTAATCTGGAGAATGAAGAGGAGGAATGGAGGAGGAAGGGAAAGGTGGGTTTTTTTGCAGGAGGCAAGGAGGAGTTTTTCAACTAACCTGAAAAGCCACAGTCTGATGAAGACAAACCGAAACTCCGCTCAGCCTCCTTCCCTCCTCCGACGACGAAGACGGCAACGACGACGACAACGACGACGACAAAAGTAGTAGTCCCTAGTCCGCTGCTCGCTCGATCGATCGACCGCTCGCTCGGAAACAAACCCTAGTTGTTCCCTTCTCTTGTTCGTGTGCGTCGATCGATCGAGGACCCCGTTTTGTTGGCTCTCGACGATCTCTTTTCGCAGCTTCGCTTTTTTCCGCACACAGAAGAAGCCAAAACTCTTCTTCTTTTCTTCTTGTTGGTTTTTTTTGGGTTGGTTTGTGGCGGATAATTCTCACTTGGATGAGAAGAATCTCTTCAACAATCCGCACATGTGTCGTGATGGGGTCATGTCATGCATGAGCGTTTTCTTTGTATTTGTGTTGTGTAGGATCGATTGATCATCATCGTTTTTTTTGCCCTCTCAATCATCATCTCTTTTCTTGTCCTCTCGATCGATCATCGTCTCTCGTTTTTTTTTCCTTCTTCTCCTTCTTCTTCTTCCCCGAGGAGAAGATGATGATTATGATTTTCTTCCTCTTGCACTAATAATTGATGTTTTACTTTCTATATTACCCTTTATTTGCGGAAACCCTTGTATTATGCATGAATGTACGTGCGTGAGAGCGACCTAGGCATGTCCAATGAACGAAGATCGCGCACTTTTCGATGATGCGCATTTGCTATGCTTTTCCTTTTCAGTAGTTTTTTTTTTGGTTTACTTAAGATATTAAGTACTCTCCTGCTTCTGTTGCTTCTGCCTGATTGTGCTTAGATCTCGACTCTCATCAACAGATCTCAGTCGATCTTCTTCCCACATCTTTCTTCCCCGACTGCCTTCAAGTCCGAATGTGGTTGGAATTTCGCAAAAAAAAATTTTGATATTTCTTTGTCGAATTCTCTTTTCTCGATTTTTCTTCTTTGAGGATCAAACAAGATACCCAGCGGGACGGACTTCCGACGGATCACAAAATTTTCTTGGGGTATCCGCCATTTTGCATCACTTTGCACAACTCCCAATTCAACTCTTTTGAGTATTCTTCTTCTTATGCTTGACGGAGTTCCAACAGAACACCAAATTTTTCTTGAGGTATCCGCCCTTTCAATTTCACTTTGCACAACTCCCATTTTGACTCTTGAGTATTCTTCTTCTTATACTTTACGAACTTCCGACAGAACACCAAATTTTCTTGGGGTGTCCGTCCTTTCAGATTACTTTGAACAACTCCCATTTTAACCCTTGAGTATTCTTCTTCTTATACTTGACGAACTTCCGACAGAACACCAAGTTTTCTTGAAGTATCCGCCCTTTCAGATAACTCTGCACAACTTTCATTTTAAACTCTTGAGTGTTCTTCTTCTTATGCTTGACGAACTTCCAACAGAATATCAAATTTTCTTGAGGTATCCGCCCTTTCAGGTAACTCCGCACAACTCCCATTTTGAACTCTTGAGTGTTCTTCTTCTTATGCTTGACGGACTTCCAACAGAACACCACATTTTCTTGGGGTATCCGCCCTTTCAGATAACTTTGCACAACTCCCGTTTTGACTCTCGAGGATTCTTCTTATACTTGACGAACTTGCAACAGAACACCAATTTTTTTCTCGAGGTCTCCGCCCTTTCAGAAAACTTTGCACAACTCCCATTTTAGCTCTTGAGTATTTTTCTTATACTTCTTGGATTTGGAGAGTTTCATAATTTTAGTAGTGTCAAATTTCATGGTTGTGGTACAGAACAACATCAGAGGGACTCTTTTGTGGTGAGTGGATTTAACAGAGAAGCAAAGCAAAGCAAGCAAATCTTGAGAAGATCTTTTCTTCTTCTTCTTTTGGAGCATTTCCAAATGCACGTCAAAGTTGTATTAGAAAGTTGCATGAAGCAAAGCACTTGTCTTGAGACCTTTTCTTTCTTCCCCTTTTGGAGTAGTTTCATTTTTCACCTGGCACACATTTGAGTACCTACACATCTGAGTGCCAGAACAATTTCATGATATATGCTCATGTACCCATGTGAGGAAATTTTGCTCTGATCAGGAAATTCAAGAGGAAGCAGTCAGCTGTCAATGTCTTCTTTACAAGGTTTTCTAATCTGTTAGAGCACCTTTTTTCCCCCGTTATCTGCATCATAGCTGTTTTTTTTCTCCAGTGCAGGAAATTATTTACCTAAAAAATTTGTTGTCTGGCAGATCAACAGGAGCAGCTAATGACAAATGATGACACATTTGGAAGTCAAGTTTATAGACTGTGATATTATTATTGGGATTCAACTTGCAATATATTGATGATTTTGAGGACAAGGAGGATAAGAGTGTAACTACCTAAATTATTTTTCTCAAAGATAAAGTGAGTATTGTTTGCAACAAGGAAAGCTTTTCCAAACCCCTTCACTGCAGAGCGTGTCATAAAAAGAACCTTGACAACTATCCAGGTTTTGAAAACACACAAGGCTTTTATGTTTTCAACCTATCTATGAGCTTTTATGATGTGCTGAAAATAGCCCAGAAATGGATCATCAGCTCCCAAGATTATGAGAAAACAGACCCATAGCAAAAGATGCATAAAGAGCTCAGTGCTAATCCCCATTGGAGAGCACTTGAATGCTGATCTCTCTAAAGGGAGGATGTACCTATTGAGTTACCTTTGGCAGCTGTAGAAAAAAGGGTTCTTAGTCATTTGCTTGCTCAAGCATTGTGCTTTGGCATCAAACCTTTTTCTTTTAACAAATATATAAAAGGGGTTGCTTCAGCAGCTTGAAGAACATCTTACCCCCCATCAGTATAAATGAAATGAGTTTTTTGTGGTTTCATGTGTATACTGAATCCTTGTACTAGTTTGTCCAAGTTTACCAAAAGAAAAAAAACAATATTGTAGCTTTTGAGTGAAGTTCATAATACGAGATTGCCAAAAGATCTTTAAGTTCTCATATCCAATGGGTTTGTGTGCAGAGGTTGGGGGAGAATTGTGGCTTGAGGGTCACCTACAAGCAAGCAAGCAAGCAGACCTGCAAACATGGCAAGTATAATGGCTAACATGGTGGTCAGGAATGTGTTTGTGTATGGAACACTGCTTGCACCCGAGGTTGTTTCTGCACTCATCCATCGTGCTCCCACATCTTCTCCAGCTCTTGTTCATGACTAGTAAGACAAACCTCCTCTTGTAACTTATTTGGCCCTGCAAATAGACAGACAGACACACAGGCATGATTGAGTATTAGGGCCCTTTTTTCCTCTTCTTCTTCTAGTAAGACTACTACTATCTCCTATTCAAATGTTGTGACCTCCATAAGTCAATCAAGGGCAACTTAATTGACTACTCAAGATACAACCAAGAATCAACAAGAAGCAGCAGCCCCTAAAATTGAACTGAGACATCTTTGCCCCATCAGATTTGGAAAAGGAAATGTAGCTTTTGCGAAGGAATTTCAAGAAGGGGTCTTTTCAATAATGGGTGATGTATTTCCGAGGGTTAGGATCCAAAGGAATGGTTTAGGGTTTGGGCTCTGAAGGAATGGTTCTGAAGATGTATTGGTTCGCAACAAATGATTTGATAAATTGTTTGGGGAGTGTGAATTGGGTCATGGAAATTCAATATTGGTTGAAGAGGAGGTTGGGATGTGAATTGCAGCCATCGACATGGTGTCAAGGACCGCATATATCCTGCTGTGTCACCTGCCAAGGGAGACAAAGTTTATGGGAAGGTAGGTGTCTTTCTAAATCCTGGGCCTGCTGTTGTTACACTAACAACTTGGGAAATGAACTCTTCCTTCTCTCTGTTCCATTTCAGCATTATGCAATCACCCAATTGCAGCAAATCATGAGATTACCACAGCCATCGTCTATTCTCCTTCTGGTTAACAGAAATAAATTAGGGAGCTGATGAACCACGCAGGACCAATTATTTTGCTCTGTTGTGTTGTAGGTACTTTTTGATCTGACAGAATGGGAGCTTGAAGTTTTTGACATGTTTGAGGATATTGAATATACAAGAATGGTTACAACACCCATTCTTTTGGTATTTCCTAACCTTCAAAGAAGTTTTGTGCCTCATACAAGGTGGTGCTATGAAATTAATGAACTTCCGTGTTTGGTATGCCTGAATACTTTGATGATAATGTGTTACTGTGAGTGATCAGTCATTATAGCTAGTATACTTTCAAATTGTGTTGAGAACTTAGTGCCCAATTTCAAGCTTGCAGGGCAAGACCACCATGGAAACCACCCTTGAGGACCAAGTACCCATAGGTCTGAATGGAGAAGATGCAGTGGTTGATGCTGGAATTGAACATGTACCAAAGGTCGGAACAGCAACTAGTCACGATTCTTTGCAAGCATACATTTATGTCTGGGCCAGTGATGTTGAACTCATTGGTGACTGGGATTACGAGGTAAAACTCTTGCACCCTTTCTCTTGAACTTGTTGGTGACTAGGATTATGAGGTAAAAACTCTTGCACCCTTTCTTTGGAACTTGTTGGTGACTGGGATTATGAGGTAAGAACTTTCTTGCCCTTGTCTCTTTCAAAAAGTTGAGATCAGGATAAGTAACCAACACTGAACATGTTTCAGGAAAGACCTCTCTTCTACTACTGACTGCTGAGTGAGGGTGGTTGTTGGCACTATTACTACTACACAGGCATGGAGAAGGATTCACTTGGAAGAGTATGTGAAAATGTGTGAGGAGTTTGCATCTCAACTCCCACAGCGTACCAAAGATTGAAGTCCCTCAGTGTGTACATTATGGGTAGTCAATCATACAATGTTGATACACCTATTGCACCCAATAACAGGTTTTTTGCCTTATTCAAGCGGCTACCAAGCTAGCTAGCAACACTGGTTTGTCTTTTGGGAATACAGGGCTTGAGACTACTTATGCCCTCCCTCTTGATTCTGAGTTGTGACCTTGGTTTTTGTGTTTGCTTGTTACACTTTGAATTGCTCCTTATTTGTTTATTTATTGATTTGGGCATATACAACAAATCTATTTTATTCTAGTTTACATCAATGGAAAATCAAATACATTTCTTTTAACCATTTTCTTAAATGTTTTCACTTTCAATCACTGTGTGAGGGTTCAATTTGCACTTCATTTCTTGCAATTGTGGGTTCAATCCAAATTGTGAAAAGATTCCAATCAATGCAAAAGTTTTGGGTAAGCGTGCAATTTGTATTTCCCAAATCCTCCTTTTCTTTCTTGTACATGTAACTACTCTCATGGAAAAATGATGAATCCTTGATGTTCCCAAGTTGTTCCATGACAATGAACCTACTCACATGAGTCAATGATCAACTTGTTGGAACAAACAACTTGTTCAAACATAAAGACACATCCATATCTATGTGTATGAATCTCAATACAGTTGTGGAGTAAATAACTAAAATGCCCCAAGAAAAAATAAATCCCTCAAAATGTGAATATCAATTGTTGGATATTATATCAAAACTTGATTGACAAATCAAAATGTGCTAATCACAAATCGGATGTGCTTATTTGCTAACTAGGTTCAATGTTACAAATGTAAACTCTTATTTGGAAGTTTGTCTTCTTGGTATTTGTTTGTCTTTTGAGATTAAGACAATAGTACCTTTTCAGGTTCAACACTAGCCTCTAGTGTGTGAAAGAGGTAAATTATTTTGTTTTTCAAATTTCACTTCGATAGTAAGAAAAAAAATTATGAAATTTCAGCAATAAATATAGCCAGCTTCTTTGGCAGGTTCTCTAGACTTTGAACCTTTTTTAACACAACGATGCTTTTTACCAAAAAAAAAATACTATTTCTTTTTGCAAAAATGTGAAGAGATAATGTTCCACCTTGAATAATAGGATAGAGAAATATTATTAATTATTGGATACCTATTTTGCAATGGTAGATTGGCCTAAAGCAAGAAGCTCATGGGTTTCCACCAATGTTTTCTCCTTTCTAAATTTCTTAAATTTGACATTTCAACTAGATAATTTTCTAGAAAATTTAACATTTCCAAAAATAATTTAATTACTACCAAAACTAAAAAATTACTATAATAAAAAAAAACTTGATAATTCTTATTTTGATTTTGCAAATTAATAGGTTTCATATTGTATCATAACCAAGAAACTTTTTTTTGTGGATATTTTTTAAAATACTCAATCACAATTTATTTATTTTTTAAACATTCACAAGAAATAAGATTTTTTTATTGTTTTTGTTAGATGTCTATTCATAGTTAACGATGCTTTAGCAAAAACAAAAAAACACCAATTATAATGGATGTTTGAGTCCATCGGCTAGTTGGACTTGTTATTTGGCAATCCCAAACTTTTTGTTGCAAAACCCTTTACTTTATTTTGACATAATATTCACTTAGGTACTAGTTCAATTCAAATCATTGTAAGTAAACAATTCATTTATTTCAACTAAGTTCAAATAATATATTTAATATTTTTTTGGAAGATCATTATTAACTAAATGTTTCAAATAAAAAGGTGAATTACATTCTTGAAAAGGTGAATGCAATCTAGTAATAACCATAACAATTCTTTTGTTAATGATTCACTAAAAGAAATGATGTGTTGACCTTTCATGGTTGAATTGTTAGTTTTGACATAAAACAATCTCCATGGGAAATGTTTGCAAACCAACAAAGAATTCATTGAAAATTAAATAGATCAATTCATCAAGTTATTCTTTTGGTCCCAACATTAATTGTATTTAATAGTCGATTACCACGTTATTATTTGAGCATTTTATTCATTTCCCCAATTTTTCTCAAATTTTTTTCAATAAGAATGACCATTGATTAAACAAATGTTTATCCACATGTGACCAAGTTTGTCAAAATATTTATTGTTGTATTTTGATAAAATAAAATAAAATTTTCATTAAAAAACTTGAAAAGTTATTTTCAAAACTTGTTAATTGAAAACATTCATGTTAAAAACACCTAATATGACAATGTGACAAAAAGTGAAAGATTTTTTTTAATTTTTGAAATGCAAATAAAAAAGTTCTCAAAGATGAAATATGAAATATTAGAAGTACAATGTTGAATTATCATCATATTAACATTCAATATTCAAGATAGCCAAATGGTGCCGCTTTTGAATTAGGATATTTTTTTCATCATTATTGATGTTGTTTTCCTTCTCATTAATTTGCAACAGTCACACCGATTTGCAAGTACCTAAGCGATGTTTTCTGGGCATTTTCACTAGCACCACCTATTTGAATTTTGGACCTTTATTAATGTTTACCATAATATCTTGTCCACTTTGACAAGTTTGTCAAATAAATAATTAACTTTGAAGATTCCATTTTGACAAATGATGTATTCTCAAATATTCCATCATATTTTGTATTTTATTTTTAAAAATATTTTCAAAAAACATTCATTCACATTTTCAAATTGTCAATGCAAAATTGGCCCAAGTATTATTGTATCACATCCAACATAAAGAATTAATTATTTCCCCGTCCTCGCCCATGAACATGAAAAGGTCAACAACAAAAGGTGAGAGACTATTTAATTTCATTACAACCCAAAAAGTTGGGCAACTGCACATAAACAATTGTTCAAGATATTACAATATCATTTTTTTAAAATATTCCAAAAATCACATAAATCCATTATTGAATGCATTTTGTATGTGTTGGTTTAAGACTTCCATTGTGAATACAAGCATTCAATTAGATGGGCACACTTCAGACCTCTTCTCATGTAAGTTATCATCATTTTATGGTGTGTTTTTTGTAACAAATTAATGCCACAAATTTTGACCATATACCCATCCAACCTTCAAAATCACAAATATGAAGAGCATTGGGTAGAACTCGAAGATGATACAAATCTTATATAATAATTGCGTTGTCTGTCTGTGACATGACAATTCTGGCTTTGCATTCTATGGCAGAACCGGCCCTACCCAGGGCCCTGCCAAGGGTTAATACCATGGTTTTTTTTCCCGCCCTTTTCCAGCGGGCTGCCCAGGGTTAATACCAGGGGGGTTTTTTTTTTCTCTCTTTTCCGGTGGGCTGCCCAAGGTTAATACCAGGGTTCTTTATTTTATTTTTTTTTCCGCCCATTTTCAGAGGGCTGTCCAGGGTTAATACCAGGGTTTTTTTTTTTTCTTTCCTACCCTTTTCCGGCGAGTTCGCTGTGTAGGCAGGTATGTTCTTCCATACCCATATTTGATTCTGCTAATTATACCTGAAACTGATGGTTCTGAATTTTTCAAATACACAGAACCGACGAGTATGTAATACCCCCCCACCCGCCCTTTTCCCCACATTGGTTAATACCAGGGTTTTTTTTTTAAAATTTTGGGGCAAATTTCTCAAGTAGGTCCATTGGTGAGGATCTCGAGCATTAATTAGCATTAAATGATGATGGTCCTACTCAGGCTATAGCATTTTTAAAAATAAAAAATATGGCAAAAACAATGTAAGGGCGCCTCATAGTGATCGAAGGTTGCGGGTACCCACTAGTAAACATAAAACCCAAACCCCTTGGTAGATTACAATTGATCTTTAGAACCCAAAATTACTCCTAGAAAACAAATATTAAATTTAAAACTTTCAATTTCACAAGTATTCAACCCCCCCTTTACATACATCAATACATGAAACAACCCATGTATTTTACATTGGGCAAGAAGAACCACACACAAATCAGTCATATGACCCCTTTAAGCCCATTGAGCCTGTCATCAATTATATTGAATGCCTCTATGGACTCTACAATATCTAGATTATTGTTCATCTTCTTGCATGTGCTGCAAAAATTTGAAGGATAGTTGAATAAAACTACAATCTACACACAATGTGGGCATTTAACCCATCATAAAAAATAACCATTAAACTCCAAAAACATCTACAACATCCTACTCAACAAAACATAATCTAAACAATGGTAGAAGAAAATTTGGTGTTTAACTTCTAAATGACTCATTTTTTTAAAACCATCAACAACTTGTTTCACTTCATTGCCAACTCAACTGCATCCACACGCAAAGCAAAAAAAACAAACAAACAACCGAGCATATCCCAAGCACTTCAATCCTTCATAACTTGCACAATCATTGTCATCACTTGCACAAATTAAATCCAACTCTAATAAATGATTAAAAAACAAAATACAATTTGGTTTTTAGCACTTATACATAGACAAGTAAAATCTTTTTCACACTATAAATACTAAAAGATAACCAAAAATGATTTTGGGCTACATCACCATTTGGTTAATCACTATAGTTGACCAATCAAAAATAGTCATTTTTGTAAAGAATGCCCCAACATATTAGTTTGAAATTCAAGCCAAATTTGCATCCCTAAGCCTATAAGATGTTTCCTCCTACACAAAAGCAAAAATACATGACACCAACCTACAAATAAAATGAACAAATTATTAATGTGCCAAGGTGAAGCTAAAACAAACTTGAATACAATCATTAAGCTTAATGGTCAAACTTTAACAAAATCAAATACATGTTTAACACCAGTATTGAAAGTCAAAACTTCAAATACACAACAAGTCCTTGATTTCACTAAACACAATATAGTTTGCACATTAGTAAAAAAGGTGTCATTCAACAAAATGATATTTGAAATTCTTTGAAAACCCAAATGTCCTTCAAATACGTGATGACACTATTACAAAAGAAGTTGCAAAGTTTACAAGTTTGAAATGACTAGAAGGGATTTTTTGGTCCGTTTTGCCCCCCTCTCAAAGTAGGCACATCTAATTTGACCAAATTAACTAATAATCTAAATCAAATAAGACAATGTCATTGACACATGGACCTTACCATGCCAACATAATGTTAGTGCTTAGTAAAATGTTGATCACTAGTTTTAGTCATTCCATTGTGGTGTTGTTGTTTATTTTAATTTGATTAATTTTAGTCATGCACCATGAATGATGTGGCTTGTTGCATGGCAACGTGATGTTAATGCCTATTTCAATGTGGCTCATTTCAATTATGCTATAAATGATATGACATAATAAGTAAATAGGTAGGTTTAAGTAAGCATGTAAGTAAGAAGGTAATGGATAAGTAAGTAGGTAGGTAACTAATGGATAGGTAGTTTAAATTAAACTTTAAATTAATCATAAACTAACTTGAAACTTGGCTAAACTAAATTATTTAAACTTGATTAAACTTGGCTAAAATTGTCTAAATTCTAGTAACTTACTTAAATTTGGCTAAACTTGGTTTAACTTGGCTAACATTGGTTAAATTAAAACACTATAGTTAAACTTGGTTAAATTTAATATAAATTAAAGTAAAATTAGCTAAATTAAAATATTGAATAGTTGAAATGGCTAAACTTGACAAATTTGTCAATTAATGTTTATAATCTAGCCAAGACTAGCCAAATTTTAACAAAAATATCCAAATTTAATCAAATTTAACTAAAGTTTCATATTTTATCCAATTTATTTGAGTTTATGCAATTTAAAGCAAGTTTAGCAGATTTACCTTATTTTCACCAAGTTTAACAAAAATTAACCAATTTTAGCCGATTTATTTTATTTTATCTATTAAAATTATTTAAACCAATTTACCTTAATTTAGCCAAGTTTAATAGGTTTAACCAAATCACCTTGATGTAGTCAAATTAAAACAAGTGTGGCCAATTTACCCTAATTTAGTTAATTTTAACCAATTTTAACCAAGTTACTTTACTTCATCCAAATTAAACAAGTTTGGCCAATGTACTTTAATTTAATCAATTTAAACCAAGTTTAACCAATTTATCTTATTTAAGCCAAATTAAAACAAATTTGGCCAATTTACCCTAATTTAGTTAGATTGAACCAAATTGAACCAAGTTTAACCAATTTAAACCAAGTTTAGCCAAAATAACCATGTTTAGTTAATATACCCAAGTTTAACCAAGTTTAGCAAAAATTAGTCATTTAATATTAAAATATTTCAGTTTCGCTTAGTTTAGCTTAGTTTAACCAAGTGTAGTTAAAATACCCAAGTTTTAGCCAAAAATAGCGAAGTATATCTAAATTACCCTAATTTAACCAAGTTAAACCAATTTTAATCAATTTTAGTTACAATATTTTAGCCAAATTCAATTTAAATAGTGAAATCTAACAAAATTTAACCAAGTTTAGCTTAAGATTAATGCATGTGAAATTCCAAAAAAATTGAGTTTGTATTTTTGTTATCACATTATTAGTCATCGTATGAATTAATGGTTGGATGGCTAATGTTTTGGCTTATTACAATGGAGGTGAGGGCAATTACCTCTTGTGACATCATGGTCATCCTTTATGACCTACAAATGGTTACATGCCTATGGGAGGTTTTATAAGTGGCCCGTGTGCCTAGTGGAATGAGGGTTGGGTAAAAGCATGCTATGATGGACTTTTTTGGATGTCCCAATGGTAGTTTTTTCTAAGTGAGTTAAATATTGTTGCATTGTATGCAAATCTATTTGAGAAACTTGGCAAAAGTAAAATGAAAAATTGAAACTTACATTCTAATCTTTCAAACCCAAAAGAAAAAACTACCAAAATGATAAATATTCAATCCAAGGTGGAGTTTATAAAGGATGGTATATCCAATGTCCCTAGTCTAAATTACTCCAAAACTGTCACTATGGATTTTTTTCTTCTAGAAAAGTTAAAAACTAATCCTACAACTTTTTACCACCACACATTAAAGTACCATAACATTTAAGATAAAAAAAATCAAGCAAGAAAAATTCTTTCAAAAAAATTTAAGATTTCAAATTTGTAAGTTCATTTCGATATCTAAATTGACTTTTCAAGGCCCATATTTTTAAAGGTTTTAAAAAAAGGTTTAAATTATGGTGCTATGAACTTGGAAATGGAAAAAGATGTGAATTTCAACACTATTTAAATTTATTTTTTAAATCATTGGATTTTGACTCTATAAGTGGACTTTGAGCTACCAATTTTGGTCTAGTGCAATGTGTTTTTATCTTGTTATGCACATGGCTAGGGCCCTTACCTAGTTTTTTAGGCTTATGTTTTACATCCGTATGAACATTAATTTATTAAGAAATATTTTTTAAAATTATAGTTACTTGACTTATATAGTACTTATGCCATGTTGTCATTAACTAACGTTTATGCTATTTTTTAGTCAAATTTGTTTGCCACATCAACTAATAGTTACTAGTTTTTGAATCAAAACAAGTATGCCACATTAATGTTACCAGTCACTTTGTTGAAGCTCACATGATTAACCTATTACTTTGTACTTGTCCTAAATGATTAAATATTTTTTAATGTGCAATTATCTTATTTGGGGTCAACATTAAACCAAAATTCAATCACAAAAGATAACATAAAACACCATGTTCTAGAGTAGTGTAATTTGAATGGGTTCATAGTTTTTGACAATACAAATTTGTAATTGCTAAAAAACGCATGGTTCAAAATCCCCAAAAAATTATTTTGAACCCTCCAAAATGTTAAGATTAAGCTAAATAATTTCACACAAAATTCCAATATATGCATATTTTCAATGTTCATGTCAAATGTTTTTACATCACAAATTTCATGGGCCACAATCTGGTGATAGTCGTGCAAAATCAACTTTTCATAGGTTCGTATGGAATAGACGCAAATGTCATTCATTTACTTGTATTGTTTGAACATTGATGTTGTTCACATTGTTTAAACACAAATATCATGTGCCTATTCGCATTATTTAAATACAAATGTTGTATGTCTATTTGTTTTGTTTACACAAAAAAGTCATGCACATTATTTTCATGTTTAAAGAATGCACGGCATTCATGTTTAAATAATATGAACCTATGAAATAATAAATTTTGCACAAATTTTGAACGAATCCATGAAGCCTATAAATTTGTATATATATATAACAATGGAAATCAATTATTTCCTTTCCATTTAACAAGATGTATTTATCAATATTGATGTTCAAATTTTTATTCACTACTTAATTGTAATGTCAAGTATAATATTACACACATATTTGATATGTAAGGTGATCAATTTCAACAATTGGCATTCATTAAACTTTTTTTTTAATGCATCAAAATTTCCATGAATAAAAAAAATGTCAAAAAATTCATCAATATTGGACACCTCCAAATATAAAATAATAGTAGCATCTAACATAAAATAATTCAAAATTTGAAGGAATCAACTATTTTTTAAATTAAACATGATTAAGTAAGTCACAATAACCTCAATAAATAAACTTTTCAATTGTAAAAAACCTTCCAATGAGGTGGGCTTGTACAATACGCACTCTAACATGGATGAAGGGCAATTACATTTTGGTAAATCCTTCCCTTTTATTTCAAAGGATAAATGCCCTATTTAAAGGACTTTATCTTACCTTTTTACCCTTTGGGTGAGAAACATGTGAAAAAATGACACCTATTATTTGAAATAGGAGGATGTATACATGTACAAAACAAGGAATTAAGTTTCTTAGTATCTAACAAAATTTGCAAATTAAATGCACATTTTACATTGTTCATCCTACATAAAGGTCTTTTGCAATGTATTTGCTAACTTTTGATACATTACTAGTTTTTCATTATCAAGTAAAAATTAATTATGTTGTTTTTTTACATAAAAGGTTTTTTACAATATGTTCAAAACATGTGTGCTAATGTTTGATACATTCCTAGTTCCTTGCTACCAAATAAAGTCTTAACTAACATACGTTTATCATAATAATAAAACTTTAAAATCAAGTTTCACTTATAGAACACAAACAATATAAAACACCAAACATCAAATTGTAATTTGGAATTGGATCACATTACATATTCATCACATATTTGACACAAAAGCTTTTAAAAGAGGGTTCATTCAAGGTTTTTAAATATCCATCAAGATAATCTTGAAATGACAAAATTCAAACTCCCCAAGATTTGTTTTAGTCTTCCTCTCTAAATAAGGACATTAATTTGATGTCCCAAAAATTCTCAAACCAATAGTCTGGAAAAATGTAACAAATTTGCACATGTGACTCAATTATCTTATTATTTATTTATAAATTTATGTAATCCAAACATGATTGCCCATCCAAATCATACTCCAAATGCTTGAAACTTATTTGGTCTCTTGGAAATGCCATATGATATTATTAGTTAACAAATTCAAATTTAATTTGAACATGCAAATCAAAATTCTAAACATGTTTGAACATTTTTTAGTAGAAGGAACTATCATTCAATCTTCAAATGATTTGATATTTAAAGCATATTTGAACATTTCAAACTTTTAAAAAATCTTATTATTTTTACTTGTCATTTTTTTCCTTTTATTTGAAATACTAAGTCTTTAACTTTCTAAGACCTTGGCCATGCTTTGAGCTTATTTTCAACCCAATCCTTTAAGAAAATTGATTTAGTTTCAATGAAGATTAGGCCTCACTCAACTTGTGGGATAGTCTATGTTGACATTACTCAGATGAATGTATTTAAAGGATTTTTTGGTTTCGGAAAAAAGGTTGTGTTGTATGGTAATATGTTATATTTCAAGTATCATAACATATCATCGTTCACACATACACACAATCAATACACACACATTTTTATCCTTATTTTGGATTATTATTTGATAAAAACATGTTAAAAAAAATATCAAGTAATGATGTCAACAAATATTAAAGACAATTTGAAAGCAACTTGTAGCCTTGTGTCACCTCCACCCATGTTTGTGTCCCTCCTTTGGAAAGCTTCAAAACATAATAGATTGAAAGTTAAGATGTGTTGCACTAATGGATTTTATTTACTATTTATGAAATTTTCATGAAACTTGGATCATTCCATCTATGAAATGAAACATTGGAACTTAACCAACACAAAGGTCATTCACCCCTTATATTTCATTATTGAAGATATTTCCACCATGTTTTGCATTCAATTCAAATTACCCAACTAACCCACTACTAAATTGGTCTATCATAGTCATTTGTAATTTAACCTATGGACCACTAAATATTCACCTCCTTTCTTTTATCAATGGTGACAAATATGACACCACATTACATGTCATTATAATATTTTGATTTCATTGCTTAGGAAAGTCACTCCCATGTGCTACATGACCAAATGCATATATTTTCATCAATTTGACATTCTTTTCTTAAAGATTAGGGTTCACACTTCCAATGATGTGACATTAAAGTTCTTCACAAATATTTTGAATATTGTGTAATTTAAAATGAAATAAATCTAAATTTTACCCAAATGAAAAATAGGTTATAACAAATGGACTTCACACAACTATTGAAGTTGGGTATGATGTATGGGTATCATGGAACCTACATGTTGGATATGTTTTGAAACTCATAACTAGGTTGTTAATAGTACTTAGAGTTTTTGGGCATGGACGTACCTATGTTGAAACATACAAGTTTTCATACTTTGGTGAAACCGGTATTGAAAGGTGAAAAGTTTAAGTTGGGAGGGGTAGGTATAATTACATTAAGGCATTCCATGTTTTCAATTTGAAGAACATTATAGAGTTTGTAATTGCAACATTAATCATGGGATCCTATTCAAGGTTGTTTCATGTGCAATTGTTTTTGTTGGAATTTTCAAATCTTAACATTTTGTGAATGTTCAAACTGAACAAATGATTTATATTCATAATATACCATTATACATATTTCCTTAATGTGTCCATGTAAATATTGATATACTCATGATTAGGACCATATTTTGTTTAGTATGAAATTACCCATACCAAGCAAAAATCTTTCCCTAGAACAATTCTAGTTATTTAGAACCCTAAACATGACTTAATCAAATTAGGGCATTGAACATATTTGTACCATTTTGGTATGTGAAAAAAAAATCAATATAACACTATCATAACCTTATTTATATGTAATGAAGTCATGAACAAACATTTTGTTTTCATGAAATGCTTTTATTGCCTTACCTTGATAATTACATCAAATAGTGCCATGTTAATTAACAACATGTCGATACCATATATTAAATAACACTAACACAATTAAGGTTAGAGGTGATGAACGAAAATATGAATTATAAAAACATGCACACACATTCAAACACTTGAAATACAACAATAATATGTGACTAACATAAAACATAAACAATCTAAAAAGGAAAAACCACAAAAATAAGTAAACCTATCTAACATTTTCAAGACTTTTCATATGGGTTCCCTTTTATGTAATTTATCTATTTGACCATGTTTATATGTTCTTACATGTATTTATACCTATTTACATGTTTTTTATATGCAATTGTACCCATATGTACAATTATAGTTTGCATTTGTATCCATTTATACATTTAAAATATTAATTTATACCCATTTATACAATTTTGGTATGCTATTTATACCTAATATTTATACATGTATTTAATGTATTTATATATTTTCATCCCTAGTGAAGAGAGATTCTTTATTTAACAATTTTTCTATGGATCGATCTTGACATTTTGTTGGGAGATTTTGGGTTGCAACAATGATCCAAACCTAGTGAAGGTGATGAATCACAAAAGATTTTTTGAATTTAGTATTCATTGAATCCAATAAAAATAAGAAGAATAATGGCAAAGTTGAAACAAAATGTGGTTTTAATGACAAAGGAGAAGGAGGAGGAAGTGGAAGGAGATCAACAAGACATTGATAGTAGTGGCAAAAATTATCAAATGGTGCAACAACAACAACAACGTGAAGGCATGATGAGAACATGGAGCCAAAGGAGAGTAAACATGGGTTTATTTGATCCACCTACACCTCGCACTTTGAATCACAAGCGCCAAAGAAATGTCCTCATAACAAATGTAAGCAATAACAAATTCCCCCCATGTAATCATACTTTTCAATCTAAAAAATTGTTTATTATTTTGTAATCTATTCTCTATATGTTTCTCCTAATTAAATTCTTCATTGGGAGTGGTGGTTGACAATCCATTGGTGGAGTGTTTATTTTTCAGATAATTGCAGAGATGAAAGTAAGTCCCAGAAAGTTTAAAGGCACAGAAGGGGTAGAGGCCAAGGGATGGAAAGCAAGACCTAATGCGCAACAAAGTTCACTTTTGCGGAGCATCAAGAAACGCATGCAACAACGCAAACTCAAGTTGAAAGCATTCCAAAACCAACACATCTTTGACAAGCTCTTTGTGGTACAACAAAGAAAAGGATTCTATCCATCTTTTTCTTTTTCAAAAATCATGTGAATTCTTTTTTTAAAGGTTTGGAGCTCTTCCTTAGATCTTTGCTTGTGAAATCTTTAGTTTAGTCCTTTGTTTTCCCCCTTCTCTCTTTGTATGTTTATTTGTTTATTTTTGCAGCACGTGCCAAATATGTTGCATAGGTAATCTTTTTTAATTTAGTGTTGTTGTTCTATAAATTAATTATAAGGTTTCCAAGCACATTGTGCCATTTCTCCACTTGTGCAAATCACTACAATGGATATTTGCACTATTGAACTTTTAACATTGTTTTTCTATGTATCAATTTGAATTGTTGGCACTTTCTTTGAACCTTTTCTTTTTCAAGGCCTTTTTTTCTTATTCAAATTCCTAGATTTCTTATGGTTTTTTGCCAAAAAAGAATTGTAAAGGTATGGCTCATGTGCTCATGTCTATTTCTTTGTGATTCTTTTGCCATTTGGTAAGCTTAAAATCTCCTTGAAATATGCAATGTATTTTTTTCTTGTTTAATTCTTGGAAATTCTAGATTCCAGAAGGTATGGATGATCATCGGCATATCACTGAAGAGACTATAACAGCAAGCAAGGTGGAAGTGGTAGCACGAGAATTAATTAGCAAAACTGCTTTTGATCAAAATAGGTTTGTTGATTGATCACATTGCCAACCATATTCATATATATTACACATGTTTTATTCCTAAGTAGTGCAAATCTCTAAAAATGTCCTTTCGGAGGTTCTTCACATAAAAAATAAGACAAAATTTTAATGATCTATATTGAAAACCTTCAACCCAAAAATAATAATTTCAAAGGAAATTCATGTTTTCCTAATGAAAGTTTGCATTGAAGTTGAATTACAAGCAATGAATTTTTTTTTTAAGAAATTGAAATATATGAACATGAAAATAGGGTTAGGTTTGTGTAGAGCACAACAAGGAGTTTGGGCGCAATTGGGGAAGCCATATGAATGCTTAGGAGTTCCGTGCATAACAGTTTCAAAAGAATGTCCAATGCCAGAACTTGGAAACTATGGTATTGATATTAGTGAGGATGAAGAAAAGGCATCATTTCAATTCTTCAAAGAGTTGGGTGTTGTTGAGGCACACAAAAGAGCACAAATTCAAGACGAAGAATTGGTCCCACTCTTCAAGAGAAAAAAGGAAATGGTTCTTCAATATGCTCAAACAAGTGCCAATATGGCCCGAATGCTTATCAAAATGGGACTCATGCATTTTCATGGTAACAAAATCTGCCATCTTTAATTAATGAAATTGTGTTATTTATAAGCATGAATTGATGGACTGATACTATGCATGTTGGATGATGCAAATCTATATGTAATGGGTGTATTTTTTGGTGCTAGATTTGGATTCTGTTCGATTTCCAAAAGTACCAATTGAAATATCTGATGCTTTCAAGAAGATTGTTAAGGTAAAATCATCTAGGGGTGTGATAAAAATGTGTATTTATTTAACATCAATAGGATAGGGAAAATGTTGAATATTTTCCATGGATCTTTGAACTTTGAATAAAAAATGTTTTGATCATGGATTTAACAACCCATTTATGAGTTTTGAAAGTTTTGTGACCATTTAGTCTCCTGGTGTGTAGAAAGGAAGCACATTTCCAGCAGATTATGATGTGACCATGATGGCATCACATGCTCGGAAGCTAACACGTGCACCACTTGAAGCCGGTACGTCAACATTTACCAAAACATCCTTGCAAGGTGTTTATAAAAATGTCATCAAATTTCCTTTACATGTTGCCAATTGTTCTCTTCTAGTTCCTTCATGACCTCAAAGATCTTCAACCTTGAGTAACTTGTGTACTATGATATAGTAAACATGATAATTAAATTCATAAGTTTTCTATCCAAGAGCTTGATTCATTACACATAAATGCAAGCCATAGTTACTAACATATTGATGGCATGGATATCACTTCTTTGGTGATGATCACAAACAAACACATGCCAAACCGCACTAAGATGAACTCAATTTTTTCTTTGGATTAGACAAAGAAGCCACCAGAATCTAAAATGATAGCTATAGGGTATGACAGGAGAACGGTTTATACTTGGTGTAAGTGGATCACCACTTCCAATTCTACAAGGAAGGTAATCACCTTCAAATCCCTAAGTCATAAATCATATGTATGGCCTATAATCATAGGTACATCAAGAATGGTTCTTTCATGAATGCATTTGTCATTTTTTCCCATCATAATTGGTTGCAAGTTTAATTGTTTGAATATATAGCAGATTTTTTCTTAGCATTTGTGGTATAACATGTGCATTGAAATATTTGTCAAGATTTTTAACAATGTCTAGTGGTGGCTTGGGGTGCAGTTTACAAGATAGTGATACTACATTGCAAGGGCAGGTAACATTATGTTTCTTCCTTTAATGGGTCTTACTTAATCCTAAACAAAATCTCCACATGGGTGTCAGAATTTATGTCACAAGTTTGAACCATTCAATCACAAGCTTCGAACTTGCTATATGTATTAATATGGTTACTAGAGATCTTTGTCATTGAATAATTATTCCACATCAAAATATGTACATTTATTTTATGGAAACAATTATTACGTGGTAATTGTATATACATTCAGATGGATGTAATGGCAGAATGTGTATGGGGAATCACATGTATCAGCCATCAAAGAGCAAGACATCCCTAACAATGTTTTCATCCACTCTACAAGGCCATCAACTGAATCCCAAAGAATTTCAAGGGTAAATATATTTTTCTTGACTTGAATGACTTAAGCTTATGTTTAATTCTAGATTTACAAGTCCTAGAAGGTGAGGACATTTACATTGGTTAATGAATATCTACATGAAACACATACAAATGCATCATATACATGATTTTGATTATTTAATCTAGAATACAGTTTGGGTTTCCTCATATAATCGACATGTACCATCTATGCTACCATGGGTGATTCGGTAAATCTGAACTTTGGTAACAATGATGCATTCTTAGTTGCATCATTGTTGGGGATGAGATCAATGAACCTAGTTATAGGGCTTGTTTGGTTTTTCTTGCTAAAATGAAATTGGTGTGTAACACAGAATCCCACACCAGCACTAAAAATGGCCAAAACACTTCCACTCCATGATGATTCTCTTGTAGGTTTCTTCAACTTTTAAATATTGAATTGAGGGGCCTTCAAACTTCATGATTTTGTATTTTCTATGTTCAATTCTTAATCAATCGTCTAATTTTGAGATTGGCAACCCATGTTAAATATCTTAGTTTCCAAAACAAGTGCATGCTACCAATTCAAGAGGTCCTCAAATGATACATTTTACGTCATGGACATAAATGTTTTGAAACTCCAAATGTGATGGTCACATTCCAGAATCAGATAGTTCAAATCACAAATTTGGGTTTAAAATTGCAGGTATTTGAATGGAAGAAGCAAATATTGACACTTCGAAGGGACTTGGAACACGACTTACACTTGAAGTTAGTAGCACGATCCGATCGGCGTGAACATTGGCGTTCATCCTCCCCATTCTCAAGTGAAGTACGAATTGTAGTCACTTATTTTACATTGTGTAATTTTATATTTCATGAGTTTCTTGCAAATTTGACTATCAAATTACACTACAAATTGTTATTCTACAAAGGGAGTTGATCAATGGGTGTGTATGTATGGTGTTGATTGATTTGCAACTCCATGTGATATATATAAGTTTGTAAAATTGGCCTAATTGTTTTTGTTATGAGGTTAGGTAGCAGAAAAGGTGATGGAACAACTAAATCACTCAGGTGGTCGACAAACTCCAAGCACTCGACGAATATGGCAAAAATCTACCCATCTCTCTCTAGATTGTGCTCCCAAATAAACATCATGTGTTTGAAATGTTGATTAACTTGCATCATGTAATTAATCTTATCTGGTACTGAATTAAACATGGTGATATGCTAGAGATGGTATTATGGGTTGTGATAGGTAGTATTGAAATGGGTTTAGTGCAAATGTGAACAATTTGACAAAAATAATTTTTACACTAAGTTTGATTCGATGATTGAAGGAAAAAGGCACAAGATAGGCATGTGGCACAAATGCCAATTCTTGTGCCAGATTATGAATCAGAAACAGAGAGCATAAAGAGATTCTACGATCGAGTGTGCACATTTGTCCATCATCAACGAATGGCAGACCCTTTGATGGATGTTCTTGTTTACTTCCTAAAAGAGTACATCAAACCTTCCTCCCCTTTGTATAGTCCATTCTCATTACTTCTTTCATGAATGTGAGTGATATGCTTAATTATTGTCATATTGAAATAGACAAATGGTGGAGTTGGGAATGTATGAAAACCGACCAAGTTCCAACCCATTACACACCACATGCAAAGGAAAAATCATATTTTGATAAACATTTCTATATTGCAGATTGTTGGAAGATGGACAAAAATTAGAGAAATTGCTCTTGCATAAACTTTGTCTCAGCCTTGCCAAAATTCCTGGTAACTTAAAAGAACTTGATGCAAATCTTTGGTTGAATTTTTTTTGGTTTTCTCCTTAAAAAATGGAGCAATATTGCAATATTGGATTGCCAAAATTCCAAAGCATGTTTATCAAACTATAATTGTGTATGTAGATTTTTAATCAATTAACTACATCACCAACATAAGTTGGATCAAAATTGTGTTTGGCTAGATGAGTTGGCGAGTGTGGGGCGAATGGCAAGTGTCATGCCAATTCTTCAATTTATTTGCAAGGAAGTCCATGTCACATCCACTGAGTTCAAAGAGCTTTTGAGTTCATCAGGGTTGGATCACCACAATATATTATAAGAGGTATGCATGTGTATGATTTATACATTATTTCCATTTGTTTTGTTCTAATCAATTTCCATGAATCTATCGTCAATTTAATTTTGTTAATTAATTATGGCAAACACCCTTGTTACCCCCCACATGGATGAACAAGTATAGAGCAAATAGTAGAAACCAACCTTGAACCCAACCTAGATTTTGGGTTATAATAACAAAGACATTAATAGTAGATGTTGAAGCAATCTCTACTATGCTAGTTTTATTTTATTTTGTAGAAATTAAATTGATCCAACTCTTGGTAGGAGCTAATGTTGCAAGGAAGTTTTAATCATGTCCTTGTTGATTACATGTAGTCATCCAACTGCAAGGAAATCATTTTTACTATAAATTAAATGTTTTTCATGCTATAAGATATGCAACTTTTGTTAAAAATTTACTTCAATGTTGGTGTATCTACTAATGTTGCACTTGCCCTTTTGGGTGGACTAGCAAGAGATTATGGCCCGAAGAAAAAACTCTGATGAAGATAAACCAAATTATAGGTGGTCCTAAGAGCTTGTGCCTTGGCCATTGGGAACATTTTCACGCATTTTGATAAGCATTGTATTTCAAGTGTGGTCAATTTCCCTCCCCGCAATTTGCCAAAAATCCCATGTGTTTATTTTTTGAATCCTAACCAAAGCATAACCCAATTGATGTTGGTTTCAATGTAATTCAACTTTCATATGGATTGGCAATTTTTTTTTGTGTTTTATTGTTCAACATTCACCAAGATGCATCGGGCTAACATATGTAAAATTGAAACCATGGTACCAAAGAAAGAATGACGGTCGATTGTTTCAAATAATAAAAGACAATTTCACTCGAACAATGAAGGCATATAGTCCCCGATGTTTTTATATTAAAAAATTTGAAAATTTAATCAATGTATATCAACATCGGAATTTGTGCTTCAATGTGTGTCATAAATTTTGTATTTTTCAAGCTCCATTTACAAAAACATGATCACACAACAACTATGATTTGGGCAAGATGATTTGATAAATTTTTTAAGTGTCATGATAATCCGGAAGCCACTATGAAAATGTTATTTCTTCCAGTTTTCTTTTGTTTATAAGAAAGTTGAATGGGAACGTTTTCTTTTTCAATCCAATTCACCTTATGCACCAAGGAACTTGCATGTATGTTACAAGAGTTCATAAAATGTTTGCAAATATAATTTTGTTCAATCATTGCGATTTGAAAATCCCATGAATTTTCGATTCATAAATGAACAATGTTTAAAAAAAAATTCCAAATGAATTTATATACCCCTTGTAAGACTACCACCCCCATATATTAACACTTAGAGTATTGATATAATCTATTGTTGCCATTGTAGCATATAAACTTTCCCAACCTTATGAAGTTCATGATACATTTGCATGATTTAAAATGTATAAATGTTTTTTTAATCCTTGTTTGAAATTATTTGAAAGAAAATGCAATGTGTTTGAAATTGAAAACCTTTTATAAAAATGATTAAACAAAAGGCACAAAGAATGTGTTCGAACCTTGTTTGCTAATATGAGGAATGTGAATGAATTTGGTTGATTTAAGTGACAATATTGATATACAATTTATACATGTAATTGACAATGTTGATAGCAAGTTATGATGGTTAAAATTATATGTTTATGAAATTGTTGACACAAGTAAGATTGGCCATATGTGCAAAATGAATTACATGGATGAACTATGACATAGAAGAAATTAAATTCAAAAAAATAAAATAAAATAAAAAATAACGTATGCATCACTCCCTTGCATGTCTTTCAACATGCAATGATAAATGCATGTTAATTTGCAAGTAAATATTATTTCACCAAATTAAGTTTTAAAAAACATACACACACACACAATTTAAACAATTTCATTATTCAAATAGTTTTTTCTTTGCTCATAGGCAAAAGTCTATTACAAAATTGAAATGTTAATTTACTGAAGTTAACTCTAAAAAAGATTCAAGGTTTCCAATTTAACAATACCATAGGCCATTCAACTTTATTTCACCCCTAGGCACAAGCCTATTCAATAGATCCTGCATATTATCTACAATAATACTACCTATAACCCTTGTTTGTGTATAGACAAGGTTTTTAAATGCACATTACAACTTCTTCAACTATGAACATAAGAGACAAAACTTTTATGATTGAGTTTGAATTGTCAGTTGCCCAAATAGATAAAAAGAACCATAAAACCCAAAAACCCTAAACCCTAAAACCATCAAATTATTATATCATGTAAAAAGGTCACATGATATGTTGTGGTTTTTATTAATAATTTTTAAAGCAAAACTTTAAATTTTATTTTTCCATTCTTTCAAATTTTCATAAAAAATCACATTAATTTAGAGAAGGTTTGATTGTCTTGAGATCCCCTCCCATCATGTTTTGCCTAATAATTGTATGTTTGCAAAGATATTCAAACAGTCAAGCTAATCAACAAAGCTTGAAAACTTTTCTAACATTTATTGTAATTTTGCAACATGCACATGCATTCAAATCATTCACCAACATTGGAACATTCAAAATTTGTTTAGAAGAGGAAAAAAACTTTGTGACTATCATAAATACCAATTTCATTTTGCTTCAATTCTATTTTGTTTGCATAATTATCCCAAAAGCCCTACTTCATTCATAAATCCTTGTTACACCCTTTTTTTAAAAATTCAACATAATTGCACACCCAAAATTTCTTTTGGGATCAATTAGTACAATATTCTTAATGGCCAATGGTCAACACTCTTTCATTCCACATACCAATGAATTTCAATTTGATGACATACTAAATCATTCATCCAAGCATAATGAATTGATAATTTTATGACTTTTGGTCTATTTTGGAATATGTTAATTTCAACTATGATCTTGGGATGGAGCATTGGTACTTGGGATAAGGTGTCTAGCCATGGGTTTAATCAAATTCATATGCAAAGATGAAACAACTAACCACAACTAGATTTAGAAATTCTGACCCTAGGTTAGAAAAAAGCACATTTCCTTGTTCTCAAAATGTACTAAAAGAAGGGTTCAGCAAAATTGCCTCTAGGCTAGGTTACAAAAAATCCCAGAAATGCTTTGTGCTGACAATAATATGCATGCCAAGCAAGCACCCATTTATTGATGATAAATGAGGGTTCTTACTCCATGTGTAATGTTTACACTTACACCCATTAATCAAGTTAGGGTTACGGTTTGTAATCCTATACCCATTAACCAAGTTAAGGTTTGTTAATAGAGAAAAAAAAGGTAGGTGTTAATTTCTTTGTACCAATTTTTTGTTAATAGGAAAAGGTTGGTGTTAATTTCAAATTGTTTGTTAGTAGAAAAGAGGTGGGTGGTGCTAATTTCTAAGTACGAATTGTTTGTCAATAGAAAGAAGGTGGTGGGTGTTAATATTTCTTTGGCACCATTGTTGTTGTTGGTGTTGGAAAGTTCTTGAGAAGGAAGTAAGGAAGGAAGGAAGGCAACCCTTCTTATTAGTGCTTATCCAAGAAGCAATTTGCTCCCCTTTAGTGGCAGGGTCTTAGGGACGAAACAAGAAACAATGGTGGCTCTTTGCTCTTTTCACAAGCCTAAATTCATCTTGACAAATTCAGTTGTGAAAAACTTGTGTTGGAAGGGGAAAATAGTAAAGTTTGGAACTTTGATACCCCAATGTGATACTCATTCAAAGGATTTTTGTCAAAAAAATTGCACCAAATGTAGCAATAGATATCCTAAGTACTTTTGTGGATTAATGACACCCATTATGTAGGAGTTGCTTGTAATGAGTCCTATGGGGGTTCCAATTCTTTTGCTCTATGAAAGCTCCAAATGTTGGGCCTCCCCACACTTTTCTTTATCAAGTTCCTCACCAACTCATATTCACATTGTCAAGTGGTCAAAAGAATGGATGCAAACTTACCTAAATTTGAGGGCCATTTGGCCTTTTTGTCCATTGAACTAGATGGCATCTAATGTAAAAGATATGGTTCAATTCAAAAGCATGCCAGATGAATGCATGGGTGCAAGGGTGTGCATTGTCTTGTCATTCTT
The DNA here is from genome assembly GCA_963921925.1 of Sphagnum tenellum. Classification (NCBI taxonomy): domain Eukaryota; kingdom Viridiplantae; phylum Streptophyta; class Sphagnopsida; order Sphagnales; family Sphagnaceae; genus Sphagnum; species Sphagnum tenellum. Next base: position 15,783,532 of record OY998153.1, read on the forward strand.
CTGGACAAAAGAGCCTTTTCCCTTGTACATTGAATCAAGTTTTCATGTTAAAAAAGAGTTGTGAGTTCTCAAAATTGAGATGCTCTAAGTTTTATTCCAAAATTTTGTGCTCAAAAAACATGATATGTTATCTTTGGAATAAATTATATATATGTAACATATATAAATATCTATATCTATAAATATATATCTATATATATATATCTATATATTTTTCTTATTTTTTTTTTAATATATATTTTTTTCATTTTTTTCATTTTTCATTTTGATATTTTGGATGTTGGAGTAGGAGATTGTTTGGAACAAGGGTTGTTTGATTAGAACCAAAACTAATCCAATTTGGGAAAAAGAAAAAAACCCACAATTGAACTAATTGAAAAAAATCAAAAGGCCACAAAATAATATAAAAATGAGAACAAAAAAAACAAGCTATGCTTTGCTTGCCTGCAGAGTTTATTTTGGTGGTTAAATTTTGCCACTGGGCAACAACAGAAAAATGAGCATGGCAAAGGCCCCAAGGATTCTTTCAGAAAAAAATTACTCAAACTTGTTCTCAAATTTGCCATATCTAGACATTTGTTCCTAACTTGTTGCTAGAACCTTTATTATGTTGCCACCATTCTAATCCTGAGAAAAAAAATGTTCTTCCAAACAAACTTTTGCACAAACTTCTACAAAAACTTCACCAAATTTCCAATTTTGCAAACAAACAAACCCATTTCTTCATTCCAAAGTGTACCAATTAGATCTCTTTGTGTTGTGTTTGTTGTGTGTGGTGTTTTTTTCCCTTTTCCTGCAAAGCTCACAAATTTGGGTAGATACTGGACATACCAGGGATTGCAGCAGCTGCTGCACAAGAAAGCTAAGGTTTAAGCTGACTACAACTTCAACACTTCTTCACAGCATCTTTGCATGTCATTGTTGCTTGCCATAGATATATCTATTGCACACTGCAGATAGAGGAGTGAGAGGAAAGTAGCTGGTGGTTTTTATTGTACTAGCATCACAGTGGAAACTTTGCAGGTGTGAAGAAGAATTTTGGACTGTGAAGAAATTTGGGTTGTTTTTCTTCGAAGATGTAGTCTTGGGTTTTTTTTCTTCTTCTTCTAGTCTTTTGTGGCACCACTTTTTCTTTTTTTTGCTGCATATGGTGCAGGAGAGCTTGGTTGCAGTAGGTGTTGTTGAAGGTTCTGATGATGATGTGTTGTTGTGGGTGTTTATGTAGTAATTTTCTACCAGGTGCTGCTCAGAGATTAGAAGCATGGTTCTGTTCTGGCAAGCTTGGAAGGAAGGAAAGAAATATTTTGGCACCTGCAACAATAGAAGTTAGCGCATGGGCTGCAAAAGACTCTTCAGGCCACTTAGGCCCCTTCACATTCTCGCGCAGGTGATGAACATATTCTTAAGAACTGGCCAATTTTTGTTGCAATGATTTAAGGAGATTGTGTTGGGTGTTGTGTTCTCATCTTGGATTTTTTTTTTTTTTTTTTTTTGGTGCCCATGGGGACGCTTTGCTTGCTTGATTGCTTGCTTGCAGAGCAACCGGGCCAAGAGATGTGAGGTTCAAGGTCCTCTTCTGTGGAATTTGTCTCACAGACTTGCATCAGATCCACAATGACTGGGAACAATCAATCTACCCCATGGTTCCTTGGTAAGTTCCATTTCTCCCAATTCATGAGATCCTGAAGCATGGAGAAGAAATGGTGAGTCCAATCTGGAACAAACTCTTCCTGCGTTGAAGCTTATGAGCTATGATCAACAGATGGATCTTCTTTCTGTTGAAGCTCATGTGTTCCAATCAACAGATTGATCTTCTCTCTGGTGAAGCTCAGGAGCTCTGATCATCAGATGGTTGGTGAGTCATTGGGATAAATACTTTTGCCTTGATTGTTGAGGCATAAGATAGTGGGAGAGGTCAGAGAAGTTGGCTCAGAGGTGAAAGCTTTCAAGTTCGGGGAGATTGTTGGAGTGGGATGCATGGTGAATTCATGCCAAACATGTGACTCATGCACATGACATCTTGAACAGTATTGCCAAAAGAAGGTGATCTGGACCTGCTCTGTAGAGGACTATGATGGCACTGTCACTCAAGGCAGGCACTTCACAATCATGGTTTGCAAACAAGAGTATGTAATTGTTATCCTCTGTGTACTTGATTCTTATGTCACTTTGATCCTCTACTTCAATCTACTCAGATAAAAAGCCTGAATTTGTAAAAAAATCTCAGAATCATTCATCTTGATCTGGAGATCTGATGAGGATTTGTGTCAAAGTTGTGAGATTTAGGATGTGTCTGTTGATGATGGAGTTGGGTGGGTAAGATTTGTGTTGAAGATGCGTACCAATTTGCCACTGGATGCAGCAGCACCATTGTTGTGTGCAGGTATTAAGGTTTATAGCCCCATGAAGCATTACCAGATGGATGTAGCAGGCAAGCATTTTGGAGTGGTGGGTTTAGGAGGCTCAGGTCACATGGCTATCAAGTCTGGGAAAGCCTTTGGTATGACGGTGACTGTCTTCAGCACCTCCCCCAGCAAAGAGAAGGAAGCTCGCGAGGTTCTGGGAGCTGATTGGTTCATTGTCAGTAAAGACCCAGAGCAGATGAAGGTAAATGTTTTTTTTAAATCCAAAAGAGTTTACACATGAAAAATGGCTAAAGCTCTTCTTGTTGGCCAAAGCTTTGCTAGTGGATGCTTGATGCCTATGTGACAAAATTCATGATCTGTCTATATGAAATGCTTGTTCTCAATGTGACAGAACTCATGATCTGCACATTGTGATCTGCTTGATGTCAATGCAACAGAACTCAGAATCTGCAGATATGACATGCTTGGTGTCAATGCAACAAAATTCATGATCCACATGTATTTGGATATGTGGGTATCTGTGCAGGCTGCAGCAGGAACAATTGATTACATAATTGACACAGTCTCTGCTTCTCATCCTTTGGATCCGTACCTGAGTACTTTGAAACTAGATGGCAAGCTTGTGATGATGGAAATTCCAGAGAAGCCTTTGTCAATCCATGCATTCCCCCTCACTTCTGATAAAGCCCCAAATTCTTCTTCCACATTTTTAAAGTTTTTTTGTTTGTTTGTTTGTTTGTTGGAGAACAGCTGTTTTCTGAGAAGTTCATTGGGAGAGAAGGAAAGAGATGTGTTTTGAAATTCCCCATATTCTTGCCGATTTGAGTTTCTATCAATTATACAAATTTCTAAACCTAAAAGCAAAATTTGAGTATTGTTGGAAATGGTTGGCAGCATGGCGGTATGTTGGAGGAAGTCGGGCAGGAGGAATCAAAGAGACACAGGAAATGCTTGATTTTTGTGGGGAGCACAACATCACTTGCATGATTGAAAAGATCCCCATTTCATACATCAACACTGTGATGGAAAGACTTGAGAAAGTGGATGTGAAGTACCATTTTGTCATCAATATTGGAAACAACCTTGAATCTGAGAATTGAATTCCAGCTTCGGATGACAACAACTTTGGAAGCTCAAAGGTTGTAGCAGCAGCAACAGCTTGATTTTCTCCTGCTTGTGGTAGTACTACTGACTTTCAGGATTTTGTTGTGCACCTAACAAGGCATTAGATCTGTGAGTAAGTGATATATAATTGTATCCTTTTTGAGGGTTTTCCATATTCTGAGAATTTGGGTCTTGGGGTTTGCTCTTCAGTTTTGGTGTCTCTCTACTATAGTGTTAGTCCACTTGAAAACATGGCAATTGGACTAACTTTAGTCGGATTTTTCAAGTGAACTAATGCAAGAGGGATTTTATTACTATAAAAGTGAAGTGGGATATTTGCAGTTGGCAACCAAAAATGCCTACTATAAATGGAAATGGGTGAGGGAATTGATATATGAAATCAGATTGCACTTGAAACATATGACGCATGGGAGTTGAAGATGAAATTGCTTCACTATTTGCTTTATCTAGACAAGGGATGATTTCCCATGAGTATGGAGTACTTGTTGAATTGCAAATAGTTTGGCCCAATAAGTGTGAAGTTTTTTGATGTTTTGCTCCCTCACATGATGGTACCCCAAGCTAGCTCTGTTGATGGGAGATTAGAAGGTGGCAAACATTGGCATGCTCATTTGTTTTCGCTTGGTTGAACTTGTTTCTTTCATTTTAGTGTTTGTTTGTACTATTGTAATAACATTTGTGGTCTTTAATGGAAGATGACAAACGATGTACTTATACCTTGTCAAGAAAGGTTGAAAAGAAAATTGTCACACAACAAAAGACATTGCAAAACAATTTCCCGAGTGATTTTCATTATCTTTCTAGGTCAATTTGATTAAAGATGAATCCCTATTGCCAGGTTCCCAAGTATTTGGAGGGTTTCTTGACATTACTTCTTTTGAATCTTCCTCCTACCATGGTTTTTGTCAATATGTATTTTCTTAAACTCCACATGTTGGCACTTTTTTTTTTAGGGGATTGATGGCACAATGGAATATAATTGAGATTGTAGATTACAATTTCAATGTTGATGATGAGATCTTGTCATTCGAAGATCCATCATGATTTTTATTTTGATGATTTTTTATTTTTCTAGTAGATTCTAAGGCATATGTGAGGGTGAATAAAATGTTTGTTGACAATTTGTGTTGTTATGAAAATTTGTGTCTTAATCCTTCCTCCATTATATCTACTTGCGATGGAGAAGTTGTTGATGCCTTCATGCACACAATGATTTGTTCATTTTTCTTTGATGCTTGGATGATATTAAGGAAGATAACGATGGTGGCAATAACATGAGTTATGCCACTAAATATTGGTTTTGATTCAATTTTTTAAGTAAAATGATGTTAGGAATTTTCACGTTGAAGTTGATCTTGTTTATTTGTCATTTCAAGCCCTTGTTAGATTCTTTTGTCATTTTTCTTCTTCTAAAAAAACTTAATGGGGAGTTCTATCCTAACATAAATCTTGTTCATTTATTCTACACATGTGTTCATATGGCTGACCAAAAACAAATATTGTGCATTTGCGAAACATTAGTTGATGAAGTTCCAAAATCCTTATAGAACCATGTTTTTTTTGAAAATGTTAAAATCACCTTACTAAAAGCTATGGACCATTCCATCCAAGTTGTAATAAATTTGAAAAAGGAAGAAAAGTAACATTGAAAAGGAATGTTTAAAGGATCAATAACTTTCCATTAACCGTGTAGCTAGTGTGTAAAAATGATTATTATTATTAAAAAGTTCAATAAAAGATTACACACAGGTTGTGCAAGCTTTTTAATACCAATATTGTTCAAACCTACTTCACATTGAAATTTTAATATATTATGATTATAACATGCATAATTTGACAATAAGTAAGCAAATATTTTTTAGGTGTTCATTAACTTGAAACTTTTTTTAGATCAATCATTTTGTAAGATTAAACATCTCATGCAAGTAAATGCATTTTTTTAAAATATATTTAAATCTACTTTCAAAATGGGGTTTTTCAACACTATAAATATTATTATTATATTAGTTATTGCATAAAACAATCTTTGTATTTCTAATACATCAAAGTTGGTTTTTGATACAAGGTTACGAACCATTTATTTTATCTTGCTTTCACCTTAGGTTTTTGAGGTATTTTGAATGTAATTCAAAAAATTAAAAGGTTTTGATAATTTGGTACAGGTAGGAATATTTTCCCAATTTAACAACATGCCATGAAAGTTTCAACCTACATTTAGTTCGTGCATTATATGCCTCCTAAGGTTGAAATGATGGTGGATATGTCATCATCTTTTAGGCAAATTGAAGGAAAACTTGAATTAATGTAAATATGGTCTTTCATTGTTTCTTGAGGTTTTGTTCCTGAAGGTTAATTAAGTTTTTAAAAAGTTTGTTGTGCCTTTTTGTTCATGTCGAAATAAGGTAAATTTTTTTATTTCTTTTTAATTTCAAGCATGTTATAACACCGAGATCCTTTAGGTCAAGGTGTTGAAAACATGGACAAAGAACACATTATCTTTCATAGGATGGAGATTCAACTCAAGTTGGAATGATCATTACAAAGTGCATGAATGAACGCTTTTATGATCATGGCATGCATGTGATGTAAGAGAATGTATTCTATGAAATTTTTATTAGTCACATTGATCATGAACTTACTAGTAATAATACTATAACATTCATAGATATTAATCATGATGGTAAGAATGTTGAAGATGGAGGTCATTCCCATTGTTTAGAACTAATGAATTTTCAACATTTATACATTAAGGACTAGACTAAACCATTGTAGATTGAAAGCATAACACAAGGTATGAAAACTTTAATATCTACTAAAGTTTATATTCAATCAGATGTTTTAATGATTATTGTTCCTCCAAAATCTTCATATACAAAATTGAAGATTTAATGATTTTTTTTGTTTTGGATAAGGTGATGTTTTGAAATTGATTAGAAGTGAAACACATGAAGTGTAACAAAAAGTGAATTCATATATTACTAACACAAACATTGGCACATTGTTCATCAATTGAACTAGTTGTACACAATTACTCATAATGTGGATCTTAATACCCATAATGTCTTATTGAAAGAACAAATCTAAAATACAAAAAACTACTTGCATTGGAATGACATCATCTACCAAAGAATTGTTAATATTACACTATAATTATGAAAATATTTATTGAAAAATAGTGTGGATATATTATAAAACATTCATTATTCATCAATAAAAATATATCAATAAATCAGAAAAGAATTGAATCATAGAATCCAAATGTAGAAGTCTTTATACCATTCATTTTTTGAATAAGACCAAATTTGATAAAAACAATTTGTAATAGAAATGCAATCACATGTCTATGATGACATTCTTTTGGTTCAAATGGGTGATAATTTCAAAATTACCAAAGTGCAAAACTAGGAGAAGTTCAAAACAAAGGAAAAGTCAATATCCTAATCATGACATATGATTTGATCCTTAAAAAAGACATATTAAATAACAAGCAAAATCAAATTTCAAATATATATATTTATTAAAATAATTCCATGCATTCATTCAAGGTTTGTATTTCAACTTTGTACTAACGTAGGTTAGTTGATGACCATCCACAAAAGCTTTTAGGCAAATTTGGTTACAAGTCAAAAAAGTTAAGTAGCAAAAGTTAAGAAACTTGCTATGTTTTTAAAACAAGTTATAAACCAATGTCTAAGTATGGTGATTTGAAAACTTTTGAAGAATGTTTTGAAACAAAAAGGGAATGTTAAAACAAAAAAGATTGTTTTTTGTTCATGTAGGTGGAATTTTGGACATAAAAGTATGGCAACATCCATTATTTTGTGTTGAAATTAATGTTCTATAACTTTTATTTGAAACAAAACCTTTGGCCCAAATTTTTAACTATTTTTTTGTTTTGACGGAACCTTTGGTCTAGTCTTGAAACTAGTATTTTGGATTAAAAAACCTCTTGTTCCAATTATTTGCACAAAGAATTTTGAACCAACTTAGTTTAAAAGAAAAATTAATTCCATCTCCATTCTACATAACTAAACCCAAAAAATGCATAATATTAGTTTGTTCAATTAGTGCACATGGTTCAAGATAGAGATTATGTAATATTAATTATGTATGACCAATCAAATGCAATATCTTGTTTAAAATGTAGGGCCAAGTTTTTAAAAAAAAACGAAATTGTACTTATGTACATAGAGAATTCAAATTTGTTTAACATGGAGCAAAACCTTCAAGTCAATTCAATTTTGAAATGAAGTCGGTTCCTTGGTTAGGTTCCAATGCCAATTCCAAGAAAACTTGAAACATTTGAGATGGAGACCCTAAAACTTGACCTATCACTTAGACTTGCTTAAATATGAAAAATGCCAACACTAGTTGAAATCTATCTTCAACATATTAAACTTCAAGCCTATCCTTAGCATAACCTTTTTCAAATATGACTAAAGGTTGGAACAAAGTTACCCACAAATACATAAAATTTTATTCAATATAAAAAAATTTCAAATTTTAAAAATATGTCATAGAATTAAGTGTCTAAAGTTTACTTTGCTAGCTTTATAATTTGGCATGACATTTGGTGTGCACAAGGGAAATTGATTATATAAAACTTGGATGTTGTTAATTTAAACAACTAAATTTTTGACTCTTGAATTTTAAAAATCAAAGAAAAAAATCAAAGGATTTTACTATTATATACCATTTTCATTTATCATATATATTTTCAGATATAAATTTTCATTGTCATTTAGAAAGTTCATTGTTGAGTTTTTAATTGGGAGGTCCAATAGACATTTAGAGAAACTTTCAAAAAGTAAATTGAATATTATTGATTTTGAAAGTTATATATTATCTAATTTATGTGATTTAGACAACATAGGGTAAAAAAATTAAAGATATTTTAAACTCATTCAATTTACCATGTATTAAATTTCGTTTATCACTTGAACTTTTCAATTGAAATTCACAAACCCCAAGAATGCAAACCATGCAAATTGAACCCTATTCATTTTTTAAATAATGCACTAAAGGCCAATTGAAGTTCAAATTATTTATATACAATGCCAATTAATTCATTTAATGATTATGACTCCTTCACATTATTGGGAAATTGACATGAAAAGATGAAAAATAAAGTATGAAAAAGAAAAAAGGTTTGTTGCCAACTTTTCATCCAATCATAGGATCACACATGTTGTTTAATTTTAATAAGTTCCCATCAAGTTGTGACACATATTTTTAATAAGTTGCATAGAAGGTGCCAAATGTGCAAGCGATGCTAAAATATGTTCACCCATACACGACACCCTAACATTATATAGAAGGTATTAAATTCAATTTGGATGGGGTGAAAAAGGCATTAATTGTATGTGTTTAAATCCATCCTCCCATTAGTGTAATTACATGAGGCTTGGCATAACCTTTTATATTCTCCAAGTATGGAACATATGGGAATATTGCTCCCCATAACTACTTAAAGTAAACAAACTTGACTTTTCATAAAAAAAACATCAATTGCAATTGCAAGCAAATTCTTCCTTAAACATTATTACAAGCAACTAGGGTTTCATTTACAAAAAAAAATAAAAAAATTTTGTGCAACAAATTAACCTTGTATACCCTTCATGAACATTTTTTTACAAGAAAAATGTTGTCAACTAATGAACTATCATCAAAAATCAACAAATGCAAAAGAAACAAAACAATTTAACATCCCATTTGTTCAATAATCTTTTTTTGAATTCATACATAGAAGATGCATAAACAAGACACCTTTATTTCTCGCATTGATTTCATCACCTAATCCTAACAATGGGTGTAGATGATGATATATTTCAATCCACTTAAAAATCTTGGGCAAATGCATCATACAATTATATGCATAGGTTTGAATTTTTATTGCAAAATTCTCAAAGCAATGGAGAAGAGATTCTTGTGCTGTTGGTAAGCAAACATCATCAATCAAACTAATAAATGATCAAACAACAAAATCCACAAGATTTTCTTTCACATGTAGAAATTCATACAAGTTTAGTACACTTCCTCTTGTTATATAACACACCACATCAACATGACACCCATTGGTTGTCCCATGCACATTTCTTACTTATATAAAAGAATTGGGTGTCAGTGTCTTGATGCGGTAATTCATGATTGGTTGGAGGTCCCTCCCCCTTCACCCCCCTTTTCCCTTGAGGGCCCCAGCCAAAGTGAGCGGATGGTGGGAAACAGGGAAAACTGAAAAATATCCTCCTCTAAATCCCCCCCCCCCAAAAAATTTAAAAGGAAAAAATGCAAGGCACATTCAGTGTGTGCTTGGGCCTTCCCATTGGCTGCATGAAATTTCTCCTCCCAAAAAAAATTTATCACCATTTTTGGCCTGACCTTCACCCCCTCACAAGTCCAACTTTTTTTTTATTGAATTTGATTGGTCCCAGCAAAACAATTTTGAAACTATGAAGGCTCACAAAAATTGAAGAGTCCATGGACAGATGGAGTGCGTCCCCCTTTGGCCCACCGATATATGTGAGAAGGGGAGGACTTTGAGCAAAACATATGGGATTAAAGCAAGGTGCAATTGGGAACACCCATGGGGAACACATTGAGAACCTGTTGGAACAAAGGAAAAATGAAAAAAATCTTCTTCTTCCCCCCCCCTTCCCCCTCCCCAAAACTTAAAAGAAAACCCATGGGGAACACATTGGGAACCTGGAATAAAGGGAAAATGAAAAAAATCTTCCTCTTCCCCCCCCCTAAAACTTAAAAGAAAACCCATGGGGAACACATTGGGAACCTGTTGGAACAAAGGGAAAATGAAACAAATCTTCCTCTCCCCCCCCCCCCAAAACTTAAAAGAAAAAAACAAGACACCTTGAGTGTAGGCTGAACCTTCCCATTGGCTACATGAAACTTCTATTCCCAAAACTTTTTGGCACCTTTTGCAACCTTGACTAATACCCCCATTATAATTTTTCGCATGGGCTATTACCCCTTACAAGGAACACCTCCGCTATATAGGTGAAAAGGGGAAGATTTTGGACAAAACATATGGGTTTGATATTAGGTGCTATTGGGAACACCCTTGGGGAACACATTGAAAACTTGGGGAACAACTTGGCCTCTCCCCCCTCCCCCCTGCCCCCGAACCCAAATTAAAAAGCTGGGGCCCCTGAATGGATGCTGCACCTTCCCATTGACTGCATGCAAGTTTTATTTCCAAAACTGTTAGTTACCTTTTTTGGCCTAGGCAAATGGCGGGGAAATAAATTTGGGGAAATAGTCACCTCTCCTATTAATTAAATGAAGTGCCTCCCAAGTTTTTTTTTGGGCAACATGCCAATTTGATTGGCCCATGACTCCCAAAAAAAAAAGAAATAATGGAGATTCCCCAAAACGGAAGGCTCTATTTTGAACTGTACAATTCCTCCCCTTTGGCCCACCTATATAGGTGAAAGGAGGACACCATTTGCCAAGGCATATAAAAGTGAAGAGGTATGGAGAAAATGTTGGGGAAAATATTGGGAACCCATTGGGAACTTGAAAGGAACATAGTGCGAACATATTGAGAAGTCGAGAAAAATGAAAAAAAATCTTTCCTCCTCCCCCCCCACCCCAAAACATAAAAAGAAAAAAGACAAAGCACTTTGAATGCATGCTTGGGCCTTCCCATTGGCTGCATGAAATTGCTCTTTCCAAAAGACTTCATCACCATTTTTGGCATGGGCTAATGCCCCTTGCAAAGAACACCCCACTTATTCAGTGTTGGGGCACATTTGATTTTAAAAAAATAATTGATGGGTAGAAGTGGACAAAATGGACTTTGATACATAACACTTTAGTCTTTTGCTTATTTGATCATTTCGCTTGCAAAATGGGTTTACAGACTAGTCTATCTTATATAAAATACAAAAGTCCTAAAGAAATTGCCAAGATTGCTTCTTCACAAAACAAATTTGAGTTGGATAAAAAGACAATGATTATCGTTAAAATGATAAAATTTATCAAAATGTAGAACAAAATGCAAAACAAAATTTGGTTGTCATAAATTGCAAAAGCCACTTCAAAGGATTGTATCAACACCCTCCTTTTTGTGGCTAGAGGACTATTGATTTAAGCCAAACATATTTTATTCCATGTTGGGTTGTTGATGATGATGCATTTTCATTCATCCCCATCTACTTGTTATAGGTTTAAATTACAACATATCTTTTTGTGTGACAATGGATATGTTTTTACTTCCATAAATATTTGAAAAAGAATCCCTTGTCAAAATCCAAAAACATCACATGTTAATAGACATATTTAAAACGTATTTCATTATGTTAGATTCCAATGACAATGATAATTAAAATTGGTTTAAGTGAAACATGTAAAAGGTCCATTAACGATTGTCACCATGACAATTTTGGACACCATCCACTTGACAAATGTACATGAAAACATTTCATAATTACCCAACTACCTCATTCCTTTCACCAACTCATTTACATGGATATGAAAAAATAAATTAACATGTGCCTTTTCATAATTTGATTGAGTTAAACTCAACAAAATTATGAAAAAAATTCAATTGAAACAAATTTGAATTGAATTGAATGTGATAAAATTCAATGAAGATTTTTCAATGAAAACATTAACCATGTTGAATCCAAATGAGAAGAACATTGTGTTCAGTTCAATTCACTTCAATTTAAGGATTTGAATTGAATTGAGTTCAAATTCAATTGAGTGCATTTGATTCAAATTGCATTATGCAAATTCATTCAATATCAAATTATTCAAATGGAACTTAATTTTTATGTAATGACCTTGGTATACATGTGTAGTTTATTTTTAAGGCAACTTACAAGGTGCAATTTTCTTGCCAACTTGGAACAAGAGGTTTATCATAAGGAAATAATAAATGTTTGTCTAAAAGCTAATCTAGACCATCCATATTCTGCATGAAAATTTGGGTAAATGAATTTGGGCCCTTGGCCGTTATGTAAGGGAAGGCACTAACAATAGTGCCTTCTCTTAAACCCTATACAAAATAACTTATATTTTGCATCAATTTATCATCACTTACTACTGGGTGCCCGTGGTCGAAGGCCACTGTGAAGTCCCCCGTGGGTGCGTGGGTGCTTGTAACCTTTGGCCACTGTTTTTTATTTTTATTTATTTTTTACTTTTTATTTTTTACTGCCCTGGATGCCCTGCCCTGCCCTTACCCTGCCTTTGCCCTTACCTTGCCCTGTTTCAAATTTTCCTTTTGCTGCCAGGGATAGGAGCAACAGCAATGGATGACGGTTCGAGCGGACTCAGGGGTTGCTTCAATTCTCATCCTCAAAACAGTTTAAAACGGAATTAGAGGTTGCTTCATTTCTCATCCCCAAAAAAATAGTTCAAAACGAAATAAGGGGATTACTTCATATCTCATCCCCAAAAGTTTTCATATATAAGAACATATATGAACACAAAACCCAAGTTTAAAACCATCTTAAAATGTTTTATATTTAAATGATAACTTAAAAGGATGTTGATATCTGCCATCGACAAACTATCCAACAAGTCCAAAACCCAAAAATTGCAAAAATAAGGCCATAAACCCTAAACCCATTGAATACCAAATAGGGACTCATTTCCCTTAAAATTTTCAAACCAAAGACCCCCAAATAGAGCCCTAAACATTTAGGATCTCATAATCAAAGACCCCCAAATAAGGTCCCTCATACAATGGGACCTCAAACCTCAAAAACCCAATGCTCTAAACCCCAAGACCCCTAAAATATGGCCCCTTGTCCCTGGGGGATCTCAAAACCCTAGGGGGCCTGAAAGAGGCCCCCAAATGTAGGGCCCCTCATGATGCCTAAAATGTCCAGGGGCCGCCTACAAGAGCTTTATCTCTGGTCTGTTGCTCTGCCTAAAACCCTAAAACCCTATTGGGAGAAAGCTTTGAATGCCATGGCCTAAACCCTAATCCCTGAAACCCTAACGGAGGAAAAGCTCTGCATGCCATTGCTGTTGCTGCTGGATGGCTGCACTGGTGCAGCTGCTGCGGGCGATTTCCTCTCAATTGTGTTGGAAATCCGGTCTTTCGAAGTGCATTTAAGCTCGGCGGAGCAAAGAGATCCGGAGAGAAAGCTTTCTTCGCGAAGAAGAAGGAGAAGAAGAAGTTGCATCGCTTTGCTTGTGATGAGGAATGGCTGGAATGGAGGAGCACCTTACCATCTCCCTGGTTGGTCCTCTTCCTTGCAGTGGGATGCGCCACCTCCAGGTCTCTGGAACTCTTCACAGATGTATCATCATGCGGGAGGAGGAGGAGCACCAGCACCAACACCAGTTATGGGGTGGCCGGAAGCTGGACCCTCTCTATGGGTCGCTGCAAACCCTTGGGAAGGATGGGGGGCGCCGTTCCAGCAAGCAGGTATGCGTCCTCCTCCCTTTCCTCCTCCTCCTGTTTTGCGAGATGGAGGTTGGAGGGGACATGTGCAACAGAATGGTCACATAATCTCTTCTGGAGAATCTTGTCCTGCATCGTATCCGCACCCTGATGTTAATGCTGGAGCAGCGAAGCTCTCAAACCCTCCTCCTGCTGCTGCCATCAGGTCTTCTCTATCACCCCAGTTTTCAGCTTCAGCTGCTCAGGAAACAAGCCGTGGTATACCGGGTTCTGGACTCACAGGGAACAGGAGTAGTCGGCAGGAGGTGGCAGATGAAGCTGCAAAGCGTGCTCAGGAAACCAGCCATATTGCACGGGGTTCTGGATTCACAGGGAACAGGAGTAGTCAGCAGGAGGTGGCAGATGAAACTGTGAAATGTGCTCAGGAAACCAGCCGCTATGCAACGGGTTCCAGGGTAACAGGGAACAGGAGTAGTCAGTTGGAGCTGGCGGATGAAGCTGCAAAACAGGCCTATGGTGAATCTCTTGCAGAAGGGAAGCACATTTCTGTTTTCAAGGTTTGCCAGGGCACTCTTTCTGCACTTGGTGTTTCGGCATTTGAGTTACTAGGGTTTCGAATGCAAGAAGTACCTTGCTTGCGTAATTTGGCTCTCATTGAAGGCAAGGTGTGGAATTCTTCTTTCTCTCAGCCATTTCCGCCTTGCTATGCTTTTCAAACCTTTTTTCAATTGGTGAGTCATAGTAGCTCATCTCTTCCAGGTGGTGTTGCCAGGTGAATGCCTTCATCCATTGTCATGTAGCGGGCAGGAGGATAACAACTTTGTATGATCTCGGCTGTGATCTGATCCAAGAGGAAGGAGTATCTGATTTCGAAGACTTAGGGTTAGGTCCGCTCCTTTGTCACCCTCTTGTGATCCGCTATTTCTCCCCACCAGTGAAGGGTGATGTCCTTACCATCACCACCGAAGAGGTGATTCAGCACCTTGCAGATTACCTTGGTGAGCCAGGATGTGGCACTCATGTTGATATCAACAAATTCATGGTGTATCTGCAGAAGGAGCGGAAGGCTCCAACCCCTGAGCACCTTGGTGTGCGGGTGCAAAGCCTTGGGTATGTATCATGGTCTTCTAGGTTCTGAAGCTTTCTTATTACTTGGCTTCAAATCCTATGCCTATGGTTACTGGCTTCAAATCTTTGTGAAACTCTTTTGCATTAGTTGAAGTTGTGTCTGTCGGAAATTAGGGGAATTGATGCACATATTGTGAACCTGAAGGTTGCATCTTGCTGCTTTGGTACGAGCGAAAAAGGCAGAGGCAGACTTGATCAAAACCTGGGAAGGTTTGCCATGCACACAATTTGAGCTAACACATACATCAAGCGTAGTGGCAAGGGTAGCTCAATTTCTGTCATCTGAAAAGCAGCAAACAAAAGCTTTGGCTGGTCATCTGAAGCGCAAGAGGGAGTCTCTGAGTGATTCCTCAGATGATGAGACAGGCAGTTCAGGCAAGAAGGTTGCTGAAGTCAAGGAAGGAACAAGGGCTGCTGCTTTGATGCAGGAAATTGTGGAGAAATTGTCAGGTGCAAGCAAGGGTAAGGCAATTGGTCACTTTAGCAATTGTCCTTATCCCTCAGCTGCTGAAGAGAAGTTTCGTGTGAAGAGGCAAA
This sequence comes from Sphagnum tenellum, assembly GCA_963921925.1. NCBI lineage: Eukaryota > Viridiplantae > Streptophyta > Sphagnopsida > Sphagnales > Sphagnaceae > Sphagnum > Sphagnum tenellum. The sequence goes on from OY998153.1 coordinate 15,799,063, forward strand.
GAAAGTTAGAGGCAGAGCTTGAGAGAGAATCACCAGAGGCCTGCCACTTGACCTCAAAGGAGGTTGCAGAGTTCATCATGGTGTTGAAAGATATGTGCAGTGATCGCACTGTTGTACAGGTCCTGCACCACCATTCTTTCACTTTGTCTAGTCATAAGTATGGAGAATGTTCCATACTTCTGAAGACATTTTTCAATTTGTCTATCAAGCACACACTCATTGATTTTGACCCTAACATGGAACGTGTTTTGTTTTTTGTTGCTGGGGATAAAGGTGCTAGAGCAGTTGCTGGACAACAGACATGCAAGTGTCCTCAAGTCCATGAGTAAGGACCAGAAGAAGCTATTCAAAGCCAAGAAAAATAAACAGATGCAGCTATTCAGAGATCATCCTGGCTTGGGTCTGCTTTATGTTGCAGTATGATTTCTCTCCTAGTCTCCAGTCTGAATTGGAGACAGTTTCTAACTGTTGTGTTGTATGTGGGTTCTGCTGGCTTGATACAGTTCTCTGCGTGCTTGATTGTGTTTTGCTGATCAATCTGTCCAAAAACTGTAGGAGATGTATGAAGTTGAATGTATTTTGGGTGTAGGTTATGTCTGTCAAGGTTGGACTTTGGGATAATATGCATGATGCTTCTGAAGAGGATACAAAGGAGGAGAAAATTGCAGTATCTGAAGCATGCCCAGTCTTTGTTGACCGCACTCCAGACCCTCAACTAGCCCTGGATGTGACTAAGGGTCTGTCAGATGGTACTCTCCTGCCAATTTGTTTGTTTTGGTTTCATGGCATTCCACTCAGATAGTCATAGGATTGCAGCTTTTATGCAGGTGCAATCAACAAGGCAAAGTCTGTGAGTGCCTAAATCTTGTACCTTTGAACAACTGAACATGCAGGAACAACTGGTGGGCTGCTTGAGCCGAAACCCTGCATGAATGCTGCAGTTCCTTTTCACCACGTGCAAGCGTTTGTGCACCAGGCAATATTTGCTTCTGAGGCTGTTGAGCTTCCATCTCATGATGAACTTGCTGCCCTAGTATTCCAGCAGTTCAAAGTGCGAGGGATAGAAGAAGTCCTCAATGGCAGTTTGTGGGATTCCTTAGTAAAGCAATGCAGAGAGATGTGCCCTTTGACAGCATCCAACAGACATATCTCTTTCTTAGGAGCATTGGTTCCCATAAGTGGGCAGAGTGAATGTCTGGAGAACCAACATTTTGAGAATTCAGGAGTTCCAACAAAAGTTGGTGTTCTAGGCATCAAATCAATTCCTGATGCCTTACAATGTCTCAAGAATGCTCCTGTGCTAGCAGATCTCAGCCTCTGGTCACAGTGGAATACTGTCTTTGCCCCAACACTAGGCCCTCTTCTTGATTTCCTGGAGTGCGAGGGAACTGCCAGTGGAATCCATGTCATGGTGACATCTAATGGAGCAATTCTGAAAGTCAATGCTGCAGCGTCCATTGATGGCTTTTTGGCGGCTGCAATAAGGGGTCATGAATTGATGTTGGCTGCAGAGCTTGTATCTCTAGTTGCAATTCATGGGGGTGTGGCCCACACACCATCAGCCCTTCTAAAGTTGCATACTGTCAAAGCTCTAAATGTACAATTAACTTCTCTGTTGGGCGAGTCACTGGGTGACAGATGCTATGATAAAAGATCAGGAGCTCTATGTGAAACTGAGGTGAGAATCCACACAAAGTTGATAAACAGGAACCATCCCCAAAATGGTTCTGCTATATCCACCAGCCTGGAAACTTCAGAGATTCTGCTCCCAAGTTCAAGTGAGAGATATCATGCTTCTGCTATCAATGCAGTGGCTTTGTTTGTACTGAAGGTTCTATGTGCTATACCCATTGAGCTTAGGGTATTTGCAACTGAGATCTTTTTGGGCGCCCTCTCTAAAGTAGTGTCAGGTGCTGCCTCTATCATGTTGGGAGCATGCCAATCCCCAGAGCATTTCAGATTGCTTCATGGAGTGGGCTTGAGTGTGGGAGTACCTGAATGGATTGCACATTACAACTCTTATGTACTTTTACCTGGAAATCGTGGAAAGTTGTGTGATGATGAATTTGAGGTTCTCAGCTCTCAAACAGACATTTGTACTGCAGCTGCAGCACCTGAAAAGGGCCAAGGAAATTGTGAGGTCTGTTCTGGTACACAGATGGAGCATATGATGACAGGTCATGAAATAGGAGTACACAGGACTGTGGATATGGAGTCTGATGGTTTACTGGAATCTAGAGTACCAATAAAGTCGCCACCTGCTGCTTGTCCACTGTCTGAACTGCAAGGAGAAGAAATAGGTGAGCAATTAGTTGTACAGGCTGAGGATCCTAGCTTCAATCTTCATGCAGGCACTGAGTTTGGCAGAAGTGGGTTTATTGAGGACCTTATGCATGAATCCCAAGCATCAGGAACAGATGGGTGTAGAGATGAGGCATCAGAGATTGTGGAAGCTATTCGTCGTGATGAATTTGGAGTTGGACAAGAGCTTGCAAGCCGAGAGCAAGAGTTGCTTGCCAGGCAGCATGCACGAATGGGACGTGCTCTCCATCGTCTTTCTCAGGATTTGTACTCACAAGACTCTCACTTTGTTCTTGAGCTGGTAGGTTACCCTCTAAATTTCCTTTCTTCCTCAATTTCACAGTGCTAGTGATTTGAATGGAGATCTTTCAGTTGATATGGTGATTGTAATATTATTACAAAATCTCATTACCAGGTTTTTCCATGTTTGTCATGAGGCTGTATATGGTGGTAATATCCAATCTAATTGGCAGATCTTTATTGCATTTTTCCAGGTTCAAAATGCTGATGACAATAGTTACATGGCTGGAGTCGAGGCAACATTGGTGTTTCTGGTCAAGCACGGCCACATTGTGGTTCTCAACAATGAGCAGGGTTTTACATCTGACAACTTACGCGCACTTTGTGATGTTGGCAACTCCACCAAGGCTGGCAACAATACTGGTTACATTGGCAACAAGGGTATTGGATTCAAGTCAGTCTTCAGGGTATGAATTTCCTTCATTCTTGAGTTTGTTGAGGCAGAACTGATTGAAGAATATCATGACCTCTTTTGTCCTCCCTTCTTATACCCTCACTTCCTGGTTTTGGTTTGTATTGGTCAGATAGAGCATTTGGATTGACCTTTCTAATGATGCCTTCTAATTTATGTGTTATCATTCTGGTGGCGTAGGTCACAGACTCTCCTGAAATCCACTCAAATGGGTTTCACGTGAAGTTTGATGTCACAGAGAGTGATCTTGGATTTATACTTCCTACTATCATACCACCATGTCGTGATTGGGATTCATATGGAACATTGTTGCGGTTAATTGAGCAGAGAAGGGGCTGGTCAGGTGCAAAACCTGCAAGATGGAGCACACGGATTGATCTACCTATTAAGGCATCTATTCGAGAAGGTGTGGGGATGGACTTTTTGGCATCTAAGTTTGAGGATATTCATCCATCTCTGTTGCTTTTTCTCCATCGCCTGCAATGCATTGCAGTCCACAATGATCTCACTGGCTCAACTCAGGTGATGTATCGTGAAGATCTGGTTAATGGGCTTGTTCGTGTGGCTCATGATGGACAACAAGTAACATGGTTGGTTGTGAGGCACCAGCTTCAGGCAGCAGTTTTTAGGCCAGGGATAACAGTCACAGAAATTGCTCTAGCATTCACTCTAAGACAACTTTCAAGCATGCTATATGAGGCCAGCCCTGAGCAGCAACAAGTGTTTGCATTCCTCCCTTTGAGGGCATATGGCCTTCGGTTTATTGTACAGGGAGACTTTATTCTACCTTCTTCACGAGAGGAGGTGGATAGGGACAGTGCATGGAACCAGTGGCTCCGTTCTGAAATCCCTGAGGCATTTATGAAGGCCTCTGAGATGTTCAAATCTTTGCCATCTCTGGGAAGCCCAGGAAGAGCAGCTAGCCAATTTATGCAATATGTTCCCCTAGAGGGGGAAGTGTTGGGATTTTTCTCTCCCTTGCCACGCATTATTCATGCACGTTTGCGAGGTACCCAATGCCTTCCTGTGGAAGGGTTAGAAGAGTGGACATTTCCATGTGTACTTGTGCAAGGTTGGAATGATGCTGTTCGTAAACTGATACCGGATATCATCTTGAAAGAGCATCTTGGACTGCAGTATCTGGACAAGGAAGTGCAACTCTCTGATTCACTTGCCTCAAGCTTGGGCGTGCAGAAGTATGGAGTGCACATGTTAGTTGCATTGATGAAATCTCTTTGTCAAAAGAAGGGAGCTGTGGAGAGTTTGGGTCTAGAGTGGGTTCGAACTTGGTTGATTGCTCTTCATGACTCCTTGCTTGTCAAACAACAGACAACCCACATTATATCACAGCAGGACAAGGAAGCTTCTTTGTTAGGAGATCTTCAGAGTTTGCAATTCATCCCGTTAGTTGATGGATCATTCTCTTCTCTAACAGATGGAACCATCTGGTTTTCTAGTCATGGAATTGAAAATAGGTATGTCACTGATGATTCCCTTTCTTGCTATCCACTCATTTTTGCAGAACTTAGAACTGCAGATCCCCTCTTATTCATGAATGAACATGAAGTTGAAGGTAGCATAGTGCTCAAAGATGGAAGGGGCTCTTCCAAGGGGATTAATTTTGTAAACTCAGGAAAGGTTAGGAGAGTGCTGCAGCAGCTTGGAGTGACACCAATGTCAGCTCATCAGGTGGTGAGGAACCATGTGCTGCCAGCTATGGCAGAGGCAAGTTGCTTGGGAAGAGACACACATCTTGTGGTGCAGTACTTAGCATATGTTAAGTGGCATTTACAATGTGGTTGCTCTAAATGCATGAATGATAGGATATATATGCAACTCAAGGAAAATGCTGTTATTCTCACAAGCAATGGACTTTGCCGGTTGAACAAGGGTAATATCCATTTTGGTCTTGCAATGGGCAACCCCCTTGATGTGCAAAGTATTCTGGAGGGTACTTCAGTGGAGTGGAATGAGGTTGACGCCAGCTATCTTCAACTTTCTTCTCCTCATGACATGACATCTGATGTTGGAAGCTGGCGGAAGTTTTTGAGTGGTCTTGGGGTAATGGATTTTGTGAAGGTGCTGCCTGTAGAGAGACAAGTATCAGACAAGGCTGCAAGTTTATGGCAAAATGTGATCTGGCAGGGAGATGGGTGGGCTCAGGGTGGCTGGATTGTCCAGGATTGGGAGTCACCGGAACTCATAGACATAGTGACTGCAGTGTGCAGTTTTGTTGATGTAGTTGTGAAAAAGAAGGGGAAAAAGGCCTCTGGAAAGGCTGAAAAGTGTGCAAGCCTTCTTTTGGCCCTTGATAAACTGTGGAGCACGGAGTTTTCATCTTCTTGGAGAGCAAAATACAGGCAGTTGGAAGACACCAAGGATGCATGGAGGGGGGAAACTGAGGCATCATGGGTAATGCAAGTACGGAATCTAAAGTGGGTTATGTCCAGCTTGGATGGACAGCTGCATACACCCACTGCACTTTTTCAACAATGTGAGGCTGTTGAAAGATTTTTGGGAAGTCATGCTCATTATGCCATCCCTCAGGTTGGCACTGTGTCCCTTTGGGAGTATTTTGTAGATACAATGAATTTTGATACTCTAAACTTGAAGTAACATTGAGGTTTAAGTGCTTACAACTCTCTGCATTTTTCATTACTGAGGATGATGTTTTTAATGCAGTTGTGCTTTTTGTTTTGGTCTGGAATTTATGGAACAGATACAGAGCATGGAGTTCATGAGAGCCCTTGGCCTGCGTACCCAAGTGACTGTGAATGACTGTATTTCTCTTCTGCATCATTTGGGTGATAGGAAGCAACCTTTTGAAGCAAGGTACAGTCTTGTTGAAGAACTGGGCACAATTACTGTGTTCTTGTCTTATAATGTTTTCACATATGTTGAAGTAAGCTGTAGAAGGGTAATTGCATGACTTTCACCCTGGGAGTTCTTTTGGTGGTCTGCAGTGTGGCACAAATGGCAAGACTGTACTCATTCCTGGCAGAAAGGATGTCAACAGACAGAGATGTTGTGTTGGCTACCCTTAAATTGTATCCTTCAATTTTTGTGCCCTTGAAGTGGGGCAATGCACGTGAGCAAGTTCTACGTGGAAGTTTCTATTCTGTGGGTGATGTATGCTGGAATGATCCGACAGCTGCACTCAACACCCTGGTTTCCATAACCGACAAAGCTCAGAAGGCTGGTTCCAAAGAAATATCACCATCTGTAGATTCAGGTTCTGAGCAGCATGTTTGTGTAAAAGTGCTGAGCAGTTTCTACCCAGAGCTGAAGTCATTCTTTGTTAGGGACTGTCAAGTTCAAGAAAGACCAAATTTCAGTGCATATATCAAAGTCCTTCGTGGCCTTGCTGCTGCTGCACCCCCCACTTTGGCATTTGATCAGGTGATTATTGTATAGTATGAATCACTGTGTTCCATTTGCTTCTCTCCAAGTTCACTCATCATTTCAGTTTAGGGTTTACATGTCATGCAAGATCTCTTCAATAAGTTGGGGTTTTTTTTTCCTTTTTTTTGGGTGTGAACCTGCAGGTGATGGACGTGTATGCAGCATTGTCATGGGAGATAGAATGTGGACGAGTAACAGAAACAGATGTGCAGCAGTGGAAATCTCTGCTCCAAAACCCAGATTGCGCAGTGTTACCCACAACTCAAAACAAATGGGTGTCCTTGAATGATCATGTAGGTGTGGTCTGTGTGTGTGATGATACAAAAATTGCAGAGGAATTTTCTGATGCTGCAGTTGAGGGACTCCACTTTTTACAGTTGAATGATTCCTACTTTCATGAACGAGCCAAAGCTAGGCGGACCAAGCCTGCTGCCAGGCAGACTGTACAGCCTCTTCGGGAGGCATTGGGCATCCCACTCCTATCCCAGGTTATTTATCTTCATCATGCTTTTCTGCTGTCACTGTATGATAAAGCAAAATAATGCTAGAAAATGGACATCTTTATGGAACACAAGGACTTCCCTTGGAAGATGGTCTCTGGTGGATTTTCAATTCCTGTAGCTGTGTAGTTGTTATACATGACAGAGGGTTACTTGTCACTTTTGCATGTATTTCAGATAGTGGAGCGGGAAGTTATCTCATACGGGTCACAGGATGCTTGTAGAATTGAGGCATGCATTTCCTGGGCACTACCTTATGCACAACGTTATATGTTGCAACATCACAATGAGCACTACAACAGTCTAGAAAATTTGCACTTTGCAGAGGAAGTAAAGAAGCTGCAATGTGTGGTGGTAGACCAACTGTATTTCCGGTATACTCTTCAGTCAGGTCGACACTGCTCCCGTCGTCGTCTTGATTGTGGTGCCCTTCTTCAGGTCTGTTTCTTTTCTCCTTTATTCATCCAATTTACTCCTCTATGCTCTGACAAGCATTCACATCTAGGAATTTCCAGGACCACAGGAACATGAGATGGTCTAGACTTTAAAGTTGCCCTCAATATGCTATTTTCTCATTTGACAGCTCTGATTGTGTCCTCTAGAAGGTCAAGTCCCAGTCTTTATCATTGTCGCTTGGTCTCAGACTAAGCAGGGTAAGTGGGATCTGCAGGGCAGTACACTGCACGTTGCAGCTGCTCAAGCTGAAGATCACTGCATGGTTTATGCTGAACTTTCAAGGTTCTTTTTCTCTGGTCAACCCAACCTGCAGCTTGCCAACTTCCTGCATATGATAACCTTGATGGCCTCTTTGGGTTCATCAGAGACTGTTGTGGAGTCAAATGTTGTCAATATACAGGGCATTCAGCCGCTTCCTGCTGGAATGGTCCCCTGGGCTCTTGATGTCAGTATCCAGAATGACATCCCTTCAGATGTAGCCACTTCTGGTATTTCTGCAGCCATGGCGACTGCCGAGGTGTACATACAGAGACATGCTAAAAAGCTTGAAGAAACCATGCCCAGGAAGACAAAGGTGTCTCATTCATACTCTGGGTGGCCTCCTCAGTCCTGGATACCGCTTCCCACCATCAAATCAACTGCAGCCTTATCTATTAAGAAGGGTGAGCTGGGTGACACATTGTCATCTGTAGTTGAAAGGAACAAGGCTCCTGCCAAGTTTGTACCTGATGACAGGCAAACAGAAACTACAAAAAGCTTGCTGAAAGAACCCACAGACTGCTTGAATGGTGCTGAATTTCATTCCAAGTCCCAGGATCTGAAGTTGGGGCTTGCAGCACAATGTACTGTGGAAGAAGTTCCACCAAATGCAAACATTACTAACAGCACCAACACACAAATACCAGACATTCTGGTAAGTCTTGAGGAACATGATTGTGTATGTAGGTACAGGTTCAAGTGAAATGACAGGAAGTAATGAACTATGGTGCCATTATTTAAGGACTACTTGTTGTGGCTAAAACAACAGTCTGCATCTAGTAGGTTGCATTGTATTGAAGGTGACATTTTGTGCAGGTGAAGAAGCAGCTTGTTCTGGACCCACAAAGTGAGCAACGACAAATGACGGGGCGTGCAGGGGAGGCACTAGTGTCTCAATATCTTGCTGGTAAACATGGACCGGCGCATGTAAAGTGGGTAAATGAGGATGGAGAGACCGGAGCAGCTTTCGATATTATAGTCACAACTGAGACTGGACGGCAAGAGTTTGTGGAGGTGAAGGCAACACGTTCCCAAGACAAGGATTGGTTTGAGATTTCAAATCGAGAATGGGAATTTGGGCAAGTTCATGGTGATCAGTTCACCATTATTCGCGTTTTCCTTGCAGGACCTGAACAGCCTGCTCGAATTCTCCGCATCCCCAATCCAGTAATGCTCTGCCAAAAACGAATTCTTCAACTTGCAGTTGTCTTACCACACAACAGTTTGCAGGGCATGCCTCCAAGTGAGGAAATGCAGATTGCTTCCTATTCAGTTAATCTATCAGAGATTGCTGCAGATTGACTTAATGCACATGTGAGACAGGAGCACATTACTATCCTCGCAGCAATAGGTGAGGGTCGAACATGGAGTCCTATCACTTTCTCATCAACCAGTTATCATGTCAGAAGGCTTCCAGTCATAGTGAGTCAAATTTTGAGCATAATTGGCATGTCTTCAAATTCTGACAGATGAATGTTTGAAGCAAGCTGCTGAGTACTAATTGGACCCTTACGATTTTAAAGGATGATTGTCATGTCACAGTACCTAATTATGAGCAGCATCTGGACTGATGGAATACCATGTATAGGTCTTTGATTGAGATACTAATCATGTCAAAGTAACTTATGAACAGAATCTGGACTGATTGAACGCCATATGCACCTGTTTGATTGAGATGCCCTTGTACAAGAAGCAAAGCTAAGTCTACACAAGTCTGGTGAAAAAAGGTAAAGGGTTCTTGCTGCATTGTATCCTTCATAATACACTGCTGAAAGGGTAGCATCTGGGAGAGCTTCAATTGGGTGGCTTCAACTGCTTTACTTGAGTGAAATGCAAACTATGCTTTCAGCAATAAGTGTCATTGTAAATGTAATCCTCTCACCTTCCCGTCAACTGAGTAGCACAGTAGAAGAAGTCTTCTGCCTGTAGTGGGAGAAATGCAAATTGTGAGCCATGAAAACTTTGTATTTAAATGTGGCACAAATTTTGTACATCTCCACAGACTGATTCTGAGTACAAGGGTCTTGCCTTAGTGTCAAAGTTTGTGATTAAGAGGTTGAGCAGGACTCATTGATCATGTATGCACATGCCTTCTTGGAAATGTAGGGGAAAAACCTCTTTTCTCACTTTGCCTTTGTATACTCCCATATTCACAACAGACTTGACTCCAGAGTGTAGTTGCAATTATCTTGCTCGTCCTAGAAAGCTCGACATTCTCCTTTACCAATAGGCAACCTCCACTGGACACAATTTCTCTCAATGATCTTCTTTCACGCTTAAATGTGGGTGATTAAAACTCCACACGTCTTCAAAAATCAAAACTTTTAGGCGTTGTCCCTCTAGAACTATTATCCTCTTCACTTCCGGTTTCTTCCTCCCTAGTCTTTCTCACTTTTTGGTCTGGTGGTTGATAAGAAGTTCTTTGTTTGACTACAGCTGCAAGCCAAGAAGTGTGTCATTTTTGCACATACTTTTCTGCAAATTCCTCTCTGCTAAATTTCGTAGTGTATGGCTTCAAGCCAAGAAGTGTGTCATTTTTGCACATACTTTTCTGCAAATTCCTCTCTACTAAATTTCCTAGTGTATGGCTTGAACCAAAAATCTTCTAGCACTCTTTGCTTTGCAGCTACTACTTTACTATGGATTTCTCTCACGCACTTCTCTTGCTCTTACATTCCACTCCGCAATATGTTCATTATCTCTCTCTAAGTAGTCTTCCACACATGGTATGTGTTTGATTGATTTCAATTATGCTAATTCTTAAGGACATAGTAGCTATTTTAGAGGCCATATAAGATGCGACTCATTCATGGGCATGTTGAGCATATCATGCGCTATTTCCTTCACACAAACTAGCCTAAGCTCTAGACCAACTTTTCTATTTTTATTGCCCTCTTTTTCATTTACATATTTCTTGAATATAAAGGTATTGTTCTTTTTTTACTTCTTTTATAACTGAATTTTCTTGCTTTTACATTTTTAGACATTCTTGGTATGCCATTTTTTGAATCTTCTTCTTCAATCCATTCAATATCATCCCCATTAAATGTTTTTCTAGGTTTTGGGTCAGGCCAAGGTAGATTCTTTGGTTTGGTATGAAACTTAGGTGGGGAATTAGGTTTGGTTTTCTTTTTATGCCCATTTTTAATTTTACCACTAGGTTTTGTATCAATTGTAACAACATTGTTATTAATGTTGGTGGATTGTTATGATAGTAGACCTTTAGTTTATTAATATTTAATCGTTCTGCCCTTCATTATTTATGGCTGACAACTCCGTTGTGTTGTTATCAAAGATTTTTTGTATTTTAAAAGGACCTTTCCAAAGTAATGTAAATTTACCTCCCTTTATTTTTGTAATTTTAAGCATCCATAGTACTTACTCTCTTTTAAACTTTGTTATCTTCCTTTTTTCATCCTTTATATATATTAATTCCGCTCATGGTCCTTCAAAATGGTACACGACAATTCTGCGTTTTAATCTGCCGGTAGAATCGGCCCGGACAGTCGGACGGACGGGCCGGGTTCTGCCGATGAATTAAAATGCCAGTGTGCGAACACAGGTTTGGTCTTTGGGGCCAAACCTCTGGGCCTTGTCCGTTGTCACACAACACATCGACGTTTTTATCACTGAAACCCGTTTTAAACAACATGGACCCGTTTTGATATCGGGGTGCAGTTTCACACAACACGGTCGAGTTTTGATATGACATGGCCAGTTTGCACTTTGCACATCCGGGTCCGTTTCACACAATACGGCGGGTTTTGACATTTGGATCCCGTTTCACATGTCATGGCAGGGCAAGGGGGCAGGGCAGGGCAAGGGGTAGGGCAGGGCGGGCAGGGCAGGGGCCAAATAAAGAGTAAAAGATAAGTAAAAATAAAACTTATAAAACTTTAGAGTGGCCGAAGGTCACGGGCACCCACGAGGGACTTCACAGTGGCCTTCGGCCATGGGCACCCACTAGTTGTTCTTTACACAACAATTGTATATGGTTAATATTTTCTCCGGTTGCCAAAAAGTTTCATCCAATCTAAATAAATCCTCCGTCTTTACCCAAATATCTTTGTCTAGATCTTCTTGTTGTAAGTCACAAACTCTTTCAATTGGTATTGCAAATTCTATTGGCATAAGTGGTTGAGTATCCTAAACCAACTCAAAAGGTGTATATTGAGTTGTCACTTTATAAGCTATTTAATATGCCCATAGAAAAGTGACTAACATTACATCCCAATCCGTCTGGTTTGCATTTACAAGTTTGGTTAATAATTTACCTAATGTTTTGTTAGTTGACTTGACTTGTTTGTTTCCTTGTGGATAGTAGGTAGTTGATTTATGATGTAAAATCATAAATTCTTCCACAAGTGTTTCAATAGTTTTATTAATGAAATGATTGCCTTAGTCATTTACAAGATGGGTTGAACAACCAAAGCGAATAATAATTTGTGCATAAATAAATCTAGCAATGTTTTTAGCCATGTTGTCACAAAATGCTTTCACTTCTACCAATTTAGTAATACAATCAATTGCTATTATAATATATTGATTTTCAATATATTTTACTACCAGTTTGATTAATCCATAAAATCAAAACCCCATTTCATGAAGGGTTCAAATGCCATAACCAATTTGAATGGTCTTTTACCATTTCGCCATATGTGCTTTAAGTGTTGACAAACATCGCAATTTTGACATAATTCAACTTCTTTATGCATAGCAGGCCACCAATAACCTTAAGATAATATTTTTCTAGCAACAATATTCATGCCAAAATGCCCACTAACCAACCCTTCATGGAAGTTTTCTAGTATTTTAAAAAGTTCCCCTATATAACCCCATCTAGTTTTTATTTATACAATTATTAATCATATAACGTGTAGGACCTAGCTTTGATGATAAGTTGACTATTTTCCTCTTTAGGTACATTGGTATCAAAATATCTTTTTTTTAGATATTTTATTATTGGTCCATACCAGTCAACTCTTACATTAAATAAATTAATGTCAAATAACTTATTGTCTATTCTTCCTATTAATTCCCCATGATTAAATCTAAACAGATGATCTAGTAAGAAATGAACTCTATGCGATTTGTAAACAACTTTTAAATCAAATTTTTGTAATGATAAAAATCATTTGTGTCATGACTTTAGCCTTGGGCTCATGACCAAGGCAAGGGCATGCAAAGGTGTAGACCGGGAGTGCAATGCGAAAATCACATACACTTTTGAAAGCACGGGAGAGTGTGAACGAGTGAACCCACACACTTCCAAATGGATTCCCATTTTGGAAGTTGGAGTCCATTGAATTTTTAGAGAATGGTTTGAAGGGCTAAAATTCATTGAATTGAAGACTTTCTAATATCATTGGAAAAGTTTTTAAATGTAAATTCTAAAAATGGGCTTGCATTATCCATTTGAATATTTACGACACAAGTTATGGTTGGAAAAAAGGGTCGAGAGTTAAAATGTCAATTTGACTCCTGACCACTAAAAGTTAAGAATCACCTTGAATTACATGCTTGACAAAACTTTAAAATTCAATCAATAATTTACTAAACTAAAATATTCATTTTAGATTCCAAAAAAAGACTTCAAAATTCAAATATCAAATTTTTTATCAAATAATTTTTTTGAGTTTAAACTAAAAAATTCAGAATTGAAATGTTAATTTTCATATTCAAATAACTATATTCAAATTTGAAATGTCTTTTTTTAGACTCAATTAATAATTTTTTGAATTGAAATATTAATTTTGAGAATCCAAAATAATAATTTCGAATTGTAATTTTCAGTTTCAAATCAACTAAGTTTTTAAAATATAATTTTAAAAACTCAGAATTGAAATATTTATTTTTAGAATTAAAAAATAATTTAGAATTGAAATATCAATTTTTAGACCAAATAAGATTTTTTGAGTTTATATATAAGACTTGAAAATTAAAATAATGCTTTAAGGAATTAAAATAACGAATTTCAGATTCAAATATCAAATTTGAAATGCAAATAATTCTTTAAAAAATTGAATAATAATTTTCAATTGAAATATAGTTTTTAGGATCAATTTTTTAAATAATTAATTAAAAAAATTTAGAATTTAAATATGAATTTTCAAAATCAAGTATTTTTTCAAATTTAAATAATTAAACAACAAATTCCAATAACAAATTTTAGAATTAAGAAAAATCACATTGAATTTTTTAAAAATTTAATAATTATAAAATGAATTCCAATAGGAATTTTTAGAACTGAAACATCAATTTAATTATTGAATATAATTTTCAGGATTTGAATTATAATTCTAAATTCAAACACATATTTTTGAATAAACTAACTATTTTAAGAATTCATAATTGAAATTTTGAATTCAAATACTGATTTTTAGATTCATTATAAAACACTATACATACATACACATAATCAATACACACAAATATATATTTATGATATATGTAACATATCATAAATATAATGTTAATACATACATAAAAATACACCCCTATATCAACATATAATACCTTTAGGATGTGATTAATTTGGTGTCTATTGTGCTTAATGGGACATATCAATATATTAATGGATGAAAATAAACCTAAAAGCCATCCAATAAATAAGATGAAGTTTTCAATAGTTGCATCATAATTGTAAGGGTGACCAAAATAGTTGAAATTTGATTTTATAGTTGTAAATACTCCAAACTTAATCACAAACGATTATAAGTCACATGTAATCACAAACGAAATGGTTACATGTTGGCTGATTTCAACTAGTGCATTACAATTGGTGAAGTGACCTATCGCTTAGTTGCCTGCATTTTGGCTATTTGATTTAGGGATACTTTCATAGAACAATTTAGTCTTCATTAGTTTGGTGTGATGACTTGTGGCAGGTGTGAGATGATGGTTTAAAATGTTTGAGTGATGTTACATTTGCATTGAGATTGGGTGGTGCTATAGGTGGATATTCATAATGCCTTCAATTTGGTGTCACATTTAACCATTTTTAAGAGTTATGGTCTTCACTTAGTTCTTTGGATCATTCTTTCCCATTTGTTTGACAATTCTTCACACACCGACTATATTTTTCTCGTGTTTCTCAACATGAAAATTTCATAATCATTTCATCGAAGTTAGGTACATAGCACATGGACCCATTGAGAGGAACATTGTTTACTTTGGCTCACCTTTGCACTTTTCACCCTACAACAACAACCTACCCTACTTGTGTTTTCCCTTCCTTGGCGGATGATACACATATAATAGGTTTTACATTATATGTGGTTCTTACATTTTTACAATTGTAGGAGGAATTATTAGCATTAGGGCTTTAAGTGCAATTAACAAAATGTTAGCTTGGTCTCCATAGGGGTTGGACCATTCTATATCACTTCCTTTTAACTTTTTTATTCACAACTTGGGTTTTTGTATTTTGGGCACATTGGTGGGATCCACATCATTTATTGAATCGTTTGTGGTTGAAGCTTTCCATGAAGATTTTGAGACAATATTTAATCTCCTTATGCTCATAGATCCTTAAGCAACTTTTACGATGTTTTTGTTGTGTGATGTTTAACATTTAGGCTACTTGCTTTGTACAATGTTCCCATCTCTATGTATTTTGCAGCATTATGTTAAGTTTAATATTCATACCATAGTTACGTTGGAAAAATTACTTGGTGCATGATCTTTTGGTGATTCTATGAATCACTTAGCTTATTGTTAGGCCATTTCTGTTTTTTCGAGCAGGCTTAGCCTCCCTTATGTGGTTTGGATTGTTGCCCCCACATTCTTGGGGTGTTGGGCATTGATTCTTCTTACACTTGTCATTCATTTATAGTAAAATGATCACCCTATTCTTATAAATATAATAGCACATGTTGAGACCAACATTTCCCCATTCTAAATGGTAGTTTGAGATGTTCGAGCCATGTTACTTGAAGTTGTCCGCTCTTAGGTCCCACCTTTTGAGAGTTTAACAATTTAATTTTATCCCTAGTTGTAGGTTTTTTTGTCAAATCACCTACACGAGTAGGAGTTTGTTTCATTTCTAATACATGTTCTTTTGAATATCATGTGAACATGTTTTTGATTGATGCGTTCCGAAGTTCTTTATTGGATCCAAGTTGGGTCCAAGTTAGTCAAACAACGAAATTATTTGGAACTCGGGGCACGTTCCTAGCTTTTAACATTAAAAGGGGTAGAAGGGCGTGCTAAAGCTCCGGGATGGGATTAAGAAGAGTGACAAGCTTTAGTTACTCGCTCAAACTTACATCAAACCAACTAACAAGTTGGTTAGTTCACATTCTGGAACACCTTTAATGCTAGGACAAGCCATGAGCAACTCTAAGCTCACAAGACTCCCCACGGCCTCGACTTGGGGGAAGCCACCACCTTCCCCCATATAGTATTCTTTGCATCTTTCCATGGCACCTACATTTGAATGGCTTTTTGTCCCGGGATTCCCAAGGAGGGGTCTCGAAATTGTCCCGGTTTGGATTCTTGGGATTTTGTGAGTTCATAACTTTTTGCTTAAACCTCTGATTGGGATGAGGTCTGAAGAAAACTTGTAGCTCTCCTTGAGAGCATTCCAACGGTGTGTTGAACTCCATTTGCACACATTGGGGTCAGGTTGATTCCCGACTTTTAGTGGTCGGGAGTTAGTTTGATTTCTGGCTTTTCTTTTTGTCATAACTTATGTTGCAAATGTCTAAATGGCTCATGCAAGGCCATTTTCGACATTTACATTTTGATAACTTTCCAATGATATAAGGAACGCTTAAAGGCGAGGTGTTTTGACCCCTGCAATCAAACTTTGAAATTTCGGGAGTCCCGAAAAACTCCCAAGTCCCCATTTCGGAAGTGTGAATGTCATCCTCACACTCTTCCAAAAGCGGGGTTGGGACACTGATCATGTGCAGGTCTAAGGGTAGGCACTTGGTTATTAACTTGTCCTATCACGCCAACATTTTGTTTATTGTTAGTCCACATTTTTATAGCATTACGCACCTGTCTTGGCTTGCCACATCCTATAGTTGCTCATTTTTTACAATGTCAATGTGATCATACCATTGACAATCTAGGTACCCATTTACTTCAGTGCCTTTGCAGGAGTGAACGTATAATAGCCCATGACACACTTTGGGATACTGTAGCAACTATTGATTTAGATAGTGGAACACATGTTTAGAAGGAGGTTTCCCACCTTTACCTTTATCACACCCAACGACAAGTGGATCTCCTTATCATTAGAGATGGCTTTTGAACTTTGATGGATGTTATCATTATTGACTTGATTTGCACAAATATGGTGTAACGAGCATAGACGACGACATCACATGCAACAGTGATGGTTATTTAGGAAAAAACATAATCCTACACCAATCGAACATTAAGCGATGACTTCATTCCCCTTGTTATTGAGACGTATGAGTGTTTTCATTTTTGTTTCGATTCATTCTCAATCGTTTGTGCATAAACCATTATCACGCATTAACAATGGTCTTTCTTAGTCCCCTCGATGCTTATTTCTCACTATTGATAGTGTGTGTCCATAGCCATGCAGTGTGCACAAGCAATAACGATTCTTCAGTGGGCTATTACACTTGGATGAAATTCCTCGTCTCTTCCACACATCATACTTAGTGCACCTTTGTCACTAGTCGATTTGTGGCGAATGACAACTTTCTAATCTTCAGTTTTCTTTTCATTGTTATTGTTGAATGTCATTTCATAGCCATAGGTCCTATTTGCATAGGATTTTTAAATTTTTTTTGTTGATTGTTTGCTTTTGTTTTTTCTTTGGGTTGTGTTTATTTTTGCTTTCATTTGCCATGTACTTTTGATGGATGAGATCTTGTCCTTGATTTTTATATACAAGGTTTTTCTTTCCACTAAGGATTGAAACTTACATTAGTCGTTTGAAACATATCAACTAAAATAATCAAAGCTATCAAGCTCAAAATCCTAATTTGTTTTAAGTCACCCATCATTAAAACGTTGAACCTGCTTACACCAAACACCTCATATCTTGCCCATTCCTTTACCAAATTGAAAGATTTTTCCAACATTGAAAGTGCTAGGTGGAAGGCTAAAAATGTTCTTTGAACTTCAGACTAGGAAGAACAATGTATACGAGGATTCAACCTTATTTAACTTCTTAAGTGTTCACTTACCAGCCTAACTACCCTATATGCGCCACCCACCCCCCCCCCCCCCCAAACCCTGGTGGAAAGTAATAAGGATTTGCCCATTCATTAACATTTAATTCATTACTTTTTCTCACAAACGAAAAGCTACCCCGTACAGACAGAGCCAATAAGAATAAACAAATTTGTAAATGATTAGCTGACTCAGATAGGTGACGCGGCATGAAGGGATTGGTAGAAGACAATAAATTCATCCTTTCCTTTGCCTCGCTGGCACATCTCATTTCAGTCGGATAATGTACTAAATTTAACGTCGCTGGCAAATCCGAGTCAGCAAAGTACCGCCCCTCTCTTCCCGCCCTTCTCTCTATCTCTCTATTTGTTTTGCCGTGTGCGACGCTCCTGTTGCGTTCTTTTAAGCTCCTGGTTTTGTAATTAAGCAATCTGTGAATTTCGTATCTCTCTGTCTGGACATTTTTGTTTTTACATAGACTTGTGACAAGAAGTGTTGATCTGTGAACTGTGATTTTTGTGGAATTTTTTTGGGGGTGATTTTCTCTTTTTATTTTGTGTGTGTGTGTGTGGGGAGGGGGGAGATTTAGAAGTTGGTGGTCGACGAAGAAGAAGAGATGGCTATGAGAGCTGTGATCGTGCGGAGGTTGCTGAAGCCGCGGTGGGACGCTCTCTCGCGATCTGGTATGCGCAGGAGTATTAGCGATCGAGTTCTCGGGGAGGAGGAGAGAGCAGCTGAAAATGTCTACATTAAGGTTTGCTTTTGTTGTTGTTGTATTTTGCTTCTCCCTTTCTCATCAATCGTGAGTGCGTCCTTTGAAGAATTTGGAATCCTCGTCTTTTGTTTTTTTTACTCTACATGGCTTTGTCTGGAAGTCCTTTAGACGCCCAACTAGACGTGTCGAGAGAGAGAGAGAGAGAGAGAGAGAGAGAGAGAGGGATTCGAACTTCTCTAGACGCTTGCGAACATGAAGACGACGATGATGATTCTGAGACGGGGACCGTAGTGTCAAAGATTGGCTCTGTTTTCGGAAAAGTTCCGAATCCAGGGAATAGAAATTAGTGCCCTGGAATTTTTTCCATAATTTCTACGACTTGAATTCTCTCCGTTCGAACCAAACTAATCTGTGAGTAAAGAACATCGAAAGCGGTAGAGCTTTTGAAGGGACGTGGGACACAGACTATCCTTCTTTTCGAGGACAGAGTACTACTGTGAGCATATTGCCACGAGAGTTGAACGGGAGGATTGTTTCTGTATGCTGGTGACAACTTGTTTAGATCACTAAATCTGAAAGGTTCAAAGCAAAATGTTCGAATTACAAACTGTTTGTAGTCTCTATAGTTTTGATTTCTACTTTGTGAAGCCTACGCAACCGGGCTTATAAGATCTCCTTGGATATGGATAGAAGTTCTTGTCCACAATTTGAACAATAGACTGCTTGAGGCTTTTGTGGCTGTGTAAGCACATTGAAGTTGAGAAAGAGAATTTGAAAGAGGAAATCAAAGGGAGCTAGGGAAGGTGAGAAGACTTCAAATGGAGGCCATACAAGTTCTAGTTCTATGTCTCCTTTTTTTCTTGAACTGTGGATAACAAACAAGGGATCCTCCAGTGTGGTTTCTCGAAGTCTCTAGACAATTCTCGATATAATGCTGAATTCTTTCATGTTGATCTACATTGAAAGCTTACACACAGCAATTCTTTGTCTGAGCTAAGAGGTGAAAACCTGAGAATATCAACCAGAATGGATTGTCTCTGTGTCCACTGCCTTTCAATTTTGCATTCTCTTGCTCCTGAAGTGTTGACACAGCAGATTTTTTTTCTTGCTGGTGTCAATTAGGTGTTCAGCTCAATTGTGTTTCAGCATAATGATGTTTTGAAGTAGGATATCATCCTTGTCCATCCTGATTTTATCATATTGTAAGGGATAAACCTGTCTTCTCTCTTAATGCTCTCTGTCTCACCTGCTACCTTTTACTTTCAGAACTAGTTTCATTGCTAGCCTCTACTTTATCAATGATGGCAAGCTGATACCGACTGCTGTTTTGCAGAAAATGGAAAAGGAGAAGATGGAGAAGCTTCTTCGGCAGGTGTGTCATCATACACCCAATTAAGTCATAGATGTGTGGTTGTCAGATGTCAATCAGAGATCAATCTGCTTAGCATCCATGTGCTACTGTGCTCATAATTTCTTACAGATGGGCTCATAATTTAGTCATCCATAATTTGCACTTACTTTGAAACTTGGAGAAAACTGCAGATGTCTAATCTAAGCAGCTCTTATGGGTCTTTTGCTGCTTTTTGAATGTTGATCTGCTGTCTTATGACACATGTTTGTCAACTGTTGCACTTGTTTGTTGCACATGTTTGTAAACTTACACTTAAGGGGGCTTCCATAAGATGCCTGATGCAAACCAGCTAAAGCTTTTCGTACAGGTGTAAATAAACTAGTGCTTGAAAGATCCTATCTGTTACAACATAGACCTTGTCCCACCCTAAACCCCTCTGTGTTCTCCTTTCAGTATCTGTAATTCCTTTGGATTGTAGGGAGCGCTGGATGAGGTGGGCTGTGATTTTTTTCTAAAAACTATTGTAATCAGATATTGTTCCTTTGTCAAAACACTGATGTGTGATGTCACATCCAGGGGTTTTCTGCAGAGGAGGCCAAAGCAGCAATTTCAGGATCACCAACTGCCAGTCCAGAGGCAGCCAAGGCGGCTGCAGCAGCAGCCAAACCGTCAACTGATGGTAACACAAATTATGCTGCTATTGCTGGGGTTGTTGGAGGGGCAGGCTTGGCATATTGGTACTTCTCAAGCCCCTCTAAAAGACAGACGGATAACAAAGTGTCAGGTTAATTTCAGGTTGCAAAGTTCAAGAAATATGTGTATAATGTGGCCCTAGTATATGCTATATATGATTATGGCCAAGCTAGCCTAGGCATGAGAGAAAAATAAGGACACCCTTCTTAAGTTCTTACGTTGTATATATTTTCTTAGCTGTCACTACTGGGCTGCCTTTGTTTGGGTTGTAAAGGATTCACTGTGATGCACAGTTCCTTTCTTACTATGAACTAAGCTTTGGAAACTTGTTTGTGTTCTCCTGCCACTTTTGTGAAAGGATTCCATACAAGAGTTTTTCAACTACAAAACATAGTTGATTATGGGACATTATCGTGCCCTGTACTGCACGCTTTGTACAACACTGTAAAACCTGTAGTTCCCAAACCTATAAAGCTTGTACATTGACCTGGATGCTTAAGCTGGTCATGATGGTGAAAAATAGTAACTAAGGTGAGAACATATGCTATATAGTGGAGTTCTATGAACCCCAACTGGGCCAAAGTAGACTACTAAACCTTACTTTGTACCCTAAACCCAAACACATGTGATTAGCATCCCCACTTGTCCTAATCCCCTAAACTTATTGTTGATGTGGTTTCTCATTAAAGTCTTTCCACTCATTTTGTGAAAGAGCTTCACTGTTTACATCATTTCCACTAACTACCCTCCACCAATGCACTAACTCCATAAAAATATCAGTAGCTGACACTAGATTACTGAATCCACAATGCTCGTGGAAAGTGCAAAAGTAAAGCTTACCAGAAAAAAGATGGGTTTTCTCCAATTTCTCAAAACACTTATTTCAACCCTTGTCTAGGTCTGCTTTGCTTCTCCTCTTTCTCCCACTCCTTGTGCTTCCCACCAGGTTGCAATGGGAGGTCCAGCCAGGACTTGAAGTTGGAGCCTTATCATCAACAGAAAACTGATTTCCTAGTCTTTGCAGCTACATCTACCTCTAAAATTCTTTTGCAGAACATTTTCAAAATTTGTAGCTATACATTTTATCTGGCCCATTTCTTATCATTCTTGGGTCTGCAGATACTTGAACTTCTTGTGAGAGAACATACTTGCTGGGTGTGAGAGAAGAACATGGGTTCCATCTCTGACCTGACCAACACATTTTGTCCTTGAAATTGTTTTCTGAGGAATCTGTTCCTGCTCATTTCAAAATTACAAACACCACTCTTTCCAGGAGAGGGAAAGAATGTTCACACTAAATTTCTGGTTTCAGAACAGAATCAGAATCAACTTCTTCCAGTGGAGGGAGGTAATTGAAAGTGATGTGTTTTCCACATTGATGAAAGCATCTTCTTATGGTTGTAGTATGTCTGATATTTGGTCTTGTTTCCTCTCTCATATAATGGAGTTGGTTTTGAATCAAAACAGCAAAAATATTTCAACGAGCATGTGTTGGAATTGATTTGGATTCTTAAGCATTGTCATGGACTCAATTCTGTTCTTGACAACTTCTTGGTCAAGGCTGACAAAATCAAATCTGGTATAAATAGCCTGCAAAAAAGAAGGAATCAGAACATGAAAACTTGACCATCCAAAAATATACTGTGTGAATTGGTTTGCATCACACCATTTTCCATTCAAACTACTTGATTACACATATGCTCCCTTCTGCCAATCCCTGTCCATTGGAACAGAGTGCATTTCTATCCCATATATTCAATTCCCATGTTGATTCTCCTCTTTGCAAATCATAGTCTTTTAAAAACTTTAGTCCAAAGACATAAAAAATCTCAAGTCAAATATTTTGCACACCTTGGTACTGTGTTGTTGGCACAGGTCAGCAAGCACTCTTTGGAAAAAATGTCCATGTAGTTTTGAACTCATGAGCTTCTGGGGAGTTTCTAATGCTCACAAGAAGCTGATTGGCTTCAACCTTTTGGTGAGGCATCTGAGTAGATTGACTTAAAACCGCCTCTTCTCATAAGAAACCAAATCATGAACACCACCTTCCTTCTGTGCAGCCCCTGTCCGGACCTGTCCACACAAGGAACAAAAGTGGCAATCAATGGTGCAAGTATTTCAATGCATGTCAGGCTAAGCTAAACATGAATGATGTACCTTCTTCAACTTCTCCATTACAGCTTTTCTGGCCTATTTCAAATTCATTTCTTTGAAGTATGTTTTTAACTGTATGTTTATGTTTCAGTACATGATCCTTGA
Source organism: Sphagnum tenellum (assembly GCA_963921925.1). Classification (NCBI taxonomy): domain Eukaryota; kingdom Viridiplantae; phylum Streptophyta; class Sphagnopsida; order Sphagnales; family Sphagnaceae; genus Sphagnum; species Sphagnum tenellum. The sequence goes on from OY998153.1 coordinate 15,821,865, forward strand.
TTGACCACATTCCAAGATCTTCACCCCCACCCAACACCCCCACCCAACCAAAAACAGGGAAAATGACAAACCTCTAGCCTGATTCCACCACTACGAAGAGCATCATGAGCAGCTCTGATCGAAGGAGTGCCCAGGTCTTGAAAGCCTTGTTTGACAGCATGTAGGGTGTAAGGGATAAGGCGCAATACTGAGCCTTTTGCAGCCACAGAGCCCGACACACCTTGAGCAATCTTGAGACGAGATTTATCTCCAAGGTAGCGTGCATCACTACCCTTTGCCATTGCTTCCAAAGATCCCATTCCACGATATTTCTTAAGCCGTAGTCCATCCTGCACAACATATATGACCAGTACCAAACCAAGGAAGCTTCAGTCATTCCCTCAAACACCCAGACTAGAGAATCTGAGCTCATCAGAATGGCATGAAGCACAATGCTAAAACTTTTCTTCATCTCTAAAATTTAGTCGATAGCTAAAGTCAATAGTATCCCCATTTAAAGCTGCAGCAAGCTTGTGAGGCTAAGCTTCAAGTCATTTCAGTAAATGCTAAACTTCTCTACAATAGAGACTAAGGTCCAAAACTCTGCAACAAGTTCCTCTTCTCTGGTGATGCTGAAACACAACAAAACGAGAACCAAAATTTGTGGGCCAAAAAAATACAATGAAAAATCAAAAAAAAATCAAAGCCTACCTGGATGAAGAAGTCACCAGGAGCCTCATCAGTGCCGGCAAGAAAACTGCCCATCATGACTGTAGATGCTCCCAAAGACAATGCCTTAACCACATGCCCAGAGTTGGCAATCCCACCATCTGCTATGATTGGTACTCCCATAGCATTGCCAACTGCTGCTGTTTTATAAACAGCTGTTCCCTGCAATAAAACTCCTCCCATCCAGCCACAAAGAGGGAGAGAGATTCATGAGCACATCCACCTGAATTACCAATTTGCAGCACAGCTGACGAGCAACCACTACCCACCATCCTCTTCAAATCAACCACCATCTCTTAAACCCTAAACCAGATGCTGCCTTATAAACAGCTGTTCCCTGAAACAAAACTCCTCCCGTCCAGCCACAAAGAGATAGAGATTCATGAGCACATCCACTTGAATTACCAATTCACAACACAGCTGATGAGCAACCACCACCCACCATCCTCGTCATATCAACTACCATCTCTTAAAACCCTAAACCACCACCACCTGCTTCAAAGCTAAAGAATCCACAACCCACCGTAACCTGCTCCTCTGGAATGGACTGAATGTTTTTTGTGTTACCAAAACTCTGAACCTTAGGGTTTGCAGCTGCTTGCTTGCTTGATAGCAAGCTTTACAAGAAGAAGAGAAGATTTAGGAGAGAAAAGGACACAGAGCAAGGGTTTTGGTTTTGAAGGTGTGGGAAGAAATCAAATCACCTGGCCTCTTCCCACTGCACAAACTTCCTGTGTTGTGCAAATAGAACCAGAACCCATGCCTACTCGCAATGCATCAGCTCCAGCTTCAATCAGATTTCTAGCCTGGTATGCAGTCACGACGTTACCAGCAATCACATCCAGCTGCGGATGCACCTTCTTCACGTACTCGATCATCTGTCGCTGATATATGGAATCGCCTTGTGAGCTATCGAGGATCACAACATTGACGCCGGCTTCCACCAGAAGCTTTAATCGAATTTGATCGCTTTCCCTAGTTCCAATTGCAGCACCCACAAGGAATTTCCCGTTTGCGTCCAGCGATGGTGAGCCTGATTCCGGATTCTCTCGACGTGCTTTCAAATCTGTCCTACAAAGCAGCTCGGAAAGCTCTCCGGACTCAGTTACCAATGGCAAAAGACTCTTCTTACTTTGGATCAAGAGCTTGGATGCCTCCTCTAGACTCGCATCTGCGGGAGCAGAGATGATATCCCTGCTCATCACTTCACGCACCTCCGTACTTCGATCCAGTACAAAATCCGTATCCCTGCTTGTCACTATACCCACAAGCTTGGAACCTACTTTGCCGTCTTCCGTGACAAGAACAGAGGAGAATCCTTTCGTCTCCTTCAAGCGGTCGATGTGGGAGATGGGATCCCAAGGACACAGACAAACAGGATCCGGCACAAATGCCACTCGCTGCGACTTGGCTTTCTTCACGAGACTGGCTTGCACTTGTGGTTGGTTGTTGTAGTGAATGAAGCCAATCCCACCCACGGTAGCCATGGCGGCTGCCATCGAAGATTCTGTCACAGTATCCATGGGCGACGACACACATGGGGTTCGCAGCTGAATGTTCCTGGTGAGACGGGTTGAGAGATCCACATCATCTGTGGGGAAGTTGATGAAACCGGGGTGGAAAATGAGATCGTCGTAAGTATACGAGACTCCTTGCTTGAACAAAACCTCTGCTGAGAAACCATCCTCAACATCAACAAAAGCAAGCGGCAGACCATTCATAACCGCTTCTGTTGGTGCTGCTTCTGCGTCGTGATTCTTCGCCATACCTGAGACAAAAACAGCGACCCAAAACTCGAATGCAATGAATGAATGATTCGCACCCTATTCACAACAAGTTATACACAACCTAAAACAAACCGATTCACACCCAATTCACAACAAGCAAAACACAACCCAAAACAAACGACAAATCGGAATCAAACCCAGCGGAAGTGAAAATGGGCGATGATGCACCCACCCATCTCGCAGCAGCAGCAGCAACAGATCAGAGATACCAAAAGTTGATCTCACAAGCGAGGAGAGAGAGCTTCATTCACCACAAAAATGGCAATACACACAGAGGACCTTGTGACCTAAACCCTATAAGGTCAAGTACCTAAGAACTATCATCTTAGGGTATCATCTTAGGGTTTAGGGTTTAAGCATTGAGTTCATGAGTATCATCTTGTTTCTTGGTTCAAATGAAATTGGCTTCAAATACATAATCTCATGAACATCAAATCTTTCACCCTTTTAGGGTTTAAGCATTATAGAGTATCATTTTCTTTCATGGTAAAATGAAATTGGCAACAGACTTAATTCAATACACATTTCTCATGCACACCACATTCATCATGGTATATTCAACACAAGGCATGGTTTGAAATAAATTCAAGTTTGCAAGTTGTTTAGGGAATTATTTTAAATTACTATTCATATGTTGAACATGGTACGTGGAAGCATTTATTGTACATGGGGTTGTAGTAGTGTGTTATATACTATTGTAAATACATTCTATCACCATGGCTTCAAAAACATTTGTGAAAAATATCTTCATATCTTTTTATCAATGAGAGGTAGTGGGTGTTATTTTGTGGTGTTTGTCAAACTCTGAATTATGCATTTTGTAATCTAAAACTTTTTTCTTTTTTTTTTTTTCGGGTTAGATATGAAGAAATTTCTAATTTGTTCACACTTTTCTCCTTTGGACATGCTTGTCTTGTAAAGATGTAATTGTCTATGATATGTTGAGAATTTTCATTGTGTCTCTCAATCAAGCCTTATGAAATCTACTAGGTAAACAACTCTTATATTATCTATGATTCACCTTGATTTTGGACCACAAAGACCTTAAGAACTCATCAAGATTTGGATAAAATTTTGTAAGTTGTTTACAATAAATAATAAGCTTTGGCCACAATTCACCTTTGTAAAGTCTACATATGGAAACAAATTATGGATAGAAAAACAAAAAAAAGGTTGGGGGGGAGGTGGTAGTAGATCACATGATCTTATTATGAAACATGCGATGTCATTTCAATAGTATTTAATAATGTGGTAATGAGCAAAGTAATGGTAGGGTAATGGTCAACGTGTCTAGTAGCACAAAAGATATGTGCTTTACAATCTTTTTTTATTCCTATTATAATTTACAATATTGCAAGATCACTTGATTTGTGATAATATCCATGTTGTAAATTCATGTTTTGATAACTAGTCCTTACATATGCAATGTTTGTGGTCAACTAACTTTCATTGCAAGTAGGAAGGCATGTATATTGTCTTTCTTTTGTCAAGCAAAACATTTCAAAACTGGCCTAACACAATAGGCAAAGAGAAGGTTATTTCTTGATATCATGCAACACATTTTTTTCACGAGCTCTCACCTTAAAAACCACATGATTTATGGTCAAGTTCACATAGTCACCAAATGATTGCTAGATTGTTGTTTTTCTCCCAAGTTGTCCAAGCAATAAGCTGATAAAAGTCATGTATAAATATATACATTAACACTATGTCCTTTTTCCCTTGTCTTTGATCTCATATTCGAATTTGGAACTTTGAAAATTGGATAAGATAGTGCATAACAACACCTTTCATACTTTGTCAAGTTTGTGTCATTCTTATAATATTATCGTCATGGGCTTTCCTTTGTTTGTGTGGTAGTCATCTACAGTCTACTCAACTTTATCTTATCAATTTTACAATTTGTTTGAATCTTTACTGAATTTTTTTTAATGTACACTAAAAATCCATTTACAAGAGTGATATTTATAAGGAGTCAGATTTTTAGTACAATATTTAATAACATGCTTATTTTGATTGTTATAACCACGTTTTAAGATGTTTTTCCCTCCAATTTTTTGGTTTTGAAAGATTGGCAAAAAATTTCAATTGTTTCCTCATGTTTCAAAAAAATTTACACAAAAACATTCCAAATGTTTTTGTCTCACCTTGTGAAAATTTGCCCAAGAAGAAAAAAAAAACACTGGTTATAACCCAAAATCTCAAGCATGGTGTATAGGGTTTTTTAAAAAAAAATCCCCAATTTTTTGGTTCCCAAAGTCTTGTGAATGTTTTCAAAATTTTAGCAATTTTTTCGAATTTCCACTGAAAAGAAATTTCCCAAAAGTTTTTGTGGCCAGAGTGCAAAAATTCACCCAAAAAAGAAACATTGATAGTATAGCATTTCCAGCAACAGCACTAAAATGGCCTTTCAATATATTTTGGACAAAGAATAGGAGTCAAATAGTGTGAATCTCTTGCTTAGCAAACCAATGATGAAAAGGTTATGGACCAACAAAATTCATCACAATATCATCATTATCGTCATCACCACAAGGAACATCATCTACCTGCACAACCCAATGCAACTTTTCTTCCAAATGCTGCAATGGAACTTGTGCCAACAACACCATGACTGATCCAAAGAATTGTGGAAGATGTGGAGCTTTGTGTTGATGCCCCTTGCATTAGTTCCATGTGCGCAGCTACAATCCTCCTCCATCCCTGTGACTGCCACGATGCAAATTCATCAGAGTGGAACTCCCAAATGTGATAATATTACTACCAAAGAGGAGGCACAAAACTACTACATTTCAATAAACATACATTTTAATAAACAGAGAAATAATGTGAGAGTGCGGATCTCCATACATATGTACATGGGTATGGGTTTGAATGTACTGATTGAAATAAAAAACAGTGTGTTTATCCACCTCTGTGAATGTTGTGTTTTCTTCAACCTCATTGATAACCCCTGCACTTTTGAACTGAAATTGCATTAGAATGTCGTGTACACAAATTGTGAGAAATCTCCCATTTCCCCTCCTAGTTCATGATGCTTCATGCCTCCCACAGTTATAATCATCAAAACTTCAGTATCAACTAGCATCAGACATTACTTCTGATTGCAACAAAGCAGATATATTGATTTCATTTGGCCATTCAGGAACAACGTATTGCCCTGAGCAAGATACCACCCCTCAACATTTTTTTCCATCAAGGCATAAGAAAGATGACCACAGTTCAACAAACAAGCAAACCAATTGCTGAACACAATGGTTGCAAGTGCAGAAAACAATTGCCAATAATTTACATATATGGAAATACATATAGTTCACCAATCTATCAGCAGAAATAACTCTCATTTGTGTATCAAGAAATTTCCAAAACTATTCCTTTTAAGAAAGAAAACTCCCAGATAAGAACCAGGAAGAAGAAGAATACAGAGGGCAAGAACTAGAATGAAACAAACAATAAAACCAGCAGTATGAACAGCAGTGACAGTCTCTCAGTTGTTCAGGAACTATTAACCGTAACATGTATGATAGTGACTAATCTATCACGACATCAATCAGGAAAAACTAAATTGATATGATAAATGTTCTCAAATAACTTTGGATAATATCATGTGCATTTGAAAGCAACAATTACAACGTTCTCTAGTTTAGTAAATTAACATCTCGAAATCAACCACTTCAAAGAGTAGTTGACTCTGCAACTACCACCTCAGCCAGCAATCTTTTTATGTCTTTCCCTCAAGAGGCAGAGAACAAATACTAGAGTAACTGGTGTATAAACATGAGTCACATACCTCCAATCTGATCAAGTTTTGCTCACCAAATCAGCTACTAGTCTTGAGTACCTGCATCTTCACAGATCCAGCATCCAGAAATAGAGATAAGTTGAGGTTGAAGCACCACTTCTTCAGTCACAATCATTACCGTTCAGTCAAGAGTACTGTGTCCAACAGCTGTTGAAGACCCACCTGCATATTTGCATGTGTTCCTTATCTCAAATTACTCATGAGCTCCAGGGAAATATATCTCTTCCATTAATCCATATGCTCAGGGAGCAGGCACCTCTGTCATTTGCACATAAGAGCTCGCACTTGTACCTGTGTCAAACAAATCATACAGATGCTTCCAACCATGCTGAAGCCCTTACCTTACATTCAGAGTTACAAACTGCAGGAAATGATTCGAGTTTGAAAGGCTCAGAACAGTATAAGCCAATTCCCTTGGATCATTCCTGAGAAATGAATCCCATATAAGAATGGAAGGAAAAAAAAAAGTTAATTAAGCTGTACAATACTAGACAAACATTTAGAAAACTGCCAAGTCCAAGCCCTTGGCAATGAAACATCCCATGGACATGCTTTGAGAGACAAGCGGTAGATCTGAGTGAGGCTCAGAGATGAGCAGAAAGAGAGAGAGAATTGCAATGAAATGAGACTAAGTCCATTGATTTCAAAGATTATTAGGTACAATATTACAAAAAGTACCAACAAAACCATATCAAAGCATCATTTTTGCAACTTGTCATCCTTATTAACACCAGAAAGATCCCCTCTCCTCCTACTCACAGACTTTGCACCTACAAAGCCCAGTGAGCAGAAAACTTATTAGGGAACTTCGTGGCCATGTGATGTAGAACTTGCTGTCTAAGTCAAAAGCTCCACTCTTTCAGAGCCAACATGAATCTGCTTTGCTGACCTAAAACAGCACAATAACCTGCTTTTGATAGACACATGCTAGAGAGTTGCAAAACAAAGTAGCACCAAAACTTCATGGCCTCACACAACACACGTTCCATTGACAACAGGACATAATGTTCAAAAGTTTTTTTGCATTTGACATTTTTTTAATCCACGCACAATAATAAGACACAATGTCTCCTCTCTCAACCTTTCTTTAAGTAAGACCCTAGACATACTCACTCACTCTCTTACAAAGTTATCTGAAAACTTCGGTGGAACTAGGTATATGACATTGCACCCTTCCAGACTTTCAAATGCGCAGGTCTCAACATACAAGGGAATAATGGATGTTCACCACCTATCCCTGCTTTATTTGACAATGTACAATTTGCGCCTCCAAACTATACAATGGTGTATGCAGACGGTGTCGGCCATGACTCTAACAAGAAAGAATATGGAAATCACCCCTACTCAAGCTTCTCATTCATGAAGGGAACCTGAAAAAGGGGGCAAGTTGAGACAGCAGTGTTGTTGATGTCCAAAATTGTTGTCTTTCTTCTAGCAGCGCCGCTCTGGCTAGTTCATCAAATGCAGATGCATGAAAAAAAATGCATATGTCTTGTGCTGGACCTTGCTCATCTGAGAAGGAGGGTGGCTCTCTCCAGTGTGTTGTACAAACACTAAACATGCTTTTCCAGGTTGTGAACACTAGTTGTGTTCTTAAAAGCAACAGCTGAAAGCCTTTGTTCTGTACTTGATGAAAACTGTCCCTCCAAGAACTTTGCAGATGAGCAGCTCTCTTTGCTTGTTGGGTTGCACAAAAAGGTCCAGCATGCAACAAAGACAAATATATCAGAGAAAAGAAATAAATCGCTGGCTACAAAAATCTCTATTCTTCGCCTCTGTGATGGCGTTGCAATGACTCCTGTCTCTGCAATCTCATCTGTTGCCGAAAATTTGCAAGAAAAGCTTCCACTCTCTGATTGACATCATCCTCTGCTGGCTTTGAATCTGTTTCCTCATTTGCTGCACTCTCTGCTGCAACACTTGGAGAGCTTGTTGCAGATGGCATGGAATGTGTTGTGACCTTTCCTACCACCAATTCACCATTCCGCAATTGATTACCTGCTGCTGCTGCCTTCATTGCTAAATAAGATTCTCCTTCATATTTCTGAGTTGCAGATGTGAAGCCCTTTGCAGGTACCGACATATGCTCTCCAGTGTGATGTGAATCAGGGTGGGAAGGTGGCTTCCTCCCAGAACTGTTCCTAAGGCTTCGACTTGTGCGAACTGAATGTGGTTTGCGGGTCACAATGGGAGACAGATTCACTTCAACAGGAGCAATTACATTGGCATCCAGTTGAGAATCTTGATTAGATGGGGTAAGAAGAGGGGGAGGTGGAGGGGGCAAAGCAAAAGGAGTGGCAGGTGGAGAATCTGGTGGTGGGGGTGGAGGAGAAGCTGTAGGAGTAGCAGGGGGGGAATCCTCCACTGGGGATTCGGGAACTGGAGATTCAGGGCCATCATCATCCACAGGAGAGTCTGGGGGACTACTACTCCGAAGGGGAAGGGCAAGAGGTGATCCAATTACCACAGATTCACGAACAGCTGCCACAGGGGAGGCCACAGGAGGAGTGCAGGGAGGAGCAGGGGTTGATGGTCGAGTGGAAGCAGGGGTTGCAGGTCGAGTGGAAGGGGTTGCAGGTCGAGTTGAAGAAGGGGTAGGGGGACGCATGGTTCTTACAGAATGCATTTCCCGGACAAAGGCAGGTGCTAGAGATGGACTGGAAGGAGGAGGCAATGTAACTACATCACTATGGGGCATGGTGGGAGAGGCAAGGAGGTCATGATCAATCACATGGGTAGTAGAGGTGGGGCTTGGAGTTCGAGGAGGAGCTTCAAAAGAGCGAGCAGAAGTTGGACGAGGGGAAGGAGATTCAGGAATCTCGAGTGGTGATACCGCAGGTGCAGCAGCAGAAGAAGTGGTCACAGAGTAGGCAGGAGGAGCAAAGGAAGAAGAAGAAGTAGGAGAATACTCATGCTCAAACACAGGTACAGCAACAGCAGGGGGAGTCCTTTTTGCTGCAAGACGATCCCGGAGGCTGTTACTGCTGCTCATAACTGGAATTTGTTGGAAGCTGATGTTGTTGTTGCTGCTGTTGCTCATCATCAGTGGTTCATGGGGCCGAGCAAAGTAAGCTTCGCATTCCATACTTTGGGTGGCAGAGATCTTGGCAGCAGGAATTAGGGTTTCAAGTCGTGGAGAAGGAGAGGAAATGCTCTTGCCAAGTCCTCCACGACGCAACTCGTTCTCAAATCTGGATGAGACGTCACGCTTGAGATAGACAGGAAAAGGTCTGACAGCAGGGAAATCACGAACAGGGAAAGAAGGGACAGGAGCGGGAGTAGGGATTGAGAGAGGTCTAACGCTTTCTCCCACCGAGAAAAGATCAGGCATACGCAGAGCTGCTTCTCGCTGAACTACCGTAACATGTCTCTGATGAACATCTCCTCTGTCGTACAAACCTCGAGAAGAAGAAGAAGAAGATTGTGCCCCATTTAGAACGCCCGAAGTCGCCACAATAATCCCCACCACAAGGAAAACGAAACAGATCGACGGAGTGCACCATTCTGCCATCAATTCCTTAATTCGCAAAACAGATTCAGGGGGAGGAACATAGCTCATCACCATCGGCAGCAACGCAACTATGAAAAACAATATACTCTTCACCACCGTCTCCACTAACTTGGTGATACGCCACGATGTTGGCTCCTCCATCGCCTTCTTCGCATCATCAATCTCTCCAAACTGTCTTCTGTAGTGAATGTTCCCCGGACCCGACCACACGTCTTCCATCACCGTGGCCGCCTGTGCTATTATTGCTGCAGAAGGCAGCACCAACACAGTCCTTCCACGCCCCAGCTGCACCCGGAACAATGCACACTCGCTACAGGATTGCTACAGGCGAGGAGGAGGATCAAGATCTTGGAGTACAGAAATCAACGCACCTCGAACTGGAAGCAAGTGGAGATTTGAATCAGACTAGGACAAAACGATAGCAAGGAAGACAACAAAGCGAAAGAATTCGGGACGCAGAAAAAGCTCTCACGGAATCACAGAACAGAGAATCGGTGACAAAGGAAAGTGCAGAAGAATGGATGCTTTACCTCACAGTCAGAAGAGACAGCAACAGTGGCAGCAATGTCGTTGAGATAAGGGGGAGTATGGAAACGAAGGCAGACGGTGAAGTGCAATCGAAGGACTCAGCGTTTGCTGCTGCGGCGTCTACAGATGATTGGAGCAGATGTTGTTGTATACAGAGGATGACTGTGAGCGGCGTGCAAAAGCCGAGAACAATCTGCAATCGCAGATCCTGATCATCGGAGAATCTGAACTTTCAGAACAGATGATGCGCGTCTTCTCAAGTGAGTCGTGGCCGGAGGAGGAAAGGGACAGAGACGATGGAACTGACGGCAGATCTTTCCTGAGAAAAAAATGGCTTTGATCTTCCAAATAACTAGACACAATAAGCGAAAGCAAAGGAGACGTCCACCTTCTTCACAAGAAGAAGAGCACTGATGAGATAGAGAAAACCAAAAGAAAGCAGCGAAATCCTAAGACCTCAGACAGACGCATCAGATCCAAAACAAAACAAAGAGACGCCGAGGACACATAGAAACTGATATTATTTTTTTGTGGTTTTCATAGAGGCCTGTCTCCCGAAGCTATCAAAGCACGGAAAACAAAAAACAAAAGAACAAGAGAAAGCGACCTAAGGAAGAATCTTCTTCTTCGTCTTCCTTCCTCTTCGGATATCACAGACAAGAGACGGAGACAGAGACAGAGACAGAGACACACATGCACAAAACAAACTCACCTTTTCTAAACCTAAAGAAAAAACGAACACAAACAAGAACAAACAAGAGACTCTCCACTCACACAAGAACAGCAACTAACAAAATCATCATCGTCTTCAAATGACTATGGTCTTCAAACAAACATGAGAAGAGAAGAACACAAACACTCACTCAAGACGACACGAAACAACAACAACAAAAACGCAACAAAATTTCCTTCTTTTTCTTTTTCAAATGGCTGTGCTCACGAGAGAGTAGGAGAAAAACAACAACAACAACACTGTTAAGAAGACAAAAGCAAACAAAGGAGAGTGGTTGATTGATAGGGCAGACTGGATCAATAAAGAAGAAAAAGAAGAAGAAGATTGCAATGGACAAAGGAGTTCCTCATCATCATCATCATAAGCAGCACGAACTCAAAACCGGACAAGATCTCCTCCTCCTGCCCACTAAAGCAGCTCACTACTAAAACTACTACTATTGCTACGGCTACTGAACCTACTACTACTGCTGCTGCTGCTGCTGCTACTCATTGTTGTTCACGCATCAATCCCTCCTCTTGCTGCTGCTTCTTGTTGCTTTGGTGCCTTCTTCTTCCTCCATGGAGGTTTTTCTTCGAGGAGAAGAAAGAGAAACACGATAAGAAGAAGAAGAGCAGCTCAGATTCCGGCGCACAAACCACAGCGGCAGCAAACTGAAAGAAAAAGAAGAAGAAACAAGGGAAAGCACACAAGGCAGAGCCTCCAAACCAATTATGAGCAGCGCACACTGCCTGCCTGCCTGCCGACGACGACGATGAGGGCGCGCTTTTTTACTTTTTACTGTGCTTAATTTATTCACCTACCTACGAGCGAGCGAGTGAGTTCGAAGGCAGGTAGGTAAGTTTTTAAACCTACCTACCTACCTACCTTCGACTTGCCCGCTTATGAGTAATTTTTTTACCTCCCTACCTACGACTTATCCACCTACGAGTTTTTTTTCCCTACCTATTAACTTCCCGACCTATAAGTTACTTACCTACCGACGACTTTGCCAACCTGTGGTAACTGAGGTGCAAATTTTTATGACTGCCGACGATGAGGGCAAGCTTTTTACTTTTACTACTGTGCTTGTCTTATTATTATTACCTACCAACCTACCTACCACCTGCCCCACCTACAACTCACTTACTATCCCTGCCTACCAACTTCCCGACTTACAACTTATTTACCTACCTACGACTTTCCCAACCTACCAGTAACTCTGACGTGTAGATAATTTTCCGCGTGCCGACTATGAGGGTGCGCTTTTAAACTTTTACTGTGCGTCACTTATTACCTACCTACCTACGACTTCGCCACCTACAAATTACTTACCTGCTTACCTATGACTTGCTTGACCTAGGAGTAACCGACCTACGAATGAATTTTCGTGCCTACTGAGTAACTGACTTAGGAAACTGACTTGGGAGCCACCTAGTTTTGTAGTAGGTACCTGATTTTACTCTTTTTTTTTTGTAGGCAGGTAGGTATGTAGGATCATTGCAATAGGTGGCTGCAGACTGGTAGGTAGGTAGTTTTATTGTTTATTTCTAATAGCTAAGACCTCCTGTGAGGTCACCCATCCCCATACTATTCATGTTGAGATGGGCTTAACTTTAGGGTTCTTTGTGAATAATCCATTTTTTAAAAAAATAAATTAGTTTTTAGAGATCAAATCCATTCTATAATCCCCTCTCTCCCCCCCCCCAACCGCCCCCCTTTTTTTTGTTTTTGCCAAGTAACCAAATTTCATCCAAATTTTTTTTATTGTTCACATCCAAACAAATAAACATCTAGCCTAATGTATTGATTTTTACATCATAAGTAATTGCATATTTGGTCCCTTATGTGGTGGGTTGGACCAAGTATAATAAACCTCTTGAAAGGTCACCCGTCCCCATACTATTTTTGATCAAAGTGAGATTAACTTTAGAATTCTTATGAAACCTTGTTAAGTTAATTGTGAAAAAGTTATTTCTAAAAAATCTGAATTGATTTCCACACACAAAAATAAAATAAAATTCTATGATTTACTCCGAATGGTCTGAAAATTATAAAATAGCAAAATGAGTGCACTGCCTCATCCAAGGCTCTTTGGTGGTACCATAGGTGGACTTAGGGCCCGCACAATTTGAGAGGGTTACAACAAGTTCACATCAAAACAAACAAAACAAACAAAAACTATATATACATATATGATTTTACATTATTATGTAAATATTTTTGCATGCTTTAAAAGTTTAAAAATCGGTGATTTCAAGTTATTTGAAAATCAAAGATGATCCTTAGCACACCTACCCTTATGTGTGTGTTTATATAGCCTTTGGAACCCTCCATAAGGTGATTAATTAGACTCTTCAATACTCAAAGAAGTGGGTCCAAAAATAAAACAAAAATCCACATCATTTTTCAAATGATACCGAATCATTTCTCATGATTCCATTTAAAATTGTGCTTTTGTTTCCTTCCATGCGTGAAATAATTAATATTCTTTCATGTATTCATTGGATCACTTTGCATAAAAAAAATTTTTGGATAGACTTATCATAATAAATGGTATTTTTTAAAAAAATCTAATGTTGTTTCGCAATCTAGCAAAAATAGTAAAAATATTTAAATTTTGTTTTTTTCTTCTTCCTATTTGGCCAATTTTCCAGATTTTTAATTTCTCAACATTTTTGCACTTTTAGAAAATTGAACCTATTTTGTGGATTTTGTTTCTAATGTGCCAAACCAAACTAGGTATATCCAAACTCATAATGTGATTTTTTTGAACTTTGATGCTACTTTGGAGAAATTTCTTAGTGCATTTGAAGTGCACCCTTACACCCCTTTGAACAAAAGAGGGGAGATCTTATATGTCCCTCCCACTCCTAAATATTAGGCCTAATAAGATAGTGTAAAGCCCTTTGCAATCCTAAACATTAGGCCTAAGGTTCCTCCCACTCCTATCACCTCATGATCGATGTATGCTTATGATAAGGTTCATCTCGTGCTTTATTCGTAGTGTAAGAAATTCAAAAGGGGAACTAGAAACAATCTTTCAAAAGAACATTTGTTTCTTGCCAATTCTAGCTTTTCTTTGTTAAGTGATATGTAGGGGTATTTGAAGTGGATGTGGATGAACATGTCGGGTTAACTTGGATGAAGAAGTCACCCTTAAATCCTGACTTTTGTATTGTATGAAACAAGTGTGTATTAACAGCTGCTCTTGATGGTACTCTCAAGAGGCTTGACCCGTTGTGTGTTCCCCAAACATGCGAATCGGCAAAACCCTAATCGCACTTGTTTAGTATCATGTTTTGTGCACGTCTTTGCCTCCTACCCCTTCCATGAATGGGTAGTGTGAATGGCCCAAGGTGGCTTGAAAAGTACCCATATTTTCTTAGTGCCTAAACAATTCTTGCTTGCCGGCTTGACCCGCGTTGTTGTTGTGTGTTGCAAATGAACCAAATTTTCCAACGGACTTTTGGTCATAACAATGTACCTCTATGGATGGATTCCCAATTAGGAACTAAAGAATTCTAATTAGAAACCCATAAGTTGGACCTAACAAGTGTTGTGCCTCCGAGCTAGGAATAATCGATTTTAGGTCCAATTGCAACAATAAAGAAGTAATACAATTCTTTTGAGTTTGCCTCCATTGATTTGATTTAATTTAAATTTAGGAAGCAATTTGAACCCAATGTTACTTAATACGTCCTCATATTGCTCCCATGGTCTTTGGACACATCAAACTTCGGAGACTAAATAATGGAACTCATGTTTGGTCAAGAAGATGGGCTCAACTCCAATGCCCAACTTGAAAAGGTAACCAATTGCGGTTCTATTTGTGTTGGTCTTGTAGCACATCTTGGATAGTACATACCTAATCAATTTGCAATGAAACCAAATAGGTCCTTTGGTTTTGTCAAATATGTTCATGGTCAGCCTTTTTTGGATTTTTGTAACCTATAGAGTTTGTTCTTGAAGAAAAATTGGAACAATTTGTATATTGAGTGTAATTGTGAATAGGTTTTGGGGGGGGGGGGGGGTAATATAATTTTCTTACCTTGAATTTTTGAATATTTATTTAAATAAAAATAAACCCTAGATCCATCATGTGCAACCCAAAGATTAGGTAACCAACGAAAAACGGATAATTCGGTTTGTGGGTTTGGTCATGATTGCATATTCAAATTCCCATGTATGAACACCAACAAGGTGACAAAAGCATTTGGCCAAGCCATTGCAACTGACTCTCCAGCACCCCAAAAAAATTGTATACAGGAAGGAAGGAGGTGTGCTCCCCAGGGCCTCCACTAACTACTTTTAGGGTCCTAAGCCTAGAGAATGATTGCCCAAGAGCCTAAGCCCAAAATTAAGGGGAGCCTTGTGGGGGGAGTAGACCTTCTCAGCATCAAGTACCCAAGGCTTTTTATTTGAATCGCAGAAGGTCCCTTCAATTGACTAAAGCATCTTCCATGCCAGGAAGTGCTTTCAAAGGAAGTTAAAAAATTAAGAAAATAAAAACTTAGAGTACTTTACACAAACCAATAATACGCTTAAATATTTCCAAAACCCTTTAATTTTCTTTTATTTCCACTTTAAAAATTAAATTACACTCAACTAATTTTCTCGTTTTTGGGGGGTTAAATTTCACCAAAAAAATTGTAAATTTTTTAATTAATTAAAAAAAACACTGGTTGCATCCATCCCACAGCACAACAGACCAAACCAGTTTGCAAGAGGGAATCAACAACAAAACATAGTCAGCTAGCCGGTACCCAATATCAGTTCCTTGCTACCTTTGATTGTGTGTCATTAGGGCTAGCCATGTTATGTATGGGTGCTCCGCTCAACTCAACTCAACTCAACTCAACTCAGCTTCTTGCCAACATTGACTTGGTCCTTGGAAGCTGGCTGGATGAAGTGATTAGAGTCTGAAGTCTCTGGACCCCAACTCTTGTTTGCTAATGAATTGTGAGAAATTCTAGGGACAATGAGACTACACTTGAAGCTGCTGGTTTAACCCTAAATAGCTTTAGGTTCCTTAGAGGTCTTGTCATTTAAGAAGACAATTCAGACTTGGAATTTGTTCCAAACATATGATTCCAAGTCAAAATTGTCCAAAAATTTGATTGATTTCAACATGAGTTTCTATACACCCAACCCTAAACCTTATGCCTACTTAAACGGCATAAGATCCCTCACCCACTCATAAGGAGTAAGACATAAGAACCTTCCCCCTCCCAAGCCTTGTGATCCACATATGTTTTAAGTTTATGGTAACTTTTGCCTCATGCATTAGGGTTTAGGGTTTATTAGGATTCGCAAAAAGCCCATGGGTGGGCACATTCTTAACTTAGGGGGCCCAAACTCGGCTATTAGATCATCCTAGGCCCCTTATTTTTGGGGATACCCCCATTGTGGGGCTTTACCCAACACAAAACCATATAGAAACTTTCTTGTGCTTTCATTAGGGGGGGGAGGGTCTAGGTGGGGGAGGGGATGGTTTGTTTTTTTGGCCCTCTTGGCACAATGACATTGTGTAGGCCTAGTTGTTTCATTATTATTTTCGAAAAAAAGTACTTAACAAGTTTTTGGTTCCAAATTGAAGGGTATTGACCAAGTCCCTACCCCACTTCCTCTTCCCCCAAAAGAATAACTATGTAAGTACTCTTGCATGTCCCTCCTACTACACTTCATTTCAGGTTTTGTTTTGTCTACCAAAACTTTGGTATCTACAATTGAGGCCAAACAATGAATACACAACTCAAAGGCCTCAAGCAAAACAAAACTCCAAAGTCCAAACATAAGCTAATGTAATGGAGAACCTAAGAGTTGCAAAAAGGAACATGACAAGAATACAACACCTCCAAGAATTCCCATGTTTGAATTGCAAACACGCCATGGATGCCTTTTAATGTTAAACCCTAACATCCCACCGGGTTTTTCCCAAATGATTTCAATTTAGGTGTAATCTCCACGGGATGGTCATTCTCAAAATAAGGGGCTTAAGAAGAGACAATCGTAGAGTCCAAGCCTTGCAGTTTGTGAATGTCCCTCACCCTTGGGCTTTGCCTTTCTTGAAGCACCAACTGAAGGTTATCACAAACCTAAACATATGTAGATCACAAGGTGTAGGAGGTGAAGGGCTCTTGAACCTACTCCTAAGAGTAGGACAAACCTTACACATGTAAAGGGAAGGATCTTACTCCTATTTATGTGTGTGAGATTTGTCCCACTCATAAGGAGTAAGTGTAATAAGATACCCTCTAAATACATCAAAATGTTCTATGAGTGTTTTACAAATACTATATGCTCTCCATTTTTTAAATCCATTATTTTCATGCATTACCATAGAATCCAAGCCAAACTGCACATTTTATTCTACACTCTCCCATTTATCTATTGAGACAAGGATCAAAAAGTTCATGCCAAATGTTGGAAATTGTCACCATTGAGAAGTGACCCCCTCCTTTACCCTCCCCCCCTCCCACCCAAAATTCCTTGTCCTAATCTAGAATAAATCTTTAGTGAATGCTAATGAAACAAGCTCTTTTGCACATCATCTAAACATAGAAGAAGATTTGGTTTGAGAAAATTGAAATAATATATGATCTTTTAGGTCATGATGAATGGGTTTCATATTTTCTTCCAATTTAATGTTAGAAAACGAAGGTGTTTGTTACCTATTTATGAGGTCAAAGTTTGGCCTATGCACATTTTTGGTGCACATGAATATTACATAGAATACTTGGGGAGTGTTTATAGTACTCAAAGGCTGGGTGATGATGATATGCATTGGTGTATGTATTACACAAACAAAATTCTCTTATTTGACATGCAATTGGTGAAAAGCCGAAGTGTGGTTCCTAGTTTTGTTCACCAATTGCATGTCAAATAAGAGAATTATTGCTATTTGTGCTTTTGTGTGTGTGTGTGTGTGTGTGTGTGTGTGCATATGGGAGGGGGATTTTGCATTGTGTTTACAATGAGCTTTCCGTTTCATAGTTTTTCACTGAAGGATGATAAATTCTTTTCCCTTGCAGACATACATATATCCTTTTTATATGTTTGATAGTTTCATTATGAAACAACATGATTAGAAGTCTATCCTTTTTATCTCTTTTCTCCATTTAGAACTTCTCTAGTGTGTATGCATTTTTGTTATTGAACCCAAACAATCATTTGCCAACTCAAACAATTATATACCTTGTGTATCAATTTAGTCTTGTTTCACAATTTTTTTTCACTTTGTGTACCTCAATGAAATATTCTCACCATTTTTGTTGCCTTGATCTTCAAGTTACAAAAAGTATTCACACTTCATTCTTTAGAAACGAAAAAAAAGAGATGAGCCACATGAATGCTTCACACACAAACTCTCCAATCTAATATATATGCAAGAATATTGTGAGAAAAAGCATTGCGAGTCTACATGATTCACAATGAAAAAGTCCACACAAAATGGAAACCCATGAGATACTACTACTACATGCTCATGACGAGCATAACAAGATTGGGCCACTCAACCTCATCAAGGTCAAAAAATTGGGTGCCAAACTTGTGACCGAAGCCCATTTTTAGAACTTGGAAATTATGGAGATTTTGTTGTTGAGGGTGGTCCAAATTGACAAGAAGGGCATCTTCCAAACATGAAGACTAGGGTTTGACATGTTGCTAAATTCATGTGCTAATGGTTTTGGTTCCCGAAACAAAGAACATTAAGACCGCATGTACAAATTGGAATGTCAAAATCCATGCAAAGACAATCCTAAGTACAAAACTTGTGTGAAAGGAACTAAACGCACAAGTCAAGTAAAGCGTCTCTTTGTAAAGGATTAATTTCATGAGTGCTACAATTTTATCTCTTACAACAAAATAATGCAAAATGGTTTTGTTATCCACAATATTTTTTTTTTATTTTTATTTTTTGGGGGGGTGGGGGAGGGGGGTGAATACTTCTTTTTGCAACTTATTGAGGGGAAAAAAAAAGGAAGGTGGGAAAGGTAAAAAGGGGTTTTTTTTTCCGGAAAAAATGGGCCCAAGTCACAACATTATGAGGGGAAAAACAATTTAAAGCCTTATTTTGCCCAACTTTGCCTAGACCAACCATACCTTTGTGGACATCTCAATGGACGACGGGCTTGCATCTTTCAATGGCTTGTGAATTATGCCGAACCCTCCAAAGAAAGTTGTCGGTAAGTAAGCAAATATCAAACACCAAAAGATGATTACTCTTTTACACCACCACACCTAAACCGTGTTTTTTTATTATTTATTTATTTATTTAGTCGGGGGGAGGGGGGGGGGCGGGGGGGGGAGAAAGGGGGAGGCAACAATTTTTCCCATCTTCCTTTACGGAAAAGCCTTTGTAATAGGAACATATTCTTTGAGCAACTTCCAACCTTCGCACCTCCATGTGAGAGTTGTCGGTTTTCCGACACACACCAAGTAAAAAAAAAAAAACCCCCCCCCTCCCCCTCCCCCCCCCCCCTAATTTCACACCCCTCTAATCACACCTAAGATCCCTCGGATCCTTCCTAATAGCCAATCGAGAGATATGGGTTGGTGCATCCCTTGTCCGTATCGATCTTCTAGCCAATTTTTTTAATAAATTCCCTCTACATGCAAGTGACCCAGCATGTACTTTTTTTTCTTACTTTGTCATTGTTTTATTAGTCTTGAAAATTGCTATGTGGACGAGAAAGATATATTACTCATAAAAGTATTGAAATTTCTCATTTTTTATACTACTTTGAGTGTACTGAAAAAAACCACCATTTGTCACTACGCGCTTGCTTGTTTACTTGCTTGCCACCGATCATACTTCCACGCAAGAAAAAATAAAATGGAGTGGAGTGAGCCGCCTGACTATTATTAGCCTACAAATGAAAGTCGTTGAAGAGACCCATGATTGACCTTACGGCCACAAACAACTTCATAAGTCTAGAAGAAGATGATGGCCTTTTGCTTAAGCAACTTCATTACGGGTCTCACAAGAAGAAGACGGCCATTTCCTTAAGCAACTTCATTATGGGTCTAGAAAAAGACGACCTTTACCTTAAGCAACTTCATATGGAGTCTAGAAGAAGCTGGCATTTTCCTTAAGCAACTTCGCATGAGTCTACAAGAAGCCCGTCATTTTCCTTAAGCAACTTCACATGAGTCTAGAAGAAGCCCGTCATTTTCCTTAAGCAACTTCACATGAGTCTAGAAGAAGCCCGTCTTTTCCCTAAGCAACTTCATGAGTTTAGAAGAAGCCCCCTTTTCATTAAGTAACTTCATGAGTCTAGAAGAAGCTTGCCTTTTTGCTCAAGCATTACATATAGTAGAGGAAGAAAGTTCCTTCCCCTGATTTCGGACGGACAGTAGTTAAATATAGCACTGCTCTCAATCACTCTAGGGTTACCCTCCTAGAGTGCCTATTTATGGGGTTCCAGGAACTCCTACTCCATGCCAAGCAAGGGAAGAAAAAGAACAGTGTTCAAAAAGCGCATAAATAAATAGGGGTTGCCTTTTAGTGTCTTGAACCGGAGTGAAAAATGCAAAGAAGGGGGCGAATTGACGAGGTAAAAAACCGGAGTGGGAAATGTGAAGGACTGGAAGGAGTGGGCGGGTGGCTTGATGGGTTAAAGTACCGAAGTGGGAAATGCGAAGGACCGAGGGGGGGGGGTCGACGGGGTAAAAAACCGGAGTGGGAAATGTGAAGGACCGAAGGGGGGGGGGGACCAACGGTTGTTTGAACCAAACATTGTTGAAATAACACACCTGTGCATTATGCACAGGGCACACACTAGTTTTTATGAAAAGACAGTCAAGAAGAAAACAGCCTCTTGCTTAAGCATCTTTATCTTATTAAAATGAAAAGAAATGTCCTATAAGGAGGTAGATAAGTAGGTAGGTAGATAAGTAGGTAGGTAAGTAGGTAGGACAATAGGTAATTTACTAAGTAAGTAATATGCATGTCAATGATTAGTACATAGATTAAGGTTAATTGGGTTGTTAGTAGGTGAGTGGTAAAAGTTGAAACAGAGTTAATCACACCATGGTTAGCAAATAAGGAACTGGAATGCAATGAAAAAGCGTTTCTCATCCACCCATCATTCATCCATTTATCGGTCATGGTTAGTGGCTAACAATTTGCTCTCCCCCAATTTCAGCCCCTCATCTAGGGCCAAGGGTAAAACCAGCACCACCTACACATCATCCATGCAGGCAAAAAGGCTATTACCACTGGCGGTAAACCATGGTATGGAATATTCTCAAAGGCCGGGCGCTTCCGACCCTGGTAAAGGGAATATTCCATTACCCAGAGGTTAAGCCAAGGTTCGTTCCTGTGCACCTTCCTCTTCATTTTCAAATGAAACCCGTGGAGATCTTTTACCATGGTTAGAAGCAAGCTAAAAAAAAATTTAAGCTTTTTTAATCATGGTAACAATGTAGGTGCTGGGTTAGAAAAAAAAATGCATCTACTACTCTTGTCTTGCCCTTTACTAGGTTGATAAGGGGTAACCTAGTAGGTAGTAAAAACATGCATTTACTACTCTTGTCTGGCAAGGGGTAACCTAGTAGGTAGTAAAAACATGCATTTACTACTCTTGTCTGGCTAGGTTTTGGCAAGAGCTAGGTACAAGGTAAAAAAACAAAAAAGTAATTGCCTAATTTGGTCCTTTCATCAAACTTACTCACTTGACACGCCCTTTTTTCATCCATTTCGACACCACCCATCAGATAATTATGTGACCACCAGTTTTTTCATCATCTATTTTTTAGATACTTCCTCATCCATGTCCTTCTTTTGTCACGTGTCACCTCTACCAGCATTCATGGATGAGGATGACATATTTTGGATGAAGTATATACCTTCTGGAATAGTGTGAAACTCAATGGGCCTTTTGTTAAGATACTCACACTCTCCAATGTCTAGCTTCTCATGTTTATGGGTGGGGGATGGGAAATAATTAATACCATATATTGTAGTTACCTTGATAACCTTGACACATGTAATGTCAAATAATGAATTAAATTTGAAATTTTGTTTTCAATAAGTAGGTTATATTATCCCTGAAATTTTAACATTTTCCATCCCAAAATTATGCATTTCAAATAATAATAATAATGATGATGATGATGATGATAAAAGTTTCAACACTTCTAAAAATAATATAATAGTATAGAGGGCCAAATTGATTTATTATTATTATTATTATTATTATTTGTGACACATTGGTGCTTGTACTAAACCCCAAAGTCTTCTTATGACATTAGATGAGAATTTTCAAGTCAAGATAAAGATAAGAATTTGTGCTTTGGGTTCCTTCCATTGAAATTAATGGGTGTGGTTGCTTTAGTTTTCTATCTTGGGTAGTTTATTTAATTTATAAATAGAGAGATAGGCATGTTGTTCTCTTCAATAACTAACTTTGGAGTAATCCATGGAGATAAAAGCTTTCAAAAACAATTAGTGAACTAAGGCTGTAAATTCAGCTCTCAAAGGAACAATCCTATCACAACAAGCAAGGAAGGACACCAAGCATGAGATTAATGACTTACCATGTTGCCTTCTTTTATTGGTTCTCTATTCTTCTCGTAAGGGAGAGGCTAGTGGAATGGTTCCACATCTTGAGGCATGTTCACCAAGTGTTATTATTTGAATTGTGAGTTGATTTGTTGGGAACTTAATGGAACATTTCTTATCTTCACTATTGTTGATTTGAAGTTCCCATAAGGGGGAAGAGTACCTACCCCTTCAATGAAATCTTTTTCTCACTATTTTTTTCATTTTTTATGACCAAAAGAAATATGATTTTTTTGAATTTCTTCGGTTTTTCTAGACTATTATTCTTTTCTCTTTTTCTTTTTGGGAAATTTTTTTTCCAATTTTTTATGTCACAAAATTGAGAAAAACAAAAAACAAAACAAAACCCCGAAAACATTATGCCAAGAGTTGTGTGTATGTTTTTGTTAGCTTCCAAAGTGATTTGTTTATTTTTTTTGGGTGATGGGCCTCTCCGATTGGCCCAACACCCCCCCCAAAAAGAAAAAAAACATTCTCACATTGTTCGCAAAATAGAAGATTATGTAACCTTCCCCTATGGTTTCCTTCCTAAGAGAGTGGAGGTCATTCTTACCCCCATGACTAAGAGGTTCCATACATCATTCTTTCATTTTCTTTTCTTGGTTTCATACTTAAGAACTAAATTAGGTTTACTACCTTCTTGATTAGGGTTGTATGTGGCCTATTTTTTAAAAAACAAGATAAATCAAAAGATTGGGTATTAAATGGCATTCAATGTCTATTGAACACAATCCACACCCTCTTCATCTTGATCCCTATCATCAAATCCAATACAAAAGTGTGTGGGAATCATCAAGTGGAGCTCAATTCCATTTTTCATATAATATAACACAATAATAAACACATGTAATGTTTGTTGTCAGAGAAGCTCATTGCAAAATAAAATAAAAGAATACACATCACATTTCCCATGCCTCCTTTCAATTAATCACAAGTGAAGTTTCAACAGAGGATCATGTGTTCCCACCACCCCACTTTTCTTCACATTTTCAACTTACATGGTGACTTAAGTACCTATCTACCTACTTATTTACCTACCCACCTATTAACATGAAATAAGTATCTATGAGCTCGTTCCTTTTGTGTTTAATTTACTTTCTACAAGAGCCAACACAGCCTAGCTGACAATTACTTTACCTACTAACTTCTCTCACAAGCCTTGGTGGCCTTAATGTTACCATGGCTTTGTGTGTGTTTGTGTATGTGTTTTGTTTTTGGTCCTTTGTGTGGGGTCCTTCTTTGATTTTGTCTTTAAATTATAACGTTTTTGGGTCATTGGGTTTTTTCAAAATTTTCAAAATCAAAGAACCTTAAGCTTCTAGGGTTTTTTTTATAAAAAAGCTAAACAAAAAGAAATAACCACTGGTTCTTGGGTTTTTGAAATTTTATAAAGAACAAATGGGGTTTCTTAAAGAATTGGGAAGGGATCAATGGTTTAGTTAGGTTAATTGATCAATTCTTTGATATTTTGAGAACCATGATTTTGAGTCAAAATCATTTTTTTTTATATAATCGCCATGTGTGGGATCCATATGTCCTTCCCTTCCCTATCCCTTCTTCCTTTGAAAAAGAGAGAGCAAACGAACATTGGATTTTGTTTCTTGCTCTATGTCACCATGTACATGATTTCTCTCACTTTCTCTCATAGGTGCCCCCATTAGTGATTGATTGGATGAATTTTGAAGGGGAATAAAATTGTTTCTTTTGTGGTTGATCTTCATCAAACGAATCTTGGGTTGTTCTTGCCAAATAGAAAGAAGATTTATTTGGGTGCTTTGTCTCTTGGTCTATGTGGTGTTTATGCTATGTGGGTTCCCTCGATCTCTCTCTCTCTCTCTCTCTCTCTCTCTTTTAGGTTATAGCTAATTTATTGGGTGAGTTAAATAGGTGGAAAAAAAAATTTGTCACGATCTTCATGTTGACAATTGGGTTTTTTTAATACCAAATAGAGAGACCAATCCTGGATGCATATTGGGTTTTTTTTGCTTTCTCTCATGGTTGGCCATCGGTAGTTAGGTGAGTATGAGGAGAAATGGATAAATAATTGTTGGTTGTGATCTTCATGTTGACTATTGGGTTGGTTTTACCAAATGGAAAGGAGAGACCCTTCGAGAAGGTGTTGATGATGCATGGCAAAAGAAGAGGGAAACTTGGGTGGGGGGAGAGGCCAAAGTACAAAGAGCATCGAATGGAACCTAAATACCGACATTACAACTTTTTGCTCGTTTGATGTGTTATGGTAACCACACCTTTTGCTACATGTTTGACACAAACCGAACCCCCATAAGTACCATAAGTCCATCCATGGCAAAATCAAATTTTAAGGTGGATATCCTTATCTACCCATGTCATGTTTATAATCACCTTGGATTCCACCATAACAACACAACATAAGGTGCCCAAATACTAGTGTGAAACCAAATGTTTGATATATGGAAATAGTTTTGCTAGATGGCAGCTTGACAAGTAATAGAAGATTTGTTTTTGAGCCAAGGTGAGTAACATTATTTTCCCAAAGCCATTTTTTTTTTAAATAACTTTTTTGTTCATGAGGGTGAGGGAGGGGAGATTTTTGTGGGTTTCTATAAGGCACTAGTCACATCTATGCAAGAGTGCTTGTATCATCATGATGAGTGTTGTTGTGTCGGTGCAAAACTTCACCATTCTATTTATAGTTGGAAAATGGTTGTGCAAACCGACCATACTTATTATGGTTTTGTCCAAGTTCAAACTTCACTCCAAGCTGAACTTATTATACATATGTATATATGTAATAATTTACAGCCGACACCCCGCAACAAAGTATGGAGTTGCCTGACTTTGAGTGACTTTTTTTTGTACATTATAGTTTGCACCTTGTTCTAGGGGTCACCATTCTAATAACTTATACATGTGCGTGTGCAGATATTGCATGTCTTTCCATACTTCACATAAGTTCTTATTTTTGGACTGTTTACCGCACCTTTCTGACTCCACTCGTAGCAATTAGAAAATATTGCATTCCTTGCCATACTTCACATAAGTTCTTATTTTGGACTATTTACCACTCCTTTTTGGCTCCACTCCTAGCAATTAGAATAGCAATCCTTTCTTCTTCTTTTTGAGATTGCCGAGGCCTTTCAATGTTGAAGATTGCGGATCTAGACTTATGGCTTGGTATTATGTATCATCATCATCAAGGAAATATTACAACCAAGAGTACCAAACCTTGAAGACTTTTTTAACTAGTTCTTAATACCTACCTAATGCATCATGCATGATCACTTGGGCGGATTTTGTAGGATCTTGCCCAAAAAAACATTGAGTGTCGTCCTATTGAACATGCTTGGCCCCTTCCACCTAGAACACGTGGAGCTCTCTAGGGCGAGAGACGATGATCCATCAGGTAGTTAGTTGGGGGTGGGAAGTTAGACTTAGAGCATCTCCAATTGTGCTCAGTATGCATATCTGCAAACGTAATGTATATTTCTCGCACCCAAGTTCAGTTATTTATTTAGTTCTCAACCCCACCGATAAAACTAAAATTGGGATTGCAAATAGGACGGAGATTACATATGTCTCTTTGGGTTCTCCTTTTCACCCTTTATCCCTTACTTCAACTTCAAACCTTGCTATTCACAATATGGAAAGAAAGAAAGGAAAAAAAAAACAATATAATGAGAGTGAAACTTAGTACCACACTATCTAGTGCACAAGATTTGAAGAGATTATGACAGTAGTGACCACAATAATAACAACAATGAAAGCACTCAAGAAATTTAAAAAACCAGAATGAAACTCAAATTATCACAAAATTCAATGCAATCTAGTTTTCATTTTGTCTTCACTCTTCATTTATATGCAATATTTATTTTTCTTTTCTTTTTTTTCTTTTTTTCTAATCTCATTCCTTAATGAATTATGAAAATATCCCAAGCTTAGAATAAACCAAGGTGTCTTAAGTCCAAATCTAACATTTCTTGGATTTAATTTCGCAACTAAGAAGATTCATTCAAGAAGGTGAAAGGTATAGATGTAGCCTAATTTTGAAAAAACCCTTGCCCCCAAGAGAGGATGGCACTTTGCAATTAGAAGTTTAGGTTTAGGGTTTAAGGTTTTTTTTTTTTTTTTCCTAAATTGAAGAACCTTATGTGTAAGGTGCCTCCTCTCCTCTCGCAAGGAATAACAACCATCTTTTCATAAAAGAAAAGAAAAGTTGTACCAATTTGTAAAAGACCTTGTCCAATTTAACTTCTTAGTGTCTTAGGAAGGCACATTGTCAAGCATAATTTTGCCTACACAAAGGGCAGGTGTTTCCACTAAAAAGAATAATTTACCAATTTTATTTTTAAAAATACACTTTATGCTAGTTTATCAACTACACATGCCACTTTAATTTCCATTGAGCTTAACATGTGGCATTACTTTGTATCATGGTTGACAATTAAAACTCAATCATATATACATGTGGAAAAACATTTCCTTTGGCATCTTGAAGTTTTAAACCCAATTGTTGTTGTCATATTCAATCAATTGGAATTTATAAAACCAAACAATGTATCTTGCTTTCACTAAATAAACCTAAGTCCCGGTTAGTGAGTGATTAGGGGCAACCCACCCAATCATCTAAGAGATTTTTAGGAAGGAATTAGGATAAAGGCCCTATTTTCTAAGGGTCAATGTGAACTTTGTGTGATTTAAGGGGAAGAAGGATTAGAGGAAGCGTTGGGGGACTTCTATGTCATTCGGTACTTTTGCAATGGGACGTTGGAATGAAAGACTCTCATGAAAAGGTGTTTGACGAATGGAAAAAAATTGCATGTACTTAGTGTGTGGTTTCAATGGAAGATGGTTGAAGGACTTGAATTTTTTTGTGTGTGTGTTGTGTCTCTATTCTACTAGCAAGTATAGAAAATAAAAGAATTGGGGGTCGTATAAGTAAGTTTACCCCCTTAACATGGTAGTTTGCATTGCACTTTAAAAAATAGAGTAAGAGGCATGCCATTTTAGTAACCTCTAGAAGGGTAAACATGCTACCACAAGAAGGTAGTAGCTCGTAGCGGGGGTAGAAATTAGAGTGAGAGAACAATCAAATAATCACATGTAGATTGAGGGGTTATACTACAAGCAGTAAGCACTGGCTAAGAGGGAATACACTAGTTACATATGGTAGAGAGTAGAAGGGAGACTTCCCGAGGTGCTACATGTGGCAAGTAGAGCCACTAGAAGGTTTGTAAGCGTGGAGGAGATGGGAGAGTGGTGGTAAACGGTCTACATGCCCCCTAAGAGTAATATTTAAAAGGTGAAGAAGGCATTGTAGACCATTGGAAAGCAACAACCTTTAGGGGGTTGTTATTTCCCATGCTACCTTTTTTTACTTTTTTTTCCTTATCTCCTTGGATTAAACTAGTTACAAGAGGTTAGGTTTGTTCTTAGATAATAAACCCTTACGTTCGGCCTTTGCTCTTTGTATGACTTCTTATTTATTATTTGAGTAGTTGTAGTAAAGTAAATTAGTGAGGGTAGTGCTTTTAGTGGAGTAATAAGGTGTTGACATTGTCCTTTTCGTCTTATCCCTTGGAGGATAGTAATGATTGGGGGCCACAATTTCACCCCTTAACAACGCCCATTACAAAAAAAATAGTAATTTTAATTTTATCAATCACAAAGTGAGGAAGATAAAATTTAAAAAGACAATGAAATAATGTGAAATTAAATAGATAATAAAGAGAGAAAATCTTGAAAATGATTATAAATAATTGCAACAAAGTTGCCACAAAAAAGGTTGGAGAAATCATGTGAAAAGTTAGTGAAGATCAATATATTGTCACACAAAAAGAACACATGGATTTGATTTTGCATGAGTTGCAATGGCATGGACATGCAACCAAAAAACAACGGAGTAACAATATTAGTG